>JARBWK010000006.1:80374996-80817275 GCA_030556195.1 Anolis apletophallus | reverse complement strand
GGCTCTGCTCTGCGGTCGGTCCAAGACTTGCCCGGTTGCCGGAGCAACCGGTCTGGGGAAGTGACGGTTGTTCGGTAACATATTCAGACTTCAATGCTTCCCATACTCTGATCTTCCATGTATTTTGGATTACAGCTCTCAGAATCCTTGATCATTACCAAAGAAGTTGAGGCTTCTGGGGGAGGGAGTGCCATCTTGCTCCTCTGGGCTTTTGGAACCCGAAAAAGCAAGATGGCAATGGGGACTGACCCACGCGTAGTCCCGGGACTACCCGAGGGTCAGTCCCCACAGGCACTACCTCATTAAATCTGTGCCTTTCAGAAAGTCCAAGATGTAACGGGGTATCAAATTTATTTTAAGAGGTCTTGTGCTAGTTATGTGAAGGAGCCCCTTACTTGTGCCCTGAAGAAGATAAGCCTACACTTTGGGACACACTCCCATAGACTATCGACTCTATCATTATGTCTGGGAATCGCTAAAAGAAAAAAATTCGAATTGCACCCCAGAAGCAACATCCTTTGTAAAAAAAAGTTGGCCCGAAGATGGGTTCCTCTCGTCAACGGGGCCCTGTGCTTAAGTACACCTAAGTACAATGGTAAATCCGGCACTGTATTCCCAGTATGCATCAAAAGGTGAACAAAGAAGGGGAAGTTGACTCTCAATAAAGAGATGGAAATATATTAGGGATACTAGGGAACTGATTGGATACCCAGGAACGTTACTCGTGGAAATTTTTGTTCTAAAATAAAAATAAACACCGAAGACATGGAATTCTGAAGGCAGGGGATAACTTGAATGAGTGGAGATCTCGCTCTAGAAAAATAAATAGTCAAATTGAGATCTCCAGTATGTCAAAGTAGTTGAGAAATGGAAGAAAAGGGGTTGACTTGGTTAGTGTGATGCTTCGGAGACTGATGGTTTTGTATACAAACCGTGTCCCTGGATTACCAATCTTAAGGCATGTTAATGAATGTTGTAATGTTTACTGATTGCTGGCAGTTTCTGACCTGGTGTTTTACCTTTGCTGTGGCCAGCTACAATTATATACCCAGCACTGCTTTTATACAAAACATTTGAATAAACAATATTAGTCCCTTATTCATAGATTTGATATTCACAGCTTTGCCTCCCCATGTTCAAAACAATATGACAGCCCTCCTGGAAATGTTTGTGGGCCTTTCTAGGACCTCCAGTATGATTCTATGGTGTGAAAATATAGAGTGTGCAATTATCCATGGTTTCAGGTATCCCCAGGGGGTCTTGAAAGGTATTCCCTGTGAATATTGGTGTTGTATTGTATATAGAGCCTGCTGGTGGTACAATGGGTTAAACTGCTGAGCTGCTGAACTTTCTGACCAAAAAGTTGGCGGTTCGAATCCGGGGAGCAGTTGAGCTCCTGCTGTTAGGCCCAGCATCTGCCAACCTAGCAGTTCGAAGACATGTTAATGTGAGATCAATAAGTACTGCTTCTGAGGGAAGGTAATGGTGCTCTATGCAGTCATGCTGGCCACATGACCTAGGAGGTGTCTACGAACAATACAAGCTCTTCGAGTTCAAAATGGAGATGAGCACCACCCCCCAGAGTCGGACACGACTAGACTTAATGTCATTGTATAGTTATTGTATACAGAGCACTTTAAACACAAACAATAATTAATAATGAGTTGAATCCAGGTGGTTGGGTGACTGGATGAATTTCTTCTCTTTCAGCAAGTCATCCTAATGAAAGAAGCTGATGGGATAATATCTAAAGCTAGATCTACACTGTCCTATATCCCAGGATGTGGTCCCAGATTATCTGCTTTAAACTGGATTATATGAGTCTACAATGCCAGATAATCTGGGATAAGATTATTATCCCTCCTAGGTTCTGGCATCACCTTCCTCCAGGCTGCCAGGGTTCCAGTTGATTTGTTGTTGTTGTTGTTGTTTGTTCGTTTTGGCAATGAATGTTCTTTTCTCTGTAAACCGCACTGAGTCCCTTTAGGGAGATAGGGCAAGTTATAAATAGATAAATTATAGAAGAAGAAGAAGAAGAAGAAGAAGAAGAAATAATCTGGGATCAGATCCCAGGATATAAGGCAGTGTAGATCCAGCCATTGCTTCTATTTCTGAGTGCATTCTGTCCCCTTGTTCTGCTGAGTTGTCTCTTTAGTTGAGGTTGGTTTTCTAAACCACAGCATTTTTTTAAATGAAAGGAAAAACAATAACAATTTAAAAGCAAGAGAGAAAGAGAGTCAGCACAAATCCAGAAATGAATGGGGAAGAACACAGTCTAGTCAAAGCAGGTTTAGGGAATTCAAATCTTAGATAATACCTTTTGTGATTATACCTCCCAGCATCCCTCAGGCATGAGTAGTTGGAGTAGTCTGGGAACTGTAGTTTCAAAAAGTAATTTTCCCAGGTATAGGTGCATCAGGGTTTGTTTGGTTTTTTGATACTAACATTCTAAGAAAAGGCCTTATTTCCATCTCATGCATTGTAGCCATGGCAGTGACACTGCCGGTTTGAGGCATCCGTAGCACGCAGTTTCTGTCATTGGCCTGAATGTAAACCATCTGGTGCTGATGTAGAGTAATTTGGTATCTTACGGGCAACACAATATTTGTCTCAGGGGGAATACTTTTTTCGGTTTTCACTTATACTGAAAATATGACGTATTCAGGAAAGAAACCTTAATCCGATATTGTAAAAACCAAGTTTACACAATTCCATTTGTCTTCATTCAGTTCAAATAGGTGATATATAAACCTGCACTGGTTTATTAGATTAGCTCTGGCAATCTCCACTATAGGTAACCATAGACTGCTCTTTTCAGTTAATAATGAAATAATAATAATAATAATTTATTTCTAGACTGCCTTCTCTCCCCAAAGGGACTCAGGGTGGTTTAGATACATATAAAAAGGCAAACACTCAATGCCATAATTAAATTACACAATATCAGAAGATGAGAAATAAACATTAACAGACTTATTACAATTAAAGAAATAAGATTAAAATAATAAAAGATACAAACACTTAAATAAATCCGAACCAAGATAAGATGTTTTTTATATTAAGTACTTGTGCAAGGATAACATTAGCAAGGCACTGGAGGACGAACACAATACCGAACTTGGAGGAATGGATTTTGAAGGTAATGGACACGATACAGATGAATTCCCTATGGCAAAGAATGAACAACGGAAAAAAAGGAGCGGACTGGACGGACTTTGGAAAATATCTACAAAACAAGGGAAACAATATTAGAATAGATCTAAATGACCTGTAATTTGAGTCACAAAGAATTTTTCTTTATTACATCAAGAATATTTGTTAATTCACAGCAACGAACTCTCGGACTACCCCTCGGGAAGTCAAACCCCCAGTCCCCATCCCCCCACTTGCCCTTCCCCTCCCCACCACCCGTACCCTCTCCCCACCCCCTTACCCTCCCTTCCCGTCCATTAGGTATTATCATGTATAGATTTGTTACAACACGTGTCTGTATAATATGTATATGCCCCCTTCCCCTTCTTACCCTTTTTGAAAACCAAATAAAAATCTATTGCAAAAAAACCACAAACACTTAAATAAAACATAACTATACCAATAAACCATCATGGCACAAAAACATGTACCCTAGACCAGTGTTTTTCAACCTTTTTTGAGCCGCGGCACATTTTTTACATTTACAAAATCCTGGGGCACACCACCAACCAAAATGACATAAAATGACTCTCTAACACAGTAATACATATAGTTAATATGTTTTTAAATGTATTTATACACTCAGTGTGAAACCTGGGCCTGTTTCAATGAACACAACATATATATGACTTCCTCTCACATACTTATACATGGCTATCATGTCTTCTCTCAGCCTTCTCTTCTTCAGGCTAAACATGGCCAGCTCTTCAAGCTGCTCCTCATAGGGCTTGTTCTCCAGACCCTTGTGAAATTTCACCCTGAGTGAAACTTGATTCCAGTTAACTATGGATGTCATGAAGCTGTTATAAACAGTTCCTTTGGGGGGAACCTCAAAATAGTAAAAAAATAGTAAAAAAAAAAATCCAAGCGGAGAGGCTCAATTTGTTTCTTGGAAACCTGTGAATGCTTCAGCCTCCCAATGCTCCCAGGTTCGCTCACTGCTGAATTCACTGACATGGAGTTCCGGCTTTGGCTGCTCTGGCGAGAAATCCAAGCCAACGTGAAAACGCCAACTCAATCACTTCCGCCCAGTGCTCTGCTTTTGTGGAGGGAGGAGGGAGACAGTGAAAGAGGCCACACAGATCTATGAAACATATATCTATGGACCCATGCTGAGTCGAGGCTTCTGAAGGTTTCCTCAAGGCGGGCCTGGCCCTGGCATTCGGCGGAGCTCTTTCTTTGCCTCGGGGAGGATCTTTGGGGAGGGAAAGAGGGAGAAAGAGCTGCTAGGAAGGGGCAGAGTGCCAATTTCTCATGGCACACCTGATGATCACTCACAACACACTAGTGTGCCACGGCACACTGGTTGAGAAACACTGCCTTAGACAATTAAAACGACCAAACTGCAAAAAGGTGCCAAATTTATTTGGTCAAGGGCCTCAATTCAAAGTGTTATCAAAGACGCCCAACCAGCTCGCTTTGGCAGCACATATACTAAAATTGGAATGACTCCCAACCCCACCCCTAATAAAAAGAAGACATAGTTTGGTACCTGCAGGAATTATAGTTTACCAAGGATGGAAAGCTAAATATTTTGTGAAGCTACAACTCCTGTGAGTCTATAGCATTGAACCATAGCACTTAAAGTGCAGTCAAAGTGTATTAATTATGGGTTGTTGTAGGTTTTTCAGGCTGTATGGCCATGTTCCAGAAGCATTCTCTCCTGACGTTTTGCCCGGATCTATGGCAGGCATCCTCAAAGGTTGTCTGGTCTGTTGGAAACTTGGAAAATGGGGTTTATATATCTGTGGAATGTCCAGGATCGGAGAAAGAACTCTTGCCTGTTGAGGGTAGGCGTGAATGTTTCAATTGGCCACTTTGACTAGCATTTAATGGCCTAGCAGTTTCAAGGTGTGGCTTCTTACTGCCTGGGGAAATTCTTTGTTGAGAGGTTAGCTGTCCCTGATTGTTTCTTCTCTGGAGTTCCCCTGTTTTTGAATGTTGTTCTTTAATGATTGTAACGATTTTAGAGGTTTTTTTTAAAAAAAAAAATCTAGCCAGATTTTACTCATTTTCATGGTTTCCTCCTTTCTGTTGAAATTGTCTACATGTTTGTGGATTTCAGTGGCTTCTCTGTGAAATCTGACATGGTAATTGTTGGAGTGGTTCAGCATTTCTGTGTTCTCTAATAATATGCTGTGTCCAGGTTGGTTCATCAGGTGCTCTGCTATGGCTGACTTCTCTGGTTGAAATAGCCTGTGGTGCCTTTCATGTTCCTTGATTCGTGTTTGGGTAATGCTGCGTTTGGTGGTCCCTATCTAGACTTGTCCACGGCTGCATTGTATACGGTAGACTCCTGGAGAGGTGAGAGGATCCCTCTTTGCTTAACATAGCATTTGTTGGAGTTTCTTAGTGGGTCTGTAGATAGTTTGTAGGTTGTGTTTCCTCATCAACTTCCCTATGTGGTCAGTGGTTCCCTTGATGTATGGCAAGAACACTTTTCCTCTGGCTGGAACTTTGTCTTTATTCTCATGGCTTGTTCTTGGTCTTGCAGCTCTTCTGATGTCTGTGGTGGAGTATCCATTGGCCTGTAAAGCCCAGTTTAGGTGGTTCAGTTTGTCTTATTCTGCTTTGTAGATGTATGCTTGGAATTGCCTTGGACACAACAGAACTGATGCAAGACATGGGGAAGCAGCCTCAAAACATGTTGAAATTCTCAGCAGCTTTATTCAATCAAGCAACATATTTCTGTAGAAAATGAAACCAAATATCCCAAGGCTAAGGAGCAAATCCGGGATTAGTTTTTGTAATGAATAAAACAGAAGAGAAATATTGCCTCTGAGTAACAGACAAATATAGCATGCAGGAAATGTTGCCTTTGGGGAACCAGTAATGATCACCTGTGGGATGCCATCTCAGAGGAGATTTCCCGAAGCATTAGAAACCCAGGAATTTGGCATGTGTTTGTTACTTCTCGACAATCCATGGGGAATAAAATGAGTTGCTGTTAATTTGTTACATTTTTGCAAGTGTTTTGGCTTTTATGGCATGCTCTATTCTTCACCACTCCCCACCTACTCCAGAGTTTGCTACCAAAATGCACTCATCTGTTACAACAAGAAACAGAGGTGGAGACAATGTAGTTTTGAGGATTTTTTTTAGTGTGGTCACAGGAGTTTGCATTTAGCTCACAGATTTCCTCTACTCCTCTTCTTGATTGTTTTCCGCATGTGATAATTGCATTGTTCGCTGTGCCTTTTGAGCAGAATTCTGAGAATTGTGCAGCTCTCCAAATGTTATACTGTAGTTGGATTGTACTCCTATTGGCTATGCTGGCCAGGACTGTTGAAAGTTGCAGATCTACATATGGAGAACAGCATGTTTCCCATCCTTGTTCTAGGGCAGCATTTCTCAACTTGGAGGTTGGGACCCCTGAGGGGGGAGGGGTTGCAAGGTCAGAGGGGTCACCAAAGGTAATCAGAATACAGTATTTTCTGTTGGTTATGAGGGTTTGTTTGGAAAGTTTGGCCCAATTATGAGTGCTCATAGCTTTTAGGTGAACTATAAATCCCAGCCACTATAACTCCCACATGTCAACGTCTATTTTCCCCAAACCTCACCAGACTTCACATTTTGGCATATTGAGTTTTGGTGCCAAGCTTGGCCCAGATCCATATCATTGTCCACAGTGCTCTCTGGATGTAGGTGAACTACAACTCCAAAACTCAAGGTCAATGCCCATCAAACCCCTCCAGCATTTTCTCTTGGTCATGGGAGTTCTGTGTGCCAAGTTTGGTTCAATTCCATCATTGGTGGAGTTCAGAATGCTCTTTGATTGTAGGTTAACTATAAATTCCAGCAACGAAAACCCCCAAATGACAAAATCAATCCCCCAACCCCACGAATTTTCAAATTTGGGCATATTGGGTATTTGTGCCAAATTTGGTCAAGTGAATGAAAATACATCCTGCATATCAGATGTTTACATTACGATTCATAACAGTAGCAAAATTACAGTTATGAAGTAGCAATGAAAATAATGTTATGGTTGGGGGTCAGCACAACATGAGGAACTGTATTAAGGGGTTGTGGCATTAGGAAGGTTGAGAAATATTGTTCTAGGGATTGAAAGTTGTTAAAACATGGGCTAACTCCATCTTGTCTGTGGAAACTCACTGCGTGATCTTGGAGAAATCGCACCCTTGGCTTCAGAGGAAGGCACTAGCAAACCCTCTCTGAACAAATTTTGCCCCCCCAAAATACCATTATTGGTTTGCATTAAGCATGCCAAAGTTGGAAATGAAGCAGAGGTAGCAGAGACAATAGCCACAAAAGTCCCATTATCATCTGATCTGACACAAAGAATTGTTTTGAGCTGTGTTTCCCAAAGTTCTGGATTTGGGGTCCAGAATTCCTGATTAATGGCCAAGCTGGCTGGGGCTTCTGGAAGCTGAATTCCAAAAGAGCTGAATGACACAAGAAAGGGAATCTTATGTCCCTCTAGAACAGGGGTAGTCATTAGGTAGATCGTGATCTACTGGTAGCTCGCGTAGGGTGTCCTAGTAGATCGCAGGCAGGGCGGGAGGAAGGCTCAGTCCCGCCCCACAGGCTCCCAACGCTGTCCAGGTGCAGAAGGCAGTTGGACTGGATGGCCCTTGGAGGTCTCCTCCTATTCTAGGAACCCATTGTTGTTGTTGTTGTTATTATTATTATTATCAGAAGCTGAATGGCCATCTTTGAGGAATGCTTTGATTATGTTTTTCCCTTATGGCAGAATGAGGTTGGACTGGATGGCCCTTGGAGGTCTCCTTCTACTCTAGGAATCTGTTGTTGTTACTACTACTAGTAGTAGTAGCAGCAGAGGCTGAACGGATATCATCATCATCATTATTATGAATAAATTCAGGGGCTTATTATACTCACATTTAGTTGAATTCAGTCTTAAAATATATTATATGGCTCTCACTGAAATAAATTTCCAAATATTTTGCTTTTATGGCTCTCTGAGTAGTGGATAGGTAGATCATTTTGACTTGGTTGTTTTATAAGTAGCTCGCATGCTGAAAAAGTGTGAGCACCCCTGATCTAGAAGTTACTAAGATGCAGCTCCCAGAATCCTCCCCATAAACTGTGCTGAGAGGGGCTGCTGGGTGCTGCAATTTAGAGGAGCATAGAGTTCCCACTCTCTGTTTTAAGGTAATCTCTAAATAGAAGCCTATGAAAATATGAGGAAGAAATCCTAACGAAACAACTAATGAACTGGAATCCAATTCATTACAGCTTGCCAGAAAAGGAACAACAAAAAAGCAGGTGGGCAATGCAGAATTTGCTTGTCTACCGAAAAGGTTATCTTATTCAGTTGAATTCTTATTCTTAAATGTCCATAATTACATAATAGGGGACTTCTCCCAAATGACTTCCAATGAGGAAGCTTCTCCTCAAGTGTAGGACCATCAGGCAAGTCTGAAAAGGAGTACATCCCACAATAGTCAACATGAAGAATTGCTTGGGAAGCAATTAACACATCTTTGCCAAAGAATTTACTTCTTGGGTAGACCAATAAAAGTGGTTTCTTCAAAGTGAACTGGAGGGATCTCCTCCTCAAAAACTTCCTCTGAACTTCCTCAAGGACTTTTGTTGTTTGTTTTGCTTGTCTGTAAATTGAGTGAAACCTCCTCCATTAGTTTTACTAGCAACCTGAACATATTCATGGAAACTCTTGTTATGTGCCTTCAAGTCTTTCTGATGTATGGTAGCCATAAAGTGAAGCTATAATGATTTCCTTCCCTCCAAGGCTTACAGTGTCAGATCCACTCAAGGTCACCCAAGGAGTTTCCATGGCTGAGTAGGGAACTGAACCCTGGCCTCCAGAGTTGTAGTCCAACATTTAAACCACTGGGTTGCTGTGAGTTTTCTGCCATGTTCCAGAAACATTCCCTCCTGATGTTTCGCCCACATTTATGGCAGGCATCCTCAGAAGTTTGAGGTTTGTTGGAAACAAGGCAAGTGGGGTTTATATATCTGTGGAATGTCAAGGGTGGGAAAAAGAACTCTTGTCTGATTGAGGCAAGTGTGAATGCTGCAATTGATCACCTTGATTAGCACTGAATAGCTTTGAAGCTTCAAGGCTTGGCTGCTTCCTGCCTGGGGGAATCCTTTGTTGGGAGGTGATTAGCTGGACCCAATTGTTTCTTAAACCACTTACTTGGAAGTAGATTCCTTCAATTTAGTAACTATTAGGCTGATTTATTTATTTTAGCATGTGCTTCTGTGGGTATGAATCCATGTCTACATATACACTAGCAGAGTTGCAGTGTTAACAGTTTTGTCAGTTCATCTGACAAAACGGAGCTCATGTTAAAATCAGTCTCAATGTGCTTCCTTCCTTCATTCCCTCACGTTTTCCTCACTTGATGGGGACTTTCAAACAAAAATTTGAATCCCATAAGGGTTATTACAGTTCTACTGGCTTTTGTAAGAAAATAAATGATAAAGCGATTATTTTGAATATTGTGTTACTCTGCTTTTAGGCTTCAGTCCAATATAGACTTAACCTGACAAGTAAATGCACACACCTGTTACATCAAGGAATAGACGCAGTAGCAATGTAGTTCTGAGGATACCTTTTTAGTGTGAACACAGGAGGTAAAACAAATGGAACCCTCATAATTCATCCATGATGTACAGTATCCACTTTGAGCATTTGCCATAGTTTAAATGTAGGTATGGTTATAATTATACCTCTTTATGTAAATAGAGGCGCATTTACACTATAGAGTAATGCAGTTTAACACCATGTTGTCGAGACCAACAGCTTTCAAGCCGCAGGTCGTTCCACGAGTGAACAAGTCCCAACTTCAGCACGCACGCCTGTTCCCGGGTGGAAGCCCACACATCCTTTCCCTTAGCCCCGCTGGAGTCTGTCCAAAAGGTTACTTCTCTTTCTGACTTTCTCCCCATTTCTCCTGAATTTTTATATATTTTTTCTCTCTCCTCCTGCTTCCCGGGCGCCTTAAGACTGCGAGGAGAGCTGCATCCAAGGGAAAGATGCGATAGCTCAAGCGGCAGGGCCAAGGCCGTTTGGGACGGGAGCCCCGGGTTCGGGACCCCCAAAGGGAGGAAAGGAACCTATTTTTGTTTTTACATTTTTATCTTTATTCTCCTCTTTCCCCCTCTCTCCTCACTCTTGGGACATCTCTGGGCTCAGAAAGAAAAGTTTTGAGAAAGGAATTGGCCTATGAAGCAGGGGGCCACATCTGTCTGTGTTGGGCTGACATCAGGAAAGCAGAAATCATAAATAAAGGTTCATCTCTGTATCTGTGCATCCGTACAATATTGCCTCCATGTCTCCCTTGACCCCTTGTAACCCTTCCCTTCTTGCCCTTGTTAAGGAAAGACTGCCTTGAAAGTGTTTTGTTGTATTTGGCAAGAGGAAATGCGACTGAGCCCTGTTCCCAAAACCTTTGTGGATCACCATATTCATATTGCATGCGGTTTCTGGTGGAGATCTTGTTATGGAAAAGCTAAGCTCTTGTCTTAAGCCCCACGCTTCATCAGTCCTGAGGCGGTTTAACGGTCGGATTTCTAGTCTAACTAAATTAGCCTCTGGAACTTGGACAATAAATGTTTGCTCTTCACAGCGGGTAACACACCTGGCCTCGGAAACCAAGGTGTGCCCCAGAATAAGTTCTTTTGTCACCAAAAGGGTCTGAGTGAATCACCAGGCCTTCTTCCTCTTCTCCCTCATTCACATATGGATGGGACACATCAATCCAATGACTTCATCATCTCCAGGTGTTGCCCCAGGTCATTACCTGGCCCGGACTCTTTGTTTTCATTCATATGCCAACCTGTCAGTGATCCCCGCCTAAGCCTTCCTTCCTGGAACTCCATATATGGCCACAGACCTCTGATTGGCCAAAGCCGGCAGATGGGAGCGAACGCTGATAGGCTCCCTGGAACTGACCGGCTTCCCGCCCATCAGCTGGCCTCAACGTTCCAACCAATCACCAGCGGAGCCGGCCCGGAAGAAGGCGGGCGGGAAATTCAATTGTTTTGACAGTTCTGTAACCTTTAAAAACCAATGTTTTGAATGTATATGCATGCGTTCTTTGCGGGAATCAGGGAATTGCGGTTCGCATCCTCTCAGCTGAGCAGAATAAACAATTTCATGGCATCTACCTTGCAGTATTGGTGAGCATAATTGGATCTACGGGAGGCGGGTAGGCTACGAGGACCTAGTCGTTCCGGGCTCGCCAGGTTAACCGAACCCTCGCGGTCTCTGTCCCGCAGTCGGTCTGCGGGGCTTGCCCGGTTGCTCGACAACCGTTCGGGGTGATTGTCCGGTTGTTCGACAACAACCACTTTACCTGCCATGGCTCAATGATATGGAATCCTGGGACTTGTAGTTTGGTGAAGTACCAGCATTCATTGGCAGAAAAAGCTACAGACATTATGAAACTGCAAATCCCAGAATTCCATATCTTTGAGTTAGGCCCAATAAAGAATAGCAGGTTAGTTTAGATAGAGGATGTAAGAGGTGATACCATGGAGCAGATATAACCAAGGTGATAGATGCTTTGGTTTCATCCCATTTGGATTAGTGTAACTGTGGAGCTGCCTTTAAAGCGTGTTTCAAAACTTCAGCTGGCCAAAATTGCTGCAACCAAATTGTTGAGCAGAGTTGGTTACAGCACACAATCCCTTTATTGCAACAGCTCTGTTGCCTTCTGGTTCATTTCCAGGCACAATTCAAAGTGTTGTTCATGACCAAGTCCTATTTCCGTCTAATCTGAAGGATCATATTGTCCCATATAAACAGGCCAGTGTTTTGTGAGATTCTGGGAAATCTGTCCTATCACCTTCACAGGTACTTCTGGTGGAAACATATAAGAGGGCCTTCTTGGTGGCCGCTGCTCTCTGGTTCTGGAACTCCTTTCCCAGAGAAATTGGATTGATACCCTCCTTGCTATCTTTCTAGAGATAGGTAAAGACTTTTTATTATTTCACCAGACCTTGGAAAATTGCTCAAAAGAAAAAAGTCCTTGCATGATGTACTGGACTTTTTATGTGCGGATATCCTTTTAACAGTTGATATTTTTTTTACCAAGTTTCAACTTTTTTTAGTTTAATTATTTTCAAACTTTGTTGTGAAAGTTTACCTAGATATAGTTTAATTATTCTAATTTGGCTTAGTAGTAAACTGGTGGTGCAGTGGGCTAAACTGCTGAACTGCTGAACTTTCTGACTGAAAGTTCGAACCTGGGGAGCGAGGTGAGCTCCCACTGTTAGGTCCAGCTCCTGCCAACCTAGCAGTTCAAATACATGCAAATGTGAGTAGATCAATAGGTACTGCCTTGGTGGGAAGGTAATGCTGTTCCGTGCAGTCATGCTGGCCACATGACCTTGAGGTGTCTACAGACAATGACGGTTCTTCGGCTTGGAAATAGAGATGAACACCACCTCCCAGCGTCAGACATGACTAGACTTAATGTCAGTGAAAACCTTTACCCCTAGTAACCTGAGAAAAAAGTTATGTGTTGTTGTTGATAGTGATGATGATACACAGTTCTATCTTTTAACAGTGATGGTGGCTGAGGAAGAGTTTCAGAAAAAATATGGCAGACAATGCAGTTGTCTCTCCACATTTGAGGTTTTGACTTTTGGGGATTTTATTATTCATTGCTCTGATTAAAAATGTTCCCTATCAGGTCCTCCTCTGTAACTCGATAGTCAACTTCCTCCAGTCAAACTACAGGATCTAGAGATTTCTAGATAATACCTCTCTAGAGGCCCTTCCACATTGTTCTTTATCCCAGAATCTGATCCTAGATTGTCTGATTTAAACTGGAATATAGGAGTCCCCACTGTCAGATAACCTGGGATAAACAAATAATCTGGGGTCAGATCCTGGGATAAAGGGGCAGCATGGAAGGGCCTTAAGAATCTCTAGGTCCTTCAATGCAATTCTGTGGTCAACTTCCAGTCAAAGTTCACCATAGAGTCATGGTGGAAGACCTACAAATTCCAAGGAAGGTCATCTCACAGGTTTAAAAAAGCAATTTGTTTATTTGCAGTTTTTCACTTTCACAGGGGATCCTGTGCCCCTAAACGGAGTGAATGTGAAGGGCTGACTGTACTGTTCCCCAGAATCTATAGCCAAGCCCCTAGACTCAGAACAGAGATCAGAATGCAGCATACATTACTGATCCCATGGAAACGCAATGAATTCTCCCCAGGGCTGGGATCTAATGTCTCATCAAGGAAATCTCCTCTTCTCAGCCCTGATAGCAATCAGTGGCCATTGTTCCCTTTAGTGCCCACTTCTCTTTCCAAAGAAAAGGGTCTGACCCAGATACAGAGATGGATTCAAGATTTCTCTAATAACAAAATTTATTAGGTTTCCTGGTGTTCTTTAAACCAATTATGAACTGTGAAACGTGACAGCAATGAATGTACAGTGAACCAATAAGACTGCGTATTGTAATGTCTATTATTTTGAATGTCGATGTCTGTAAATATCGATGTCTGCAACTGAAGAACATGTCTTTTCTGGGAGAATTCCCCTGGCATCCTTTCTTGGCCAGCTGGAGATATAGAGCAATCTTTGATTCTGCCGTCCATTCTGTGTGTCTTCATTGGACTCAGTCGGAGCTGGCATGCCAGGATGAATGCTGGGATTTTGGACATCAGGGTCACACTAAATTTGGCAACCGTAAAAGGTTTCTGTATGAAACCTTTTACACAAATCTGTTACTGACAACGTGCAATGTTTACATTGGACTCTGCAGAAAATGCTTCAGCTGGACTGCAGAAAAAGAAAAATTAGCCTGTTTAACAAGCCTTGCAAATGCTCGTTTATTTATAAGTACCTGTTTGATTTTTATACATATTATATATACCTATGTATTTGGGAGTCATGTAAAATTTTATCAGGTGAAAAGGGATCTGGAGTGGAAAAGGTTTAAGAATTCCTGGCCTAGAGGATTGTGGGAAGCTCAATCCAAAAATAACTTTCTCAAGCTTCATGTTGCTCTGCCTAATGTTATCCTATTGATCTTCCCCATACTATTAAAGGGAGCAGTAGCAGTAGCTTATGCTGGTTTCTATAGATCAAGCTGCTGCTAAAGATATAAGAACAGGTTGGGCTGATTTGCCTTCTGGATGTTTACTAAGCCTACTGATGCCCAATAGCATCACATCTTTTATCTCCTTCCTCCTTCTCTAGTCTGCAGCTAATGGGGGCACAGAGAGGATGTTAACCATTAGTACAACAACCCCACACCTCTGAGGGAATGTAGCTGCATCTCCCGTTCTCCCTACGGCATGCAAAGAAATGACTTTGGTTTTGTTTTGTTTTTTTGGTTTGGCCTCTGTGGACTTTTGCCAGATGACACCAGACACTGGTTACAGCAGAAACAAGAGAGGCTCAAGACACAGCAAGTAGTTTTCTCTGCTAGCATGATTATAACTTACATGAGGACCAAAATATCAGCTTGGAGATAGTCAGTTGGTACCCTACAATGTTAAACAACCACTCTGCTGAGAGTCAGCCACGTTGAGATTGCCATCTGGTTCATAATAACCACTTTGCTTTGCCCCAGGGATGGTGCTATCAGCTTGTCCTTGGCAGAGCAATAGGTGGAGGAGGGGACCCTACGGGTGGGGTGCAAGGGTTAAGGCAGCTAATACTTAGTTTGCTTTGTCTGCAAATTCAATGAAAGGGAGGTTAGATTTTGCATTGTTTAAATATATTAAAACATAAATTATTAACTCAAAATCAAAGAGTAGAAGTAGCAGTAGACCAGAACAGGGATGTCTGAAACTGCCTGAAATTAAAGCTGATGGCAGCACAAAGCACCGGTCCCTTGGGATAGACAGGATGACCTAAGAGTCTATTAGGGATTCTCTGATTCTATTAGCCTAATTGCAACAAGACAGATCCTTTGCTAATGGAAACCCGTGCGACTCCATCTGAGCGACTCTCCATTTCTGCCTGCCAAGGAGGTGACTTTTCAATCACACTTTAGTATTTAATCATAGGACGTTTTCTAGATAAAATAAAGAACCCAAATCAGACTACCTTTCTTTCATACAGCATCCCAAAATACAAAGGAGCAGGGAATGTTGAACTGAACACATCAGCAGCATTGCCAATCCATCCTAAACCTCAAGTCTTTGCTAAAATAACTAATGGATCCAGTACTCTATAATATAAAAGTTGTAGTTGGCTTAGAGAAAAATTGCTCTAGGCATCAGACTGCCCAAAAACATGGTCTTTAACTTTGAGGAAAGATGATAATTAGGGGGAAAAACAGTTTATGTCTGGGTCGGCTTTCAGAGAGGTTAAGTGCATGGGTAAAAAATAGGTCAACTGTGGGAAAGCCTTAGTACTTCTCCCCACAGTATAAATGAATCTGCAGATCAAAAACATTATGACAAAAACATCAAAGATGAGAAATTGTATCATTGACTAGAGCTGAATTGAGAGTGTAGCCATTGAGTTTAGGGGAATATAGGGTGATCAACAATGTAGAAGAAATGTGGTTTGGCACCACTTGGTTCAGTGTTATCGAGTCATGGGAGTTGTAGTTTTACAAAGTTTTTATCCTTCTCTCCCAAAAAAGCACTGGTACCACACCAGCTACGACTTCCAGAAATCCCCTAACATTGAGCCATGGAAGTTAAAGTGTTGTCAAACTGCACAAATTCTACAGATGTACCCAAGACTTTCTGTGCACTTTATTATTGTGATAAAGGAGTCTAATTCAAATATGGGGACAAAATTCTCCACCATTGCAGTTTGAGTCAGGATGTGGCCTAAAGTAGAAAACACAAGTATGTAGCATTGATAGTGAAACACGTTCCTAGCATGTGTGTTCCTCATGTGTCAAAAAGGGAACTTAACAAAGAAGTGGATTGTGATGGGAAAGTCTTCCATTGTGCAAAGAGAACTTTTTTTAAATTATGCAATGGCAAATGATTTTTAAAAGAATCTAAATGAGCACATCTACTGAGTGGAGCTTTGATGTATTGCTTGTAAAATTAACTTTTCAGGGAAACAAGCAGTATCCACTCATTTCTTTATCTTTATTTTCAATCTTTATTACATAAGGTTGATAAAGTACTTTTGGCTGGGGATTATTGGTGCATTGTTGCATTGCGCTTGAATAGTGATGGAATGTCTCTTTCCATTGACATGAAAAGCCTTCAGTGAATCAAATATTGCTATTTCTTGTGTTGTAGTTTCCTTCCACTGCAATCTTGATATTTTATTATTTATTTATTTACTTTGCTTCTAGATTGCCTCTCTCAGCCCGAAGGCAACTCGAGGCGGTGTACAAATAGCAGGAACTGCTCAAGACAAACAAATCAACAATTATCAATACAATTTCAACATATACAAATTAACATTTAACGTTAAAAACACAATATCAGCGTCTCATTATTAAGTCAATTTCCAGTTGCATTGTCGTCGTTCCTTTGGTCTCTATTGTTACTCATACTACATCTGCGAATTCTCGGTCAAATAGCCAGGTCTTGACCTTCCTGTGAAATGTCAAGAGGGAGGCTGATCTGATGTCATTAGGAAGGGCATTCCAAAGCCAAGGAGCCACCACTGAAAAGGCCCTGTCTCTCGTCCCCACCAATCGCGCCTGCAAAGCAGGCGGGACCGAGAGCAGGGCCTCTCCGGATGATCTTAAGCATCTTGAAGGTTCATAGGAAGAGATGCGTTCGGACATGTAAGTTGGATCAGAACCATTAAGGGCTTTAAAGGCTAAAGCCAGCACTTTGAATTGTGCCCGGTAGCAAACTGGTAGCCAGTCGAGCTGGTGCAACAGAGGTGTTGTGCACTCCCTGAATGCCGCTCCTGTTATCAACCTGGCTGCTGTCTGTTAGACCAGTTGAAGCTTCCGAACAGTCTTCAAAGGCAGTCCCACGTAGAGTGCATTGCAGTAATCTATACGGGATGTAACCAGAGCGTGGACTACCGTGGCCAAGTCAGACTTCCCAAGGTACGGGCGCAGTTGGCGCACAAGTTTTAGGTGTGCGAATGCTCCCCTGGTCACCGCCGAAACCTGGGGTTCCAGGCTCAGCGATGAGTCCAGGATCACACCCAAACTGCGAACCTGCGTCTTCAGGGGGAGTGTAACCCCGTCCAACACAGGCTGTAATCCTATGCCCTGTTTGGTCTTTCGACTGACCAGGAGTGCCTCTGTCTTGTCTGGATTCAATTTCAATTTGTTCACCTTCATCCAGTCCGACACAGCAGCCAAGCACCGGTTCAGGACCAAAACAGCCTCCTTAGTAGCAGGTGGGAAGGAGTGACAGAGTTGGACGTCATCTGCGTACAGATAACACCGCACCCTGAAACTCCGGATGACCTCCCCCAACGGCTTCATGTACATGTTAAACAACATGGGAGATAGTATTGAGCCCCGAGGAACCCCACAAGACAATGGTTGAGGGGTTGAGCAAGTATCTCCCAGTAACACCTTCTGAGATCGACCCTCCAGAAAGGACCGGAGCCACTGCCAGACAGTACCTCCAAGGCCCATTTCTGCGAGTTGTCCCAAAAGGATACCGTGGTCAACGGTATCAAAGGCCGCTGAGAGGTCCAGCAGAACAAACAGGAACACACTGCCCCTGTCCCCTGTTATTTATATTTAGTTATGGAGAACTATAGGCCAATTTCCCTTTTGAACCAGGACTATAAACTGTTCTCTAACATATTGGCCAACAGATTTAAACCCTTTTTGAATAAATGGATTGGCAAGAGCCAAACTGGTTTCTTGCCAAAAAGATACATGAAAAACAATATCAGAAGCGTCATCAATCTGATCGAATACCTCGATAAGCATATAGGAAACAAAGTGGCATTCGCCTTCCTCGATGCCGAGAAGGCATTTGACCAAATCAATTGGGATATAATTAAAATGCTGCTGAGGGAGATGGACATGGGCTCTCACTTTTCCACCGCAATAAACGGTATCTACGACCAACAATTAGCCAGGGTGATAGTGAATGGTATAAAATCAGAAGAATTCGAAATTCAGAGAGGTACAAGGCAAGGATGCCCCTTGTCCCCACTAATATTCAATTTTATTTTAGAACTTCTCCTATAAATATATATAAAGATAATTAGCTAAAAGGGATCAAAATAGGACGAGAAAACTACAAAGTCCACGCCTTCAGACCGACTTGGTTTGTGTTATCAATGACCCACAGGAAAATCTGACCAAGTGGCTGGAGAAAATTGTACAATTTGGAGAAATCTCGGGATTCAAATTAAATAAGAAGAAATCAAAATTAATAATTAAAAACATAAAAAAAATGAGAAGGAAAAGATTGAAAGTATATCAGGCATGGAAGTAGTTAAAAGTTTTAAATATCTAGGTATAGTTCTAACAAACAATAACTGCCAGTTAGTAAAAAACAACCATGAAAAATTATGAAAAGATATAAAAAGTGATCTAAATAGATGGAAAACACTAAACCTGTCTCTGTTAGGGAGGATCTCAACCATCAAGATGAAGGTTTTCCCGAAAATCAATTTTCTTTTCCAAATGTTGCCGATATTAAAAACTGACTATATTCTAAAGAAATGGCAATCTGACCTTACAAAGTTTATTTGGCAAGGGAAAAAGGCCAGAATTAAACAGAAACACCTACAAGAAAGGACAGAAAACGGGGGTTTTGGGCTTCCAAATTTACTCAAATATTATGAGGCGAATTGTATTGAGGGAATGAGAGACTGGGTTTTGCTTAAAAATAAAGAAATGTTAAATCTAGAAGGCTTCCAGAACAAATTCGGATGGCATGGGTACCTAATCTACGATAAAATTAAACAGGACAAAAATTTTAATAACCATATTATTAGGTCAGCCATGCTGAAAATCTGGAACAAATTCAAAAAAATAATATACCCAAAAATCCCTCTCTGGACGGCTCCATCGGAAGCATTCCAAATCAAACCCACGGAGATAGAATACTACCCCCACTTATTCTGACTTATTGAAAAAAGTTGGCCAAACCTACTTACTAAAAACTCAGGAAGAACTGGCTCACTGGAACTTTAACTGGTTCGAATATAATCAAATTTCCAGGAGATACAAAGAGGATGCCAAAACTGGCTGGATAGGACAACCTTCTAAAGGGGAGAAAATCTGGTTACAGTCAGAAAGGAAAACGGTTAGCAAAATATATAAATTTCTTATAGATATAGAGGATGGAAAAGGTAAGGAAAAGGACTTTATGAGAAAATGGTCTGAAAACCTAGGTTACAGTATCTCTAGGGAGAAGTGGGAAAATGTATGGAGGGTAAAGCAGAATTACACCTATGCCTATTGTTTAAAAGAAAACCTGTATAAGATGATGTACAGGTGGTACATTACACCACACCAACTCTCGAAAATTTATAAAAATAGTAACGATTGCTGCTGGAAGTGTCAAAAAGAAAAAGGGACCTTTTATCATTTGTGGTGGACTTGCAAAGTGGCAAAAGCATATTGGAATATGATCCACCTTACTATGCAGGAAATTCTACAAGATAATTGGGTGAAAAGACCGGAGTTATACCTGTTAAATATTTCAGAAGAAACAAAAAATAAGGCCTCTGACAAATTGACCACTTATCTCATTATTGCAGCACGCATCACCTATGCTAGGTACTGGAAAGCCGCCGAAACTCCGAAAAAAGAAGAATGGTTGATAAAAGCCCTTGAAATAGCTGAAATGGACAAATTAACCCACCGGCTACGAAACAGCGCCTCTAAACAATATGAGGAAACTTGGTCCCCCTTAGTAAAGTTTGTTAAGGAAAAAGAAAATATAAATCTAAAAGGACTGAAATTGTAATAGGATTGTACACCCAAACTTTTGTATCAAAGTAATGACTTAAGTAATGAGATGTGAAGTAACATTTCTATTTCTTTTAACCTTCTTACTATTCTTAGCTTTATGTGGTTGCTGTCCAGAAAACTTTCTTTTAATGCAATGTTTCTATTTCATTGGACCCTTGGACCTCAAGGGACCCAAGCTATGATTCTATACACACTTTTTCTTGTGTTCTCTGAGTCTTTCCTCCTCTCCCCTATTTCCCCCGGCCCTCCTCTTAGCCCCTATCTCTCCTCTCCTCCCCTCCCCTCTTCTCTTCTCCAACATGGTATGGACGAATCTAACGTCTATAATGTTTTTACAACCTGTCAATTTTTTTTCTTTTTTCTGTATGCTTGATACTTTAATAAAGTCTTTTTTTTAAAAAAAAATTATATTTAGTTATAGTTCAAATTTAATAGACCGCATCTCCCGAAGCTCGTAGCGGTTTACATAGGTAAAAACACACAATCACACAACATCCCAAAGTGGAGGAAGGTTTTGGGACAATTCCAAAACTATGGAACAATACCGTTGCAGCAAAATAAGGATGGGGGGAGGGAGAGAATACGCAGGTATTGGGTAGGGCAAACACAGGTAGGAAATGAGGCTATGTGGAAAGCTGATCATGTGAATTCAGATCACAAAAGTGCCAGCATAGCGCAATGGCAGTGAGGTATGAAAGCAATCATTCCAATAACGTTATGTTTCCTTATCCATAAACAATGTTGTTGCTATATGGTAACAGGCTGGTGTGCTAAAGTCATGAAGATTGGGCCCAGTAGACCTGCTATCAGGCATCAGCCGTGGGTAGAAGATGCTGGGCAAAGCTGTATGTGGCTCACAATTCGCCTTTGTTCTTTTTGTGCTGGCTTTAACAATGGTGGAGAGAACATGCCTCCTTTCAATAAAATTCAAGTGATTTTTCTGCTGGCTTTTCTGTAGCGAATGCATAACAAGAGGCTGGGATATCTTTTGACTTGGGCAACAAATTGTCTTGGGCCAGTTCTAAGGAAAGCAAGAAGGGAGGCAAGTGAGAAAGGGCAGAAAGGAGGCACCTGCTCATCCTACCCCAAGCCTGGATCCCCTGTGCACACTGAGTATGGAGAGGCCTTTACAAAACACCTGAGGTATATCAGGTGTTGGTGATGGCCAGGAGGGCCTTTGACAGTTAAAGCTTGTGCGCCAGCTGAAACCATACCTCGAGAAACCTAACTTGGCCATGGTGGTCCATGCCTTAGTTATGTCCGGATTGGATTACTGTAATGCACTTTAGGTGGGACTGCCTTTGAAGATGGCCCGGAAATTGCAGTTGGTACAAAGGTCAGCAGCCAGACTGCTAACTGGAGTGAATTACAGGGAGCGGTCAATCACCCTGTTAAAACAGCTCCACTGGCTGCCGATAAGTTTCTGGTCTCAATTCAACCTACAAAGCCCTAAATGGTTCGGGTTCTGCCTATCTTTGCAATTGCATCTTCCCCTATAAACCTGCATGAGCTCTAAGATCTTCTGGGGAGGCCCTTCTCTCTCTCTCTCACCCCCGTCACAAGCGTGGTTGGTGGGGAGAGGACCTTCTCAGTGGTGGGCCCCTGGCTCTGGA
This sequence comes from Anolis apletophallus, assembly GCA_030556195.1. Taxonomy (NCBI): domain Eukaryota; kingdom Metazoa; phylum Chordata; class Lepidosauria; order Squamata; family Anolidae; genus Anolis; species Anolis apletophallus. Next base: position 80,795,668 of record JARBWK010000006.1, on the reverse strand, counting down.
ACTCTCTCCCCAGGGAGATTAGAATGGCGCACACCCTGTCCACTTTTCATAAAGATCTAAAATAGAGATGTTCCACTGTGATTTTGATTAACCAGTTCACTAGACACTTTGGCCCTTCTAGCCACAACTCAATATGTGTATATTGCACTTTACTATTGTCCCTGCCCTATAGTTGTATTGTTTTAATTGACTTGGCCCTTCTAGCCCAGATCAATCATTTGGCTCCTGCACTTAGAACATAAGAACATAAGAAGAGCCATGCTGAATCGGACCTCAGCCCATCTAGTCCAGCATTCTGTATCACACAGTGGCCCACCAGTTGTACGTGGGGATCTCGAGCAGAAGGGAGGGCAAAACCCTAACCTGCTCCCGACCCCCCACAACCAGTACCCAGGGAAATCCTGCCTACCTCAACCAACTCCGAGGTGGCACTTGAATGTCCTTTTCAGTAACTACCGATACACTTGGTATCCATGAATCTGTCTAATCCTGCCTTGAAGTTGTTCAGGCTGACAGCTGTCACAACCTCTTCTGGAAGTAAATTCCATAAACCAATGACCCTCTGGGTGAAGAAATATTTCCCTTTATTAGTCCTAATTTTCCTACCTTGGAGCTTCAGGGAGTGCCCTCTAGTCCTAGTGTTTTGTGACAAAGAAAATAATTTTCTTTATTCACCTTTTCTATCCCATGCATGATTTTATACACTTCGATCAAGTCACCTCTTAAACGCCCGTCTTTCAAGGCTGAAAAGACCAAGGCGTTGCAACCTGATTTCATAAGGGAGCCGCTCCATCCCTTGGATCATTCTTGTTGCCCTTTTCTGTACCTTTTCCAGTTCCGTTATATCCTTCTTAAGGTGCGGAGACCAGAATTGTACACAGTACTCCAAATGTGGCCTTACCATCGATTTGTAGAGAGGTAATACAACATTTGCAGACCTATTTTCGATTCCCTTTCTGATCATGCCTAGCATAGAATTTGCTTTTTTCACTGCTGCTGCACACTGGGTTGACATCTTCATTGAGCTGTCCACCAAGACCCCAAGATCCCTTTCCTGGTTTGTCTCAGAAAGCTTTGACCCCATCAATTTGTAGGTGTAGTTGGGGTTCTTTGCCCCGATGTGCATGACTTTACACTTGTTTAGGTTAAAATGCATTTGCCACTTTGTTGCCCATTCACTCAATTTCGAGAGATCTTTCTGGAGCTCCTTACAATCAGTTTCATTTTTAACTACCCTGAACAATTTAGTGTCGTCTGCAAACTTTGCTACCTCAGAATTCACTCCTACATCCAGATCATTAATGAATAAATTAAAAAGTAACGGACCCAAAACTGAACCTTGGGGTACGCCACTTCTCACCTCTTTCCACCCAGAGAAATGTCCGTTTATTACCACCCTTTGTTTCCTACAGTTTAGCCAGGTTCCAATCCAGGACAAGACCTGTCCTCTGATTCCATGGCTGAAGAGCTTATTTAGGAGCCTTTGGTGAGGGACTTTGTCAAAAGCCTTTTGAAAGTCAAGGTAAACAATATCAGTTGGGTCCCCTTTATCTATGTGTTTATTTACACCCTCAAAGAATTCTAACAAGTTAGTAAGACATGATTTGCCTTTGCAGAAACCATGTTGATTTTCTTTCAGCAATGCCTGTTCTTCTATGTGCCTAGTAATATTTTCTTTAATAATGGTTTCCATCACTTTGCCTGGAACTGAGGTTAAACTGACTGGTCTATAATTTCCTGGATCACCTCTGGATCCTTTCTTGAAGATCGGTGTTACATTTCCCTCCCTCCAGTCCTCGGGTACAGTGCCTGATCTTAGAGAAAGGTTATATATCTTAGCTAGAAGTTCAGCAATTTCACACTTGAGTTCCTTAAGAACTCTGGGGTGGATGCCGTCTGGACCTGGTGATTTGTTGACATTTAGTTTAGTAAGGCATGTGAGAACATCCTCCTTGTTTATCTCTATCTGTTTTAATTCTTTTAATTCCCTCCTGAAAAACTGACTCAACTGCAGGCATATGTTGTCTGTCCTGTGTGAAAACGGAGGCAAAGAAGTCATTTAGCCGCTCAGCAATCTCCTTGTCTTCACTGATTTTCCCTTTCTGACCATTGTCGTCGAGTGGCCCAACTGCTTTTCTAGTTGGGTTCCTGCTTCTGATGTACTTAAAGAAGTTTTTTTAAATATTCTTAGCTATATGTGCCTCAAAATCTCTCTTGGCTTTCCTGACTGTTGCTTTGTTTTCACTGACAGTTTGCTATCCAAACTTACGTTGAAGGTTATTGTGTTATGGTCACTGGTACCTATGGGCTCAGTTACAAGGACAACTTGAACGAGATCTTGTTCATTAGTTAGCACCAAGTCCAGGATCCCCTTTCCCCTGGTTGGTTCCATGACCATCTGCTCAAGGGAATAATCAGCTAGCATGTCGAGGAACCTTGTTTCTCTTTCATGCGTAGAACAAGAATTTGGCTAATCTATTTGGGGATAGTTGAAGTCCCCCATTATGACTAATGTATTTCTTTTTGAGGCCTGTTTAACTTCATTTTCCAGAGGCAGACTGCCATCTGGAGTTTGGTTGGGAGGGCGATAGCAGATCCCTAGTGCTAGATTAGTTTTTTGTCCTGGGACTTTTATCCACAATGTTTCTGTAGGTGAGTTTGAAATTTCTAGCTCTTCATTTATGAGATTCTAGCTCTTCATTTATGTACAGGGCCACACCGCCACCATTTTTCCCTCTCATTTTCCCACTTATCCATCAGCCCTGTCCTTGTAATGGTATTGCACAAGTCCCTGCCTCACCCCTTAGCTCAGTATATGTCCTCTATGTTTGACCATTAGTTGGTTGTTGACTGTTTTGTTTTATGATGTTTATATTGGTAAAATATGTATTGTGTCATATTTTAATCTTTGTGTGACTGAGCTTGTCCCCAAGCCCCCCCCGAGTCCCTTTGGGTAAATGGTAGTGGGATACAAACATAAAGTTGTTGTTGTTGTTGTTGTTGTTGTTACTATCTCCAGAATCATGGTACAGCACACAAACAACCTGATTGCTTAAGAGGCATATTCAAAACTCCGAAAAAAGCAACTAATTCATAAAACACATTCATTGCAATCTCCTTTTGCTACTCAATTCTTTTTCCTTTTCACTATTGGTATAGTTAAAAGATACGAGTCCTCTGCTTACCTATAGTGCTCATGTTCACCGAGTATTCAAAGTTAGTGCTGTTATTAAATTAAGACCCATTTAACTGTGACGTTATGTATTTCCTTGTGTATTTAAAATGTTATTAATTTTAACAGAATGGGCGTGAATGCTTCTTTGTGCTGGACCAAGACCTCTTGTTGTTGCAGACTCCAGTTCTCCCATCATGTTTATTATCACAGCATGACATCTTGAAAACTGAAGGATTGGCCTAAATGCATTTAAGTATTTTTTAAAGTATTAAAAAAACACATTATGTATGTTGGCTCTAAATTTTATATATAAAATTATTGAGTATCCCCTTCCCACCCAATGGGCAGTAACAAGTCATTAGAAAAAAAGAGAGAGATGGAAAATGCTCAATAAAGAATGTTCTTGATCCTATGCCATTATCGGATTATTTTTATAGCATAATGCTGCAAGGGATGTCTAGACTAGATTTACAGAAGCCTATTAAATAGTGAGAAACTGCTTTTCCTTCCCTGATAAAATCTCAATCTCTACTTCTAGCCAGGGCTTGGCAAATTTTCCTCTTTGGACTACAATTCCCAGGATATTCCAGCCATCATATCCAGCAGCTTATGCTTCTCCTGTTAGCTGTTGCTTCTTCTTCCTCTCCTCCTCCTCTTCCTCCTCCTCCTGACTGAGATCAAAAACAAGGTGATATCTCTTCCACCATTTCACACATAGGAACTGACTGGAATGACGGTTGAGTCTTGGTGAGTGAATGTGTGGCACATGCAACCTTGTTCCCCAGCACTAGCAGGTAAGCTCAGAAGAAGAGTACTGGCTTATCTTTCCTCCACCATCTGCCACCCAAAATTGTTAAGGGATCACCTAAACTCTGGCCGTGATCCTCGCTATTTAGAGGCGGTCTGGGCCCTGTCCCCTTAAGGGAAGGGTCCCCTAAAATTCTACCGTGTTTCCCCGATAGTAAGACACCCCCGATTGTAAGACGTATCGGGGGTTTCAGAGGGGTCGGCTAATATAGCCGCACTCGAAAGTAAGACGATCGGGAAACACGGGGGTATTGCCGCCAGGGCCGGCCTTACCTTTTCCGGGAGGGTCACTCAGTCCCGCCTCCTCCTCCTCTGCCGCCGCCGCACAGCCGGCCCCATGGGCCGGCCGCGGCACGCCTCCCAAAGCACGAACGTTTCTGCGCCTGTGCCAGGCACGCTCGGGACCTAGTGCCCATGCGCGGACATTCGCGCAGGCGCAGAAACGTCCGTGCTTTGGGACTCCCAAAGCACGGACGTTTCTGCGCCTGTGCCAGGTGCGCAAATGTCCATGCGCGGACATTCGCGCAGGCGCAGAAACGTCCGTGCTTTGGGCGTTCCAACGCACGGATGTTTCGGCGCCGGCGCGAAGGTCCGCGCATGGGCACTAGGTCCCGCGCGCGCCTGGCGCAGGCGCAGAAACGTCCGTACTTTGGGAGGCGTGCCGCGGCCGGCCCGTGGGGCCGGCTGTGCAGCAACGGCGCAGTGGCGAGGCCGGCGCGGCGGCGCGCCCCTCCCAGGTACCGCTGCCCCTCCCAGGTACCGTCGCCCTACTAGGTGAAGAATTCTTTCGGGGTATGTCCAATATAAGACATACCCCGAAAGTAAGACATAGTGGGGCTTTTGGGGGTAAAAAGAAAGTAAGACACTGTTCGGTAACAATTTCAGCATGGCTAATATCAGGGCTGGCCCAGGTGAGGCATCATTGTCTTAGAACTGCCAGTCTCATCTAAAGCAGATATACTGAGTTTATACAACTACATATCCTTCAACATTTCACAGATGAAAGCTGGGACACATATAGTCAAGCAGCATCAGAATGTGGCCAAGTTGGCCAACTTTAAGAACACACAAGTTGCAGCAGTTGGTCTGCCTGAGACGACGACAATGAAGGATAAGGTTCCATCTCCTTCTCTCCTCTTGGCAATGAGGATACATCCACACAGGACACAAAACATGGACCCTCCTGGACTTTTACCTAAGGCATCCAAACGACACATAAGGTAAAAGCACATTAATTCGGGACAAAACAGGAAAACCCTGTTTTGTCCGAAATCAATTAGGTACTGGATTAGAACCAGGTTTTTCAAGTTGATATGGATGTAGAAGTCAGCCCCAACCCAGGTTTTTAAAACCCGGGTTGGAGCAGACTTTTCTCCTGTGTGAACTGGTCTGAATGCATATTATTTTGCACTTTGAACACAGTTTTCACCATTGAAATGAAGCTGAAATGTTGTAAGGGGGAAGAGGAGAGAAACTGAAACATTTTTAAAGCAAGTGAAAGGGTAGAATGGTAGCGGGTTTGTTTGGGAGTGCCCCTATGAAATTTGGACTTTGGGTTATGTGCAGTAAATGTTCATTTCTCAATTTTCCACTTATTTAATGAGCCTTTCCTAGTTGGGACCAACAATTGGATTTTGTATGTAACATCCCCTTTTTATCAGAACTATATACCCCTGATGGCTGATGTGGGTCTTCTTTTGTTTCTGCCCTCCCTTGCTCACTCTTCTGCTTGGACCAATGTTAAAACCCCAGTTTATAAAGAGAGTTATGTTATAACCTCATCACATGGACCTCAAGAAGTTGGGGGAAACTTCTGTCTAGCAAAGGGAATCCTATCTTCCGACCCCCAATTTCCCATTTCAAGTTCTGTTTTCCCATCACATGTTTTCCCTCTTCATCTCCATGCTTCATCTCCATTCCAAGGACAAAGAGCAAAATATGACGGCTGGAAATAGGCAAAAGTCATGTGATGAGCTTCGTGCCTCTTTGTCCTTGAAATGGAGATAAAGTGTCCTATGACGAGAAAAACTCTCCATGTGATGAGGTCCCTAGTCAGTACAAAGGAATCTGATACCACCTTTGATACTAACTGGCCTGTTAATGCAGGCATCCTTGAGATATGTCCATCCAACTGTTTGGGCCTCCAACTCCCAAAATTCCTGAGTATTGAACAAGCTGGCTAGGCTTCTGGCAGTTGGAGGCACAAACAGCTGGAGGGCCACAGTTTGAGGATTCCTGCTTTATGGTGTAACTCTTAGAACAGATCCTAAAATCAGTGTCAAATGTTCCACTTGATTCCTTTTTGCCTTTTAAAGCTTATTATCATCTTGCTTCATTAAAATTACTATTGGGACTGCAGTCTTTCTTGCTTTCCCTTTTTTCTTCTTCTCGTACAGTTCCTATTCCCTTAACACCAGCCCAACATGCAGATGTACCTTTCTTTAAAGAAACATTTATTTCCTTCTGTTTTCCACATTGCAGAACCCAACATGGTGAGCATGGAAGGCTTCCCAGGTTGGTTATGGTTATCCATCCAAGCCTGCTCGACTTCAGAAAGGAGGCTACACCAGGAACTACACTGTGGGCCATTAAACCAAAGAAGGTTTTCTCATCATTTTATTTTCCATGCCAGAAAGAAAAATATATCATCCAGCGCTAAAATTCGGAGTGCTTGGATGTTGTTAAATTCAGAGGAACTGAGCCAGGAAAATTATTCAGACACACAGGGCCTGTTGGGGGATAACGGATGGCAACAGAAAACAGGCTGATTTAAAGAGTGTAATAGGTTTTCCAATCCACCCACCCACATTTATATAGACTCCCGTGTTTTATGTGGTTTATATCTTTTCCCACTATTCTTTTTTAAATTATTCATGAAGAGGAGGTAGAGGAAATAGAGGTGTGTGGGGGTGTCCTACATTTTTGCTCTGTCTCCATCAGTCTTTTTCCTTTCTTTCCTCTATCCAGTTGAAGAGGTTCACATATGGGTTGTTGTAGATTTTTTAGGCTGTATGGCCATGTTCTTGAAGCATTCTCTCCTGATGTTTCGCTTGCATCTATGGCAGGCATCCTCAGAGGTTATGAGGTCTGCCATAGGTGCAAGTGAAATGTTAGGAGAGAATGCTTCTAGAACATGGCCATACAGCCCAAAAAACCTACAACCACCCAGTGATTCCACCCATGAAAGTCTTCAACAATACGGCTCACATATAGCCACTGCCTATAGGTTGCCAAAGGCTTTTAGTGGGGTCCATGTATTGAATTCTTATCTTTACAGTTTTAAAACTGTTCTACACTATGGTTGTTTATACATGTCAGCAGATATCATTCTTTTAAACTTTTGTTAAAATTCTTTAGCTGTAGCTTGTAGCTTATAATTTGTACGTGCAAAAAGTCAGAGGGTATCGGATTGCGGCCCCTTTGCCATGATCCCCACTGACTATCTCATTTGTGCAATAAGCTATGCCATTGCTAAAGAAGACTAGGATCATGTGCTATCGTGGTGTAACTGGATTGCTGTTTGTGTGGTGTTTCCTAACACATGGTTTCTTGAAGTTCCCAGAGTGATGCAATGTCATCATTGCTGTACATTGCTGTCTCGTGTTCAAGGAAATCAAGGAAAATCATCCCCTTGTCATCCCAAAAGAGTCATCATAATCTTCTGTGCTGACTGCTCAGTTTTGAATGTCATTGGTCTAGAGAAGGTGAAGTGCCACCATGCCATGGAGTGATTCTTGGTCCCTAGGTCATACAAACTTTGTAGGATTCTGGAAACTTCTATATTTTCAATACAACCCTTATACCTCAGTTTTATTCTGCAATTGAAATTTCAGAGTGGCATTTAAGCTTGTTGTGTGAAGGGAGTGCCTCCTATGTGGGATGGTTGAAGGACAACATTGTTCCTTGTTTTGCACTTGGTTGTCCACCCTTGTCCTATAAACTAGTAGGCTGCCCTTAGCTGCATAGGTAGGAGCCCCCGATGGCACAATGTGTTAAATCCTTGTGCTGGCAGTACTGCTGACTGAAAGGTTGACGGTTTGAATCCAGGGAGCGAGGTGAGCTCTTGTCTGTCTGCTCCAGCTTCTCATATGGGGACATGAGAGAAGCCCTCCAAAGGATGGTAAAACATCCAGGCGTCCTCTGGGCAATGTTCATGCAGATGGCGAATTCCCTCACACCAGAAGTAACTTGTAGTTTTTAAAATAGTTTTTATTGAAAGATTGTCAAAGTAAATATACATAAAATGAAGGTTTTAAAAGTGACTCCTGACATGAAAATAAAAAAGCTGCATAGGTGGATTCCGGTGTTGAATTAAGATTTAGGTCCCAATATAGCTGTCTCTGGAGCCTCCGGTGGCACAGTGGGTTAAAGCACTGAGCTGCTGAACTTGCTGATTGAAAGGTCAAAGGTTCGAATCCGGGGAGTGACGTGAGCTCTCGCTGTTAGCTTCAGCTTCTGCAACCTAGCAGTTCGAAAACTTGAAAACGTGAGTAGATCAGCAGACCTTGGACAACACCGGCTTAAGCACCAAGCCCCAGAGTCACACAAGACTATACTTAAAACCTTTTACCACAGAAATATAATCTGCAACACCTGGTATTCCTTGGTGGTGTCCCATTCAAATACTAACCAGAGATCCAAAATCAGGCAGGATTGGGTGTCTTTCGATATTCCTGTTCCTTGGGAAGTCTAACTTGGCAAAAAACCTCTCGGAAGCTCCAATTAGTCCAACGTCGGTGAACTGTAGATCAATAGGTACCACTCCGGCAGGACGGTAACGCCGCTCCATGCAGTCATGCTGACCACATGACCTTGGACAACACCGGCTTTGGCTTTGAAATGGAGATAAGCACCAAGCCCCAGAGTCACACAAGACTATACTTAATGTACAGGGGGAACCTTTTCCTTTACCTTTTTACCACAGAAATATAATCTGCAACACCTGGTATTCCTTGGTGGTGTCCCATTCAAATACTAACCAGAGATCCAAAATCAGACAGGATTGGGTGTCTTTCGATATTCCTGTTCCTTGGGAAGTCTGACTTGGCCACGGTGGTCCATGCTCTGGTTACATCCCGAACAGACTACTGCAATGCGCTCTACATGGAGCTGCCTTTGAAAACCTCTCGGAAGCTCCAATTAGTCCAACGTCGGTGGCCAGGTTGTTAACTGGAGCGGTGTACAGGGAGTGTACCACTCCTCTGTTGTGCCAGCTCCACTGGCTCCCGATCAGCTTCCGGGCTTAAGATCGTCAGGAGAGGCCCTGCTCTCGATCCTACCACTCTCGCAAATGTGGTTGGTGGTGACGAGAGACAGGGCCTTCTTGGCAGTGGCCCCCTGTCGGTGGAATTCTTTCCCCAAGGACATCAGGTTGGCCACCTGCCTTCCTGTCCTTTAGAAGACAACTGAAGACCTGGCTCTGGGGCCAGGCGTTTGATTGGAGGCCAGCGGCAATAGGAAGGAAATTGGTTTTTGTGACATGGATTCTCCCGGCTTGGTTGGTTTTACTGGCATGTTAATTTATTGTTAAATTTACTGATGTTGGATGTTTTAAATGATTTTATTGTGATTTGTAATTTTTATGGTATTTATGCTGTTGCATCTTCTGATGCTTATGTGAAGCCCCTCTGAGTCCCCCTTGTGGGGAGAAGGGCGGGATAGAAATAAACGGGATAAATAAATAATAATAAAAAAGTCTTCCACCTACATCCCCAAATCCATGTTCCCCCAGTTGATATTGGTGAAATTGGTGTCTAATACTGGACTCAATGTCAGGGGAAATCCTTTACCTTTACCTTATAGCTGTCTCTTGGATATTGAATGGGGAAGGGTGATTTTATCCATTGTTTCGGGTGGCACCAGCCCTGTATATCCCCTTTTTTTCCAAACCCTATAGAAAGCTGATTAGATAATGTATTTTTAAACAGATATTTTGTGAAGCTCAATTTTTTGCTTGGACCAGTGTTAAAATCTCACCCCTTCCCCAAAGGTGTTCGAATCATCAGGCGGAGAATCCTCAGGGAAAACTTCAAATCGAAAGCCAAGAGTACTTTGGTCCTCATTATTTTTAACTTCGGGGCCTGGTTCAGGTTCTGTTCTTCATTATAGAAGGAAGCTGCTTTTTCCGTATAGGACTTAAAATATTCTTTGCATGGTAAATGAAGCATTACTATTATTATAATTATTATTATTTACATCATTTATATTCCGCCTTCTCACCCTGCAGGGGACTCATGGCGGATCACAATGCACATATACAGGCAAACATTCAATGTCATTGACATACAACATATATACTATAGACAGACATAGAGGCAATTTAACATTCCAGAAATCAGTTAAATTTAGCCTCCCCACAAAGTGGTACCTAAATTTCCTACTTGACAGACGCAACTGTCTTTCGAGTTGCAAAGGTCGACAATGAGCTACACAATTTGGTCGAGAGCTCACCCCGACTTGGGCAGGCCTTGAACTCATGGCCTTCTGGTCAGTAGAGATCTTATACAGCTGACACCAGTTGCGCCACACTAAATTAACAAATTTCATAGGGAGTAAGAATTATTGACTATATGAGGAGTTACGCTTAAGTAAATGTGTATTTTTCTTAATCGTAAGTAAATTTACGTGCTGTAAATTTGGAATACGTGGAAGATCCAAAAAGTGCAAATTCTGATATGTAACATACACATACACTGCTGATTCACACACGCATGTACTGACATACAGAACTCTGGCTGACTTAGCCAAGGTGTGGCCGACACTGCAGGCAATAAATTCTTTAATTGCACTTTGTCTGGTTGTAAAACGCTGGGCACCCAGCGGGTGGGGTAGGAAATGATTTTAATGATACAACTTGGTACCTGGCTGACTTGGAATTGTAACAATTTGCCGTTTTCAATAAACCCTGCGTTGGCCGCAGGCAAGTTTATTCTTGCTCCCACTCCAGGTTCTGCATCATATGTGGAATATGGTTCAGTTATCTGCGGTAAGGGGCCTCAGAAACACAAATGTATTTGGAAAACTGTCAGCACAGACTTTCCATAATTGTTTTTCAAAGTTTGTGGTTTTTCAGATGATAGTCTAGACTAGAGGGAGGAATCATGTAACCTACCAGATTTTGCTAGATTTTGTTCGCCTGCAACTTCAAGCAGCCCAACCAGGATAGTCAGTGGTGAGGAATGGTAGATGCAGTCTAACAACATGAGTTCTACCCTTATTCTATCCTCAGAAGCTCAACTGAAGTTCCTCACTGGCAGACAAATGTATCTAAACAGACCTAGCCCATGACATTTTGCTGCCTGAGGAAAGGAGAAGCTGCCACCTTTCTGGGTCCAACTGATAAGTCTTGCTGCTTGAGGCAGGAGAGAAGGTTCCCCAAAAGCAGATCAAAGGTTTCTCAGTGAAACCAGTAATGAGGATCAGTTTCCCTCAACAGGACTGGCTCAAACTATTTTGCTGCCTGAGGCAGTGATGACTGGGTGTTCCCATAACAAGAGATAACCCATTTCAGTCAAGATATTTTTATCCTGACTGGCTTTCAGAAAATGACACAGATAGGTTTTTAATGGCGTGCCTGCTGTTTTGGTATTTTAAATCTTAAGAATGGTAAAGGTTTGGCAAAGGTTTCAATTTTATTAATTGTTTCATTGTCTTTTAAGTGGTTTTAATTTTTATACCTTTTTTTGATTTTTAATAGTTTTGGTCAGTCTTGCTTTTAATATGTCACAAGCCAGCTTGGTATTGTCTAAATGTTTTCAAGGCACCAGATTCCATTTGATCTTGGAAGCTAAGCAGAGTAAGCTATGGTTAGTACATGGTGGTGCAATGGGTTAAAGCCTTGTGCCAGCAGGAGTGCTGACCAATAGGTCAGCAGTTCAAATCCGGGGAGAACAAGTTGAGCTCCCTCTGTCAGCTCCAGCTACCCATGCAGGGACATGAGAGAAGCCTCTCACAATGATGGTAAACATCAAAACATCCGGGTGTCCCCTGGGCAACGTCCTTGCAAACAGCCAATTATTTCACAAGTCACTCCTGATGTGAAAAAAGTACATGGAAGGGAGACAACCAGCAGATACCAGGTATTAGTGTTGTTATTGCATGCCTTTGAACACTTTCACTTATGGCGATCCTAAGGCAATTCTATCACAGGACTTCCTTGGCAAGATTTGTTTAGACAGAGCTTGCTTTTACCTTTCTTGGAAGCGATGTGACTTACCATGACTGAGTGTGATTCGAATCCTGGTCTCAGAGGTCATATGTCCAACACATAAACCACTGCACCATGCTGGCTCTCTGTACTGGAGATACTGTAGGCTATGTTTCAGAGGAGGAGTTGAGGAAACCACTTCTGAGTAGTCTAAGAAAAGTTGTCGAAGGCTTTTGTGGCCAGATTTAATGAGTTGCTGTGAGTTTTCCAGGCTGTATGGCCATGTTCCAGAAGCATTCTCTCCTGACATTTCACCCACATCTTATGGCAGGCATCTTCAGAGGTTGTGAGGTCTGCAAGAAACTAGGCAAGTGGGGTTTATATGTCTATGGCAGTGTTTTTCAACCTTTTTTTGAGCCGCGGTATATTTTTTACATTTACAAAATCCTGGGGCACACCACCAACCAAAATGACACAAAATGACACTCTAACACAGTAATACATATAGTTAATATGTTTTTAAATGTTTTTATACACTCAGTGTGAAAACTGGGCCTGTTTCGATGAACACAACATAGATATCCTGGCAGGAATGGCAGAAAGACACAAACTTCCCACACAGAACTCCCATAACCAAGAGAAAATACTATAAGAGTTTGGTGGGCATTGACCTTGAGTTTTGGAGTTGTAGTTCACCTATATCCAGAGAGCACTGTGGACTCAAACAATGTTGCATCAGGACCAAACTTGGCATGAATACTCAATATGCCCAAATGTGAACACAGATGGAGTTTGGGGAAAATAGACCTTGACATTTGGGAGTTATAGTTTCTGGGATTTATAGTTAACACACAATCAAAGAGCATCCTGAACTCTTGCAACAATGGAATTGAACCAAACTTGGCATATTGAACTCTCATTACCAACAGAAAGTACTGAAAGGGTTTGCTTGGGAATTGACCTTGAGTTTGGAAGTTGTAGTTCACCTACACCCAGAGAGCACTGTGGACTCAAACAATGTTATGTTATGTTTTTGTTTGTTTTCTATCCAGAATCACAATGTTGGAAGGAGACTCACCACTTTAAGGTCCCTAAAGCAGGCATGGGAAAACTTTGGCCCTCTGGGTGCTTTGGACTTCAGTTCCCAACATTCCTAACAGCCTGAGGCCCTTTCCTGCTTAAATGGCTGAGGGGGAAAAAGGAAAAGAGCCTGAGACTGCTAGGAATGTTGGGAGTTGGAGTCCAAAACACCTGGAAGGTCCAAGTTTGCCCATGCCAGCTTTCGACAGAGACCTCTTCCTCCCCCTGCACGCCCTTTCTTCCCCCTCCTGCCGAACACTTTTCTTCTTCACTGCCGATTCTGCCATCATTTTGATCTGTGGGGGCAGTGTGAGCGTGTTTAAGAGGGGAGGGGGGAGGGAGGAAGACGTGACCCAAGCGGGCGTTACTGCGCAAACCCACCCCAGAGCAAATCGAGCAGAGCGAGGCTGGAAGAAGGGAGCCTGAGTGGAGAAAAAAAAGTGTTCGGCAGGAGGGGGATAAAAGGGTATTGGAGGTTCCAATTTCCCACGGCACACCTGATGATTGCTCACGGCACACTAGTGTGCCACGGCACACTTGTTGGGAAACACTGGTCTATTGAATGTCCAGGATAAGGGAAAGAACTCTCGTCTGTTTGAGGCAAGTGTGAATGTTGCAATTGAAAACCTTGATTAGCACTGAATAGGAAGCACCCAGGCTTTGAAGCTGCAAAAGGTCAGGAAAGAATGCTTCTGGAATATGGCCATACAGCCCAGAAAACTCACAGCAACCCAAAAATCTATGGGATTTCCCATAACGCAGTTGGCAATTTGAAGGCACAGAGACACATACAAGCTGTGAATCCCATAATTGGGAAAAAGGTGGGATAGAAATGAAGAATGAATGGATGGATGAATGAACGAGGCCTTCCCAGAATAAGCTGAGATTGATTTCAATTGGAAATGGGTGACCACTTTTATAGACCGAGTTGAATGTGGTTTTAATGGCAATGTGGTTTTTATGTATCTCTGTTTTTATGCATTTTAATATGCTGTTTTAAGAGGTTTTAAATTTGTATGGCATTGAATTTTGCTGTAAGCTGGTCTGAGTCCCTCCCTGGAGGTGAGAAGGTCGGGGTACAAAAAATTTAAATAAATAAATAAATAAATAAGAGCTCAGATGTTCTGAGAAACAAGGTTCAAGTCCTTAGGTCAGTGGTTCTCAACCTGTGGGTCCCCAGATGTTTTGGCCTTTGACTCCCAAAAATCCTGACAGCTGGTAAACTGGCTGGGATTTCTGGGAGCTGTAAGCCAAAACACCTGGAGACCCAAAGGTTGAGAACCACTGCCTTAGGTGATAAGAATTGATTAAGTTATGATGGAAATTTCTATCCTGCTCTTCAGTACCCCCAAGCTAAGAAGCCAGAGGAGCTTAGCCTGTTGGAAAATACCAAAGCATTGCTTAGAGACATTCAGCAGGAACAGCATGCATGAGAATCACCGCCTGCAGGAGGTGAAGCAAGATTTTTGCATGTGTACAAAAACTGAAGAAACGATAGCAGGAGGCTTCCTGGAACCAGTACTAAGATATGTCTGATAAATCATTGAGAAAGAGGTCTACCACAGGAAATAGGAAATATAGGTTTGTCCTGTCACATTAACATACTGAAGTGACAATCAGGAAGAAATCTGCATTTTATAGAAATCTTACCAGTGGGAGAGAAAACAGACTTCTTATTTAAAGCAGGGCTACTTTAAGATTGCCCAAATTCTATTACTTATTTTGGCATAATTATCCTTAGGGACTTATCTCCAGATGCTTAGTTTTAATATATGTAAGCTGATAAAAGATTTCTTTACAAGATTTAGAGAGTTGGAATGGCTTAAAGTTGACTCAGCAGGATAAGAGAAACATGATTAGAAGGAATGTTAGAATTGGCCATTTGCAGAATTCCTTTATTTGTACCTTGCAAGTATTTTCACATTTTTCAGGGGACTCTTAATAATTGTGTCAATCAAAAGAATGCAAAATCCTTTTATACTTTGTGAACTTTATTGTACTTCTATTTTATCCCTAATAAAACTTTATAATAAAAAAATTAAAAAAATAAAAAATAATGCAAAATTAAATCAAGGAGGGAGGTTTTGGCCTGCGATATTGTCTGTTATCTCGTACTAAGTTTTGGACATACTATCTTGAAGTAAATAACCCATCAAGGTCAGCCGTAGAGCCTTTATTTCTGCCAGTTCTATTCAATTGATAACACTTGGCTGTCATTTTATTAAAAGGGACGCATCTTGCCAACAATTTTGGGAATTAGCCAACTGAAATAGATTGTTGTGCCCTTTTGGCTGCCGAAAGATTATTTATTTCTGGAAAGATAATTTTCCTTCACTTTGCCAACTCACTCAATGGAGCAAAAATAAATTGGACTCTATTAGCTAACGAGAGAGGAAAGTTGAAGGGCAGGATCTTACCCTTACCAATAAGCTTAGGCAAATGCAAACTGCTGCAGCCTCTCCCAGATTGCTATCTTGACCACACTCTTCACCACACGTCCCGTTCTTCATCTGTGAAGTGTTGGAAAGCATGGATCAAAACTTTTTCAGAGGATAGCCAGAAGTGAATGGAAAGGATTAGCCTATCTGGATATATTGACTGAAAGTGATTGTGGCATTTCTCTGGGGAATTGGTTGCTCTTATATAAAGGCGGTGATCTCTTCATTACATTGCAGCTGCAGATAAAGAAGTATTAGTAACACTTGAAAGAAAATAGAAGAAATGGGAAACCTGAGAAGAAACCCCATGATATATGTTTTGAATTTTAGATTTCCCTGTGTGTTTTATTATGAGAACTTTGAAACACAATGGCAACTATTTAACTATCTATTATTATTCCTCATTCGCCTAGATAATAGCTTATATTTAAAATGTATTCTTTTGACTTAAAAAAAACCCATATTAAAACATGCTCTTGGAAGATGTTCCGGTATTCACTAGTTAGTTGATAATTTTGTTAAATGGGTATAATTTCAAAGTCATTTTGCAAGAACAAAAGAATGAAATCATAGAGTCTTTCAGACACTGAGTAACATAAAACTCGTTGATTGCATCTAATTGTAGGGATCTGAGACTTCCTGGCTGGCAGCTTATAGGTTGAGAAAAGCCTGCAAATGGGCTTGGTGGCAGGGGTCATAAAGCAATCCAAAGATGAGAGAAGGAGAGGGAGAGGAACACAAGCAGGAACAAAGGTCCAGAGATTTATATTCCCTTTATTTATTTATTCTGCTCAACATGCCTCCCTGTATCCTCAGCATGGAGAGGGTTGCACTTTTGCCGTGCTCCCCTCCCTGGCTATTTTAGGCTCCACAGAGGCATTTTTTGAAGGAGGAAAAAAATCTATGAAAGTGCTCTTTTGAGTGGGCCAATACCGTTCTTTAAAAATCGCAGACAGTTTTCATGCCCACCCTCTATTTATCATAGCTGCCTTTAAAATATCCCAGCTTTTTCCCCTGCTTCCATATTCCTTCTTTGTTTTCAGCTTACTTTGAGCTTGAAGTGTCAAAATAATTTGTACTCTATTAAGTTAGCAAAAGGGAATAGAGAAGAGATGACAAAGTCTTGCACTTCCCAGATGGCTCAGGCAAAAGCAAACTCATACCGCATCTCCCAGCTTCTGTGTTCTTCCTTATTGATACTTTTTGCTATCTTGGAGAAAACACTGATGTTGCTTGACCACATGCATCTCAGTTTTCACCTGTGAAATGTTTGAGAGTATATTTTGGGGGAGGGGTAGGGATCCCAAAATAGCCTGGAAGGAGCCACACCAATAACAACAACAACATATTTCTAGACCACCCTCTCTCCAAGAGGGCAGTTTACACACACAAATGGGCAAGCATTCAATGCCTCAGTTGAGTAAACACGTATCAAAATAATACACAGTAATAATAGTGAGCTTACAATGAAGAATTAAGCATTTTGATGAAAATGCTTAATAAAATAAACAATAAACAAACAATCCAATAAGACATAGTTAACTAAAACATAAGTAAACATTATAACAAATACCCTAAAAATTATGTTGAATACAGTTACATCAAAAATGGCTGGCACCGGTGTTTATTTAAAAAGTATCATGGCAACCATATAGTACAAGTGGGATTAGCCAGCATTCTAATTGGCTAAAGTGTCTTAGTCCTCCTCCTCTCCATACATTAAATTGCATCGGTGCATTTTAAGAGGTTTCTTAAAGGAGAGGAAGGTAGGACCGTTTTTACTTCTTTAGGGAGGGAGTTCCAGAGATGGGAAGCAATCACGGAGAAGGCCCCCCTCAGGGCCGTAGCCAGGATTTTGATTCGGGGGGGGGGGGGCTGAGTTTGGTTCGGGGGAGGGGGCTAAGACTGGGCAGAAGAGGGTCTACCCTAGCAAACCTTTTGTATTGTTATCCCAATAACCCCATAAATGTGGGATATAATGAGCATGGTGATCAGATCATGATATGAATAAACACAACAGTTTAAATAATGTACCTGTAAGGCCTTCTTGCGGACCACCCTGAGAATTTGGTGGGGGGGGGCTGAAGCCCCCTTAGCCCCCCCCCCTGGCTACATGCCTGGCCCCCCTCTTGTTCCCACCAATCGAGCTTGTGATGGAGGCGGGACTGAGAGGAGGGCTGCCTCTGTTGACTGCAGTGCACAGGATGGTCTGCATAGGGAGATGCGATTAGACAAATAGCCTGTATATAAACCGTTTAGGGCTTTATAGATAATGACCAGCACTTTGTATTTAGTCCAGAAGCAGACTGGCAACCAGTGCAGCTGCTGCAGCATGGGAGTCGTCCTCTCACAATACAGTGCTCCAGTTAGTAATCTGAGCTAAAAGGAAGATTTGCATCTATATCCCAGCTATATATGGAGAGTGTATTGAAAGTAATGCCTATCACAGCAGATCTCAAAGTGTGCTCCATGGTGCCTTTGGGACTCTGAGAAGCATTCTGAGGGGCTCTGCGCTTCCCTCCTTTTTCTCCTTCTCATCCTCCTTCCTCTTCCCCCTCCAAGCTTTCCTTCCTCCTCTTCCCCTCCAAGCACTTCTTTCCTGCTCTACCCCCTCTCCACCTCCAAAAGCCTCCCCCCTTGCTGCCAAAAGCCTTTTTCCACAGCTGAAAAGGTTTGAGAATCCCTGGCCTATCAGATTATAACTCCTTTAATGACAACATAAGAAATATGCAACACATACACATGTAAAGTATAGTAAGACATCCATATCCATGGGAGGTATGTTCCTGACTGGACTCTGGTTTTGTGAAACTCTGAATATGACCATACACAATTGAATTGTGCTATTTCTAGTCTCAGGGATATAGTGAAGTACCTAGAGATTCCTGAAAAGGTGTCCTGTTTAGGGCTTTACTAGGTTCTCCAAAACCATTTTATGATAACCCACAAGGGAAATATACAATTTAATCTGGAGGATCCAGCAAATTTCTAGACACAGGTAAGCAAAACTGCGCTATGGATTTTGTGGCCTGTGGGGGGTCTTGCTGTAACTCTTTGCCTACAACATGGTACTATTCAAAATTATCTCCAATAATTGCAATATATACACTCTGCTGGCCTCATTTCCAACAGACCCCTGAAGATGCTGGCCACAGATGCAGGTGAAACATCAGGAGAGAATGTTACTGGAACATGGCTATACAGCCTGAAAATCTCACAGCAACTCAATCGAAATACATTTGTGCCACCTTTGAATCTGTACATCAAATCCACTTAGAAAAAAACCTCTTTTGGGTGCTCCCTGGCACAGTGTCTGGTAGTTATCTTTTACTTTGCCTACATCATTGAAGTGCAATCCTCAAAGACTTTCCTGAATCCAACGAAAACAAGTAAAAGTTGGTGTTTACGGACTGAAGGTGTAAGGCTAATGTTGCACCATTAACCACATTTATGAAATAACCCGTGGTGTTACTAAAGAAGAGTATGCATTATCATGGTGTAACTGGATTGCACTCAGCTGTTTCTGTTCTTGCAAATGGCTTCTCCAAGTTTCCAGAATAGTGGCTACTGTTCATTGTTGTCCCATGCTCAAAGAAAGCGAGCAAAATCACTCTTTGTCCTCCTTCAAGACAGTCACTATCCTCATCACCAGAGCAAAAGGAGCCCCCGGTGGTGCAATGGGTTAAACCCTTGTGCCAGCAGGACTGAAGACTGACAGGTTGCAGGTGCGAATCTGGGGAGAGCGTGGATGAGCTCCCTCTGTTAGCTCCAGCCCCCCATGTGGGGACATGAGAGAAGCCTCCCACAAGGATGGTAAAACATCAAAACATCCAGGCGTCCCATAGACAATGTCCTTGCAGACGGCCAATTCTCTCACACCAGAAGCGACTTGTAATTTCTCAAGTCACTTCTGACATTTGGGGGAGGGAGAGAGAGAAACAGAGCAAAAATTCCCCTAAAAGCAGTTCATGTGGGCGTCAAATGCTACCAAAATTCCCAACAGACCTGCATTCGATTTCCTTTCTAATCAGCTGCTATGAGGAACTGATGAGGAACTAATGAGGAACCCACTGGGCATACACTACCCTGTTTGCAAAGTTGTGGACAATGTAGTAAACAACACTGTAAACCACGAGGCAAGTTCCTCAACAATCTCTCAGACAGTCATATACCAGTCAGTATGAGTCATAACATTTTGGTTTTGCATCTGTGACTGCAGTCAATGGCCTTCTGCTCCATGGTTGCTTTTCAGTGCTGACTTCTTTAAACAATTCCATCCATCTTCACACATTACTCTTATGAATTACCACCTCACCATACAAATTTCTGAGCCTTTTGTGGATGTTGGCAGCTGTATATTCTTCTTTGGTCAAGAACTTCCCTTTGTTGCTGCTTCATATCCTTGGCTATGCAACACCTAGAAATATAGAAGTGATATCAGTCATGTAGTAAAATTATTCTATATGATGGTGTAACAGTATCTCTATATGGTTTTATAGTTTGGGAGAAAATAACAATTTTCAATACAGTTGTATGAATTTAGAGAGAGAAATTTCCTTCCTTCCTTCCTTCCTTCCTTCCTTCCTTCCTTCCTTCCTTCCTTTTATAGCTATACTATAGGTATACTTTATAGGATCTCCTTTGGTAACGGCGCTCTACCAGGACAGGGAACTTGGTCTTCAATCTCGGTTATATTTCAGTTAACAAAGTAGATGTATCCCTAGGCTTTCCTTCTTTCACAGGAAATTTGTTGCCAAAAACAGAAATAACAGGGAAAGAACAAAAATATGTTATGATGAAGAAAAGGTTATAGGCTGAGAGGAGATATGGTGGTCATGTATAAATATGTGACAGGAAATCCTAGGGAGGAAGAAGCAAGGTTGTTGTTTTTTTTTTTGCTGCCCTGGAGACTAGGACATGGAACAATGGCTTCAAACTACAGGAAAGGAGATTCCACCTGAACATGAGGAAGAACTTTCTGACTGTAAGAGCTGTTCAGCAGTGGAACTCTCTACCCTGAAGTGTGGTGGAAGCTCCTTCTTCGGAGGCTTTTAAGCAGAGGCTGGATGGCCATCTGTCAAGGGTGCTTTGAATGCAATTTTCCTGCTTCTTGGCAGGAATTTGGACTGGATGGCCCACAAGGTCTCTTCCAAGTCTATGATTCTACAAGGGTTGATGGAAAAGTAATGCCTCCACCTTCGTTACTTGGGTTTGGATGGGAATATTTTAATAAATCAAATGCAGAAATAATCCTTAGAATGTGCTCTTTAACTACCACTATTCACTTTCCCACATACTCACTGGTAATTGGATACATTTCTGCCAACAATTAACAAGTTTTCTGAAGCTGTCACGGAAGAAGTCGACACTCTGTTTCCACAACCAGCATCAGCATCCTGGGTATCCATCATGCACAGATCTTCCAATAGCCAAGCAAAGCATTCTTGTGAAATGCTTGAAATTTCTTTCTGAGCGATACGATGATTGTCCTGAATCAATCTGTCAACCTTTTGCTTGTGAAACTCGGTGGTTGCTGTCCAAGAGTTGATGTCCAACTCTTTGTTTGTTACGCAAGTCAAATGTTCCTACCTCAACATCTTTAAACTTACTCACCCAATGACGCACAGTACTCGCATCAACACAATCACCATAAACAGCTTATATTTTCTGATGAATCTCCTTTGGGGTGACACCTTCTGCTGTCAAGAATTCAATGACTACACGTTGCTTAAGTCGCATTGACCGACCGTCTGCGCAGGGTTCCATACTTAATGCTTTAACAACACAACCATTCAATGCTAAGACTTCCCACCAAAATGTAACTGTAGAGGAGAGTCTACTGAACAAGCCAGTACTTGCCACATACCAGTATTGCCATTTGTTGAGGAGTTACGAAGGTGGAGGAAATATTCTTCATTCAACCCTCGTATGATTCTATGTTGTTATTTCTGTTGTTGTTATTGTATGCCCTCATATAATTTCTGACCTATGGTGATCCCAAGGTGACTCTATCACAGGGTTTTCTTGGCAAGATTTAGTCAGAGGGCCTTGTCATTACCTTGTTGTACTGCATACAAGAAGAACACTTCGATATATTTAAGCAAATTTTTTGTTCAAGATAGACAATATGTTCTCTCGGCATTACTTCGCAAACGAAGATTCTTAGGAAGGACTCATCCCACGCTTTTTACAAGCGTGTTGATGACTAAAAAGGCCAATCTGAGTTAGGCAAGTTTGGTTGCAGAAAGCACAGCAGAAAGTCTCCTTGGGTGATGTTGTTTCCAAGTTGCAGTTCTTTCTGCGTTGTCGTTTCTCTTCGAGACCCTTCTCGAAAGAGGCCGCAGCATTGTGGATAGTGCATCTCCATGCCTCCCGATGTGAGGCCAGGGTGGACCATTGTTGGTGATCAATCTGGCCGAGCCTGAGATGTTGTTTCAGAGAGTCCTTATATCTCTTTTTGGGGACGCCTCTTTCGCGCTGACCCATGGCGAGTTCACCATAGAGTAGTATCTTTGGGAGGCAGTGGTCCTCCATCCTAGAGACGTGCCCTGCCCAGCACACCTGTGTTCTCAATAGCATGGCCTCAATGCTGGTGATCCCTGTTTGCTCAAGGACAGCAACATTCATCACATAGTCGGTCCAGTGTATATTTAGGATTGTGCGAAGACCGCGCTGATGAAAACGTTCAAGGAGTCGTAGGTGTTGGCAATAGGTGACCCATGTTTCAGACCCATAGAGGAGAATAGACAGTATGATAGCTCTGTACACACTGATTTTGGTGCTTTGCCTCAGGTGCTTGTTGCTCCAGACTCTTTTGTGAAGCCTTTCGAATGCACTATATGCCTTTGATAATCTGTGATCTATCTCTTTGTCAATCTTGGCATACATCTGCAATGAAACAATCAGGCCAGGTATGCTTTGTTATCACCAAAGGAAAACATTTTGAATAGTCCAGAGACACCTGAAAGTTTCTTCCAAAATGTATCCAGGGATGACATCATCTTTCACTAAGCTAAATATTTTCAAGATTCCAATTCTGATGGCCAAACTTACAGATCCTTGCTTCTTTGCCGATGAGATAGACAAAGCTTCTCTGCTTTGTTGTTCACACATATTCAGAAAGGGCTTCTGGAAACAGTGGATGTTAACCTTGCCTGTTGTAACCAGATACTGAAAGTTGGTGTTTCTATTGCTCTCCTTCACAATCCAGACATTGCAAAATGCTTCTTTAAAAAAAGTTCAGAGACAATAAGAAGGAAGAGAAGCAGGATCAGACAGATGTAAAAGGACTTAGTAAAAGGAGCATTTTTGTCAGAAGCTTTGTTAACTGAGGTATGCCTGTACAAACTTTAAGAAGAAAATGAGCTCCGAGAAACATTTGTTTGAAATAGTATTGCTCTACTTGTAGTTTGGCTATGCATTTGAGGTACTCATGGGCAAAGTAAACTGGAACGCAGGTGCCATCTAATGGTGAAATATATGACAGCATTTATGAGGAGTTCTATGTTCATACCAGGCATGGGTAGGTTTGATCAGAATCTTCGTAATTCGGATTGAAATCGGAATTAATCCAGTTTTCAAGCAATTTTGAAGCGATTTGAGAAACCGGAGGTATCCTTGCCCTTTCGAAGCCACTGTGAATCAGAAATGAATCAGTCTTTGGAGGCAAGCAGCTGGTTGCATGCTGGGATGATTGCCTCCAGTCAATGAGGGGAAACCACCTCGGGAGGGGCAGGGTTTCATCACGGCAGCCATTGTCCATTAAAAAGGGCCATGCGTGCCTCATGGGCTCATTGCGAGCCGGGGACGCGAAGGCAGAGGGACTAGGGCAAGCTGCTTGGGTGGGAAAGGTGCCACGCCACCACTTTGCAAGGGAAGGACTGGGAACAAATTTCCCTTTGCTGTTAATAATTCCCTTCCTGAAGCAGGGAATCCAACTTCTAAGGGCTTATTCTCTCCTTGGGGTTACTAGTTGTACTTTTGGAATCTAGAAAGCTACTAATCTAATCTTTTCCTTGGGGAACAACACAACAAAACTTTAGAATGCCCCTTTCTTCTCATTGTGGCTACAAGTTTGCAGATTTTTGCGTATTGCGCAATCGCACCCGCCATTAACGAAGCGATTCGGAAATTTCAGAAATTTTAGAAAATTCCAACTTTTTTTGGAAAATTTCGCAAATAATTTCAGATTCAAATCACCAGCACTTCCATATCCAAAACGTGTTTTAAACCATTTTTCTTGATCAAACAAGCCTAGTTCATATTTATCAAGTAACTTTGTGTACAATATGATATAATTCAAAATTGTCTCCACTAGTGACAATGCATTTGCTCCACAATTGAACCCACTCATCAAATTTTTATTCTTATATTCTGTTTTCTCTATTTGAATCCAAATTTATGTTGAAAGCTATTTGCAATGTATGCAGTCAGATCATACTAATTAAAATGATACAGGTTAGCTTTGGAAAGATTATTTCAAGTGCTTCCCTGTCCAGTTTCCAATAACACCTTCCACGTTGTCTTCACCACTGGAGTGCCATCCCCAAAGCTTTGTTTCATCCAACCGAACAAGTGAATATCTAGAATGCCAGAATGACTCTGTAAGATGGATATGACATGACTGAGAACTTTGTTTCTGCAAGAACCTGTGATGTTGCCAGAGAAGTGTTACATCATTCATTATTGTGGCACAACTGGATTGTATCCAGCTTTTTCTATGGCCTTTTCTTGTATATAACTTCTTAAAGTTTATAGAGTGGTGTGATGTAGCACTCACTGTTCATTGTTGTTCCATACTCAAGGAAATAAAGAAAAATCAAAACCTTATTTACCATGATCTTCTGTTCTGAGCTCTGGCTTTGACCAGAGACCACTATCCAATATTAGTAGGATTACAAATCAGTTTTTGGTCAACTTTAGATCCAGTTTGGTTATTTGGGATGCTGATTCAGAAAATTGCATTGGATAGACCAGTGTTTTTCAACCTTTTTTGAGCTGCGGCACATTTTTTACATTTACAAAATCCTGGGACACACCACCAACCAAAATGACACAAAATGACACTCTAACACAGTAATACATATAGTTAATATGTTTTTAAATGTATTTATACACTCAATGTGAAACCTGGGCCTGTTTCAATGAACACAACATATATATGACTTCCTCTCACATACTTATACATGGCTATCATGTCTTCTCTCAGCCTTCTCTTCTTCAGGCTAAACATGGCCAGCTCTTCAAGCTGCTCCTCATAGGGCTTGTTCTCCAGACCCTTGTGAAATTTCACCCTGAGTGAAACTTGCTTCCAGTTAACTATGAGTGTCATGAATCTGTTATAAACAGTTCCTTGGGTGGGATGGGGGGGGGGGGAACTCTTGAAAAATCCAGTAACATAGTAAAAAAAACAAAACATTTCCAAGCAGAGAGGTTCAATTTGTTTCTTGGAAACCTGTGAACGCTTCAGCCTCCTGATGCTCCCAGGTTCACTCACTGTCCAATTCACCGACGTGGAGCTTCCAGCTTTGGCTGTTCTATATGTATTAATTTGTTAGAGTATCATTTATCTATGTGGCCTCTTTCGCTGCCCCCCGCAAAAGCAGAGCACTGAGCGGAAGTGATTGAGTCGGCGTTTTCGTGTTGGCTTGGATTTCTTGCAATAACAGCCAAAGCCGAAAGCTCTACGTCAGTGAATTGGGCAGTGAGCGAACCTGGGAGCATCGGGAGGCTGAAGCAGCCCTAAGCGAGAGCTGGAGCCATGCTGAGTCGAGGCTCCTAAAGGCTTCCTCAAGGCGGCCCTGGCCCTGGCATTCGGCGGAGCCCTTCCTTTGCCTTGGGGAGGATCTTTGGGGAGGGAAAGATGGAGAAAGAGCTGCTAGGAGGGGGAAGAGTGCCAATTTCCCACAGCACACCTGATGATCGCTCACGGCACACTAGGAAACACTGGGATAGACCACATCAGTTCTAGTTTCTGATACAGGACATATGTCATCCAGTATTCACCATCTGCTCGCCCACAAAAAACCACTATAAGAGGGTTTCGCAAGACCAGTTGCTTTCGTTGCAATGGTGTAGTAAAAGTGAGGCCATGGACCATATTTTAGTTCTTGTGGACCACTGATGGTTAACAGACCACAGGTTGGGAACCACTGATCTAAGGATAGTGGAGTACTCCTACTCCATGGCCTGATTCTTGATTTCTGTGTCATACAGGTATGTCCAGATCTCATCACCAGTACATACACCCTCCCAAGGATGTCTTCTTGGGTTCCAAATACTGTCAAAAGTTACAAGCACATATAGAAAATCCCACTTGGTACACACTTTCTTAGATGCAAGATTGTGGATATTTAACCTGGTCAACAACACTGTGATGACATTCAAGTTCCTAAATAATCTCTTAGATGGTCATATGCTGTTCAATGTGAATCATGTCATTATCCCTGTTTTCGCTGATCTGTTACTGCTGCTAATGGCATTCCACCATGTGGTTTGTCCTCAACATTGCCTTCCCTGGCTTTAAACTTTTTCATCCATCTTCACACATTAGTCTCATCACCTGCTACCTCACCAAACACATTTATGAATCTTCTGTGAATATTGGTAGCCATACATCTTCTTTGAGTCAGGAACTGCTCTTTGTTTCTGCTTCACATCTCTGATGATGCAACACCCAGAAATACAGAAACTGTATCACTCATGCAGGAGGACGAATGTCTCCCTCTGGTGGCATAATAACATCACCAATGTTGTTTTCTTGCCTGCATTCCCCCAACCGTTTTAAATACAGTTTCACATTAAAAAATAAACCTGTCAAACTTGACAGCTAATTTGCTTCTTTTTCTTTGCAGCTGTTTTGTGAATTTGGATACCATAGTATAGATCAGGGGTGGGCAACTATTTTTTCCAAGGGGCCACACGAGAGCCAAAAAATGTTATGGAGGGCCGCACCTAAAGGCAGAACTATATTCTAATCAACATAATTTATTTATTTATTCACTTACTATATTTACTATACATTACACATCATTAATATTAACATATTAATATATCAAGAAATATCCATATATTATTAGTATTAATATCATAATTATTATATTATGTTGTATATCTATATAGACATTATAATATATTGAAATTATAATATAACATTAGGAGGGCCGGATAGAATTGGCCAAAGGGCCGCATCCGGCCCCCGGGCCTTGGTTTGCCCACCCCTGGTATAGATGTTAGTCTTGAAAGTACCATGGTGTCCCCGGTGTCATTTTTGTAGCATTTTCAGTCAGTTCTTAAAAATGCAACATTAATGCAGAATTATTCTCAGTGTCAATCATTCTCATTATAACAAATACATGCCTATGGTTTCCAGTTAAAAAAAATATATTGAACAACAACTGAATTGAAAAACATTCTAGAAAAATCCATAAGTGAATAAGAACCGGAGACTTCTTAATTCTCAAGTGAATTCCTTACGTTCTGTTTTTACTGTATGAATCCAAATTTATGTTGAAAGCTATTTGCTATGTACACAGTCAGATCATATTGATTGTATTGTGAACTGATTTAGATTAGCTTTAATTTTCCTAGGAATATTTTTGGTACATATAAGTGTTTGACAAGAACTATTTCTAGGACTCTACCTTTCAAAACCATCCCACCTCCAGCACCTAAAAAACCAAAATAAAGGTTGGGCAGTATCTCTTATGTGGAATTCTGAAGTTCCCAATATTCCAAAATTGTCCACAAGGGTGATTGAAATCACGAGTGACACCTTTCCAATGGCTTGGGATTATTTAAAATATTGCATAGAGTTTATTTATTTATTTATTACATTTATATCTTGCCCTTCTTATCCTGAAGCGGACTCAAAGCGGCCTTACAAACAGGCAGTAATTTGATGCCATAAACATACAAACAATAAAAAAAATACTTTAAAGCCAAAAAATTAAAGCAAATCAATATTAAAACCAGTTTTTAAATCATGCTGTCCAAAATCGTAATCCAAGGCCATTCCATTTGTCATTTCATTAGACACTGCCTTTAGACAATGTGTATAATGAGTATATGAAACATCTTGAGTCCCATCTCAAAATATTGAACTTGCATTTTCAGGTATTTCAAAATCTGAATACATCCAACAGTCAAAACACTTCTACTTCCAAGCATTTTGGATAAGGGATACTTAACCTGTAGTGTTATGTTCTCTTGATGTAATAATATAGTTCTTTGCATAGACCCATTGTTTACACTTAGTACAAAAGAAACATTTAGAGTTTCAAGTTTTTATAGGTATCATCCTATGGGAAAAGATAACACCAATCACTGAAGGCTACTCTACACCATACTAAAATCCAGAATGAAGCGAGTTAAAATAACCCACTTCCTCCTGAATTTGAGTGTCCATTCCCCCACACAACCCCTGGGCTTTCTTTTGGTGGGTGGCTAGATGCCATTTCAGAACAACCACCCCTTCCCCTCCAGTCCTCCATTCCGAACCCAAAATTTACCTGAGGGGCCTGCTGGCAGTGCAGGCTCTTCCAGAGAGCCCCTCAGACACTTGGAAATGATGCATCAGGAGGGGGTAGGAGGGAAGAGAGAAATTCCTCCTCTCTACCCTCCATTTCCTGATGCATCATTTCCAAGTGTCAATAGGACCCTTTGGAGGAGCCTACACTGCCAGTAAGGCAGGCCCCTCAGGTAGGTTTTGGGTGCGGAATGGAGGACAGGAGGGAAGGAGGTGGGTGCCATCACACTGCTTTGGGCTCCAGGAGCCTGGCATAGCAGTGGGGATTGAACCTTGTAATTGAGGAATGTGGTCCCGGAAGTCAATCTCCACAGGCCCAGCACTTCAACAAACAAAGTCCCTTGTCTGAAGAGCAGAGTCCTTTCTAACTTGTAGATACTTCTACATGTGAGTGAAAACATGGGGAAATCTGGGTTCCTGCTTATATGCAGAGTCTGCATAGGTACTGCAGGTTTTCCTTGTCAGTCCAACAAAGGAGAAGCAAAGGGATAGAATGATCCCTTCCAAGCATGTTTATCCTTCATGAATGTCTGAATAGAACCAAAGTATCCCTACCTATAGCACCTGAAAAGTAGTGCACAAACACAGCCTATCTATACCAAATAAAGCTTTCAGTCTGCCAGTGTCAGTGTCAGTGACAATGTGAGCTCTCCTGTACTTGTGGATTTAATAGTTTTAAAATGCATGACTGAGATACTGCATTGGTAGCTGTATGTCTAGCACATGGGTACAGCATGTAGCCACATATTTGGCCAAGATCTTGCATTACAGGACACAGCTATGGAGAAGTAGCAACAACCTCTTCCAAAATCCCTACTTTGAAACCATGAAGCACTAGCAACACAGTATTGCCAAAGGCTTTCATGGCCGGAATCACTGGGTTGTTGTGTGTTTCCTGGTCTGCCCCAGGAGATGGTCCGCCTCAGGAGACTTATGGATCCGAATTGCTTCCTGACGACTCTTGGGGATTTTCCCGCCTCCTCGGTAAGTGACCCTGTCGAGGCCCTGGTCTCTCTCTGGGATGGGGAGATGACCAGGGATATAGACATGATCGCTCCAGAACGCCCCCTCTCGAGTAACTGAGCTAAACCAGCTCCTTGGTTCACTGAGGACCTGGCAGCGATGAAGCGAAAGAAGAGGAGGCTAGAGCGCATGTGGTGACGGAAGCACATCGGGGCAGTCCAGGCTGTTATAAAACCCCTGTTGAAAAAACCATCACTGGACTCCACTCAATTAGTCAACTTTCGGCCAGTTTCCAATCTTCCCTACTTGGGCAAAGTCATGGAAGCCTTGCAACTCCAGGGGATCTTGGAAGACACTGTCAAACAGCCTTGGAGTAGATGATCTATGCCAGGAGCTCAACAGGGGGAGTGTGTCCCTGTTGGTTCTGCTGGACCTCTCAGCAGCCTTCAATACCGTTGACCATGGTATTCTTCTGGGATGCCTCGCAGAAATGGGACTTGGAGGTACTGTTCTGCAGTGGCTCCAGTCCTTCCTGGAGGGTCGGTCTCAGAAGGTGTTACTGGGTGACACCTGTTCAACTCCACAACCATTGTCTTGTGGAGTCCCTCAGGAGTCAGTATTGCCCCTGATGTTATTTAACATCTACATGAAGCTGCTGGGGGAGATCATCTGGAGTTTCGGAGTAAGGTGTTATCTGTACACAGAAGTACAGTGGGGATCTTGGAAGACACTGATTATCTAGATCCGAAGTTCCTCGAGATAGTATGTCCAAATTTGTCACTCCTTCTCACCTGTTACTAAGGAGGCTGTTCAGACCTTGAACTTATTGTCTGCTGTATTGGACTGGATGAGGGCTAACAAAATGAAATTGAATCCAGACAAGACAGAGGTCCTCCTGGTCAGTCGAAAGGCTGAACAGAGCATAGGGTTACAGCCTGTGTTGGATGGGGTTACACTCCCCCTGAAGACGCAGGTTCGCAGCTTGGGAGTGGTCTTGGATTCATCGCTGAGCCTGGAACTCCAGGTCTTGCCAGTGGCTGGGAGAGCTTTTGCATCGTTAAAACTTGTGCGCCAGCTGCGCCCGTACCTTGGGAAGTCTGATCTGGCCATGCTCTGCTCTGGTTACATCCCAAATAGATTACTGCAACATGCTCTACGTGGGGTTGCCTTTGAAAATGGTTCGGAAACTTCAGCTAGTCCAACAGGCGGCAGCCAGATTACTAACCGGGGCGACATGCAGGGAGCAGACCACCCCCCTGCTATGTCAGCTTCACTGGCTGCCGGTCCATCTCCAAGCCCAATTCAAAGTGCTGGTTTTGACCTATAAAGCTCTATACGGTTCTGGCCCAGCTTACTTATCTGAACACATCCACCCCTACGCCCCACCTCTGAATCTAAGATCATCCGGGGAGGTTCTGCTCTTGCTCCCGTCAAAAGCACAAGTGTGTCATGTGTGGACGAGAGACAGGGCCTTTTTGGCTGTGGCCCCCATTTATGGAACACACTCCCAAATGAGGTAAGATCTGCTCCTTCCCTCCTGGCTTTCCGGAAAAAAATTAAAGTCATGGTTTTGGGACCAGGCTTTTGGACAGTAGATGTATATAGCACTTTAGAGGGACATTGACTGGAATGGGGATACGGCTGATGAGACTGTTTTACTGTTTACTGATTGCTGTTGTATTGTTTTAATTATTATTTATGTTCATTTATGGTTTTATTATTGTAACTGTTGTTTAGTGGTATTGTATCAGTGTCCTTTGTAAGCCGTCCTGAGTCCCCCTTCGGGGATAGAGAAGTGATGAGGTACAAATACCAGAAATAAATAAACAAATAATAATTTTTCTGGGCTGTATGGCCATGTTCCAGAAGCATTCGCTCCTGACCTCACAAGCTCTGAAGATGCCTGCCGTAGTTTCAGGCAAAACGTCAGGAAAGAATGCTTCTGGGACATGGCTATATAACCC
The DNA here is from genome assembly GCA_030556195.1 of Anolis apletophallus. Taxonomy (NCBI): domain Eukaryota; kingdom Metazoa; phylum Chordata; class Lepidosauria; order Squamata; family Anolidae; genus Anolis; species Anolis apletophallus. The sequence goes on along the minus strand of JARBWK010000006.1, from coordinate 80,764,569 downwards.
GGAAAACCCAATATAGCTATTTTCAAGGTACAGAAGAACAGGACATTGAGGTCGCCCAGCCCACTCCTGCTCCTAGTGTGAGCATAGGCATCTGCAGAGATCTTCGTAGGGTTATCTTGGAATTCGATTGTAGCTATCTATCTCAGCACAACCCATGGCTGAGGGGGCATCTACTGAGGGGGCAACTTTAACTACCTTGGCTCAATGCTCTAGAATCCTGGAATGTGTAGTTTGGTGAGCCACAGGCTTATTTTGGCAGAGAAAGCTAAAGACTGTCAAATTGTAACCCCCGCAATTCCATAGCATTGAGCTCTGACAGTTAAAATTGTGGTCAACCTGGATTAATTCTACAGTGCAGATGGGCGTTGAGAGAAAGCTGGACATATTATTACTTACTATCCCACCCTAGAGTGTCATAGAAATGTGGGTTATTAGCCTTCACAGATAGGATTTCTGTAAGCATTCTAGTTGTTGTAATGGTGCAATGACTGACAACATGCATTAGAATAATTACATTGTCATAGGTCAGGGTTATAACATAATTACAGAAGATGCTTGCTCACCATTGAAGTGATGCAATCCTGCCAACGTGACCATTTTGTTGCTTTTGAAGAGCATGCGAAATCAGCATATATGTATCCTGCTGTTTTCTTGTAATTGGGTATGCTGCAAAAGGCATCCCCATAGGTTCCCAGAATGTCTCTAAGAAATAATGTTATTGCATACAGTATATACAATAGCTGGATGCATTTCTGCTGACCCACTGGTTTCCAGCAACATGGAAATGGTCATGATTGTGTAATGGTGCTGTGTCACTTAAAACATGGATTTAAGGCAGATTTTGGTCATTGCCCAATCAGTACAGAAACAGAACCTTTGGAACAATTCAAAAGTGAATGACAATAGCCATGCATTGGACATACACAATTGTAACACACTAAAGGACTCCAAGAGCCAGCATGGTGCAATGGCATGTTGGACGAAGACTCTAAAGGTTTGAAACTTTGTTTGGCTATGGATACCCACTGGGTGCTCTTGGACAAGTCACACTCTCTCAGTCTTAGACGATAGCCAAGGCAAGCCCTCTTTGAACATTGTGTGCTAAGAAAACTCTGGTGATAGAGCTGCCATAAGTCAGAAACAACTTGAAGACACACAGCAGCTACAAATTCCAGCCATTGTTTTCATTTCACTCTGGTAAAGCAGAAATACTGAAGGGTGGAATATAAATTTTAAAATACACACATATATTTGCAGTGAGCATCCACATGGCTTATTTCTGGATTCTTCAGTATCATATTTTTAATTTGGATCACAAATTTTATTTCCAAAAGACTGAAACACAGAAATGTTTGGTAGTGTTGGATAAAAGAACTTATAAATGGGTTTACACTCAATAGCACAATGTTATTTGTTCTTTTTATTCCTGAATATTTTGCACGACACAGCATGCTCATAGGCAAATGTGTAAAGGTTTCCTCTAGATAATTGAAAGCCTGCAGATTCTATTTACATGACAGGCATTTATTATGCGACCAATGGATTACATTTTATACTGAATAGTGCTGTTTTAATTGATTATGTGACATCTGGTAAACATTAACTGATGCTTTATTTTCTAATGTCTAATATGCCTCCCCTCCTACTTCATTGTCTTAAACAATTAGGTAGGTCTTTTAGATTGTGTCTAAGGAACAGACTAATGCTTTTTTCAATGACTGGGAATTCAAAAACAGAGCACATTTTAAATCACTGTCCAGTGCAGCCACTAGGTGTCTCTTTTGCACCACATTCCTCTTTTCACAACAGCCTTCCCTCTGGATGCAAGAGACTTCTAGTTGCTTGTTGATTAGGGGCCCTTTCACATAGCTATATAAAATCCACATAGAACTGGATTATGTCGCAGTCTGGACTCAGATAACCCGGTTCAAAGCAGATATTGCGGATTATCTGCCTTGATATTTTGGGTTATATGGCTGTGTGGAAGGGCCCTTGGGTACTTTCAACAATGCTATAGACCAGGGATGCTCACACTTTTTCAGCATGGGAGCTACTGATTAAAAAACCAAGTCCCAAAGATCACCTACCCAGAAATGTAAAACGTATAACTATTTTCTTATTTATTTATATATATTTATTATTCATTTTTATGTACCGCTCCTTCCAGCAGGCTCGGGGCAGTTTACGTAAAATGAAGTTATAAAACATCAACATTTCAATTTAATAACAATATAAAACAGAGCATAAAAATACATCCAACCACCCCATTTCTCCCACACTGCCATATTACCACAAATATTATCAGCCAGAAAGTAAGAAGAGAGGCTGTTGAACTGCAAGGCCATTTAATATGCAGCAAGGTAAACAAAGGGGCATGCAAAAATACATCCAACCACCCCATTTCTCCCACACTGCCGTATTACCACACATATTATCAGCCAGAAAGAAGAGAGGCTTTTGAACTGCAATGCCATTTAATACTCAGCAAGGTAAACAAAGGGGCATGCAAAAATACATCCAACCACCCAATTTCTCCCACATTTCCATATTCCCCAACATAAATTTCTCAAGGAACAAAGCAAGCAGAGAGGCTTTGGAGCTAAAAAGCCATTTTAAACATTAAAAATAACCAAAGAGGCATGCCACAGAACAATCAAGCACCCACCCCAACGTAAAAAGACCGACCTTTGAGATGCGGTAAGGAAATGACCCCAAAGCGTCCTTCTTCTCCTCCTCCGTCGTTGCTCCTATTTCCACGCCGCCAGCATGCGTGCCGCCTCCAAGAGCTCACGTGAAGTCCGAGAGGCAGAATGGGCGCTTCTGCGCATGCACGCGGGGCCAGCCATGCATTGCGTCATCCAGGCCCGCCTCCTTTGGTCTCCTACGACTCTGAGTGGATGGAGAAGGATGGAGGGAGGAGGAGGAATCCAAAAGAGGGGGCCCATTCTGCCTCTTGGACTCTGGAGCTTTTGGAGGGAGCGAGCAGGGAGCGGGGAGGAGCAACGATGGAGGACTTATTTGTAGCGTGCAGGGGCGCGTGAAGAGGACCAACAGCAAAAAAAACCTGGTCAGGGGCCTGAAGATCACCAAGATGAGGCCCGAAGATCACCCTGGTGATCGCGATCACCATTCTGAGCACCCCTGATATAGACAATCCAGATTATCTGCTTTGAACTGGATTATATGGCAGTGTAGACTCATATAATACAGTTCAAAGTAGATTATGTGGATTATCTGATTTGAAAATCCAGATTATATGGCAGTGTAGAAGGGGCTTTAAATGTGAGCCAAGGAATTGCATAAGATTTTCTAAGGCAAGGAATACCCAGATGTTGTTTTGCCAATGTCGTCTTCTGAAATATAGTGTACAGAACCTGATATTCATTACCAGTCTCCCATCCAAGTCCTAATCATGGCTTACCCTGCTTAGCTTCCACAATCTGGCTAGGGGCCCTTCCACACAGCCCTATATCCCAGAATATCAAGGCAGAAAATTCCCCAATATCTGCTTTGAACTGGGTTATCTGAGTCCACACTCAGATAATGTGGGATTTTCTGCTTTGATATTCTGGGATATAGGTCTGTGTGGAAGGGCTCTTGTTTTGGGGTCTTTAGAATATTTAAGCCATGAAAGGGCCGACCTCTCCCATAGTCTTTGTCCAATATGGTTGCATGTCCTAGCTGACAATAATAGTTTTCCTTCTATACACGTAAAATGCAGCTGGTTAGGAAATACTGTTCTATGAAACAGCTGTCCAGGGGTGGATGGTGCAGTATCAGTAGTGCTCATGCGGATTGGACTGAAACAGACCTGATCCAGTGACCCAGACTTTTGTGAAGTTCTACAATAGCATTTCCTGACTTGGCTTAGTGTGGAACAAAGTCAGATTACAATAAGGCAGGCATCCTCAAACTGCGGCCCTCCAGCTGTTTGGACCTCCAGCTCTCAGAATTCCTGGGCATTGAAGAAGCTGGCTAGGGCTTCTGGGAGTTGGAGGCCAAAACAGCTGGTGGGATGCAGTTTGAGGATGGTTGCATTAAGGACAAACATCACAGGATACTTATCAGAAGTCCCGTGTATCAGGAATTCTGCCAGCATTAGATTCAAGGTTCTCCCCCCATGTAAACAAGCCCTAAATTGAATCTTTTCTACAGCTCAAATCTTTGTTACATTCAAATCATAAGCAAAATCATTAACATAAACCCAATAAGTAACAGGTATGTTTCCTAGTAGAATAGTAAAGTAAAGCTACATTTCATGAGTTTGCAAATAGAAAAGGGTATAAGAGTATAAGCCAAAGAAAAATTAAACTATATGCAATGCATTGTTGCAACTTCTTAGTCACTGCAATGGCTGTTATCAGAATTAGTTTGAGATGTTTTTCTGCAGAGAACAAATCCTTGACCCCTTGACATATAAACTTTGATAAGCAGTAGCTAAATTCCGAGCAAGGGAGAAGAATGGTGATATGAAAGCAGAAAATATCTCCCCCTGATTTAGAAGAACATCTGCGACTTCACCTTTAGATTAATTGCCTGCAGACTAGCTGAAGCTGGTTGAAGAAACAATATGTCCTTGTATTGACACATGCCAGGAATAGGTGCAGCCATTGGGGCAATTATTTAAAGAAAAGAGTTTCTTGCCCACCCTCTACCTTAAGAAATAAAATAATCAAACCTTTCCTCTTTCAGAATTTCAAATGGCAAAACATGTGAGAACACTAGAAACATTTTCCAGCACACATACTTTTCTAAATTCCTTGGGACATTTGACTTGGCCACGGTCGTTCACGCTCTGGTTACATCCCGTATAGACTACTGCAACGTGCTCTACATGGGGTTGCCTTTGAAGACTGTTCGAAAGCTTCAATTGGTCCAACGGACAGCAGCCAGATTACTAACATTAGCGGGGCTTAGGGAGCATACTATTCCTCTGTTGCGCCAGCTCCACTGGCTGCCAGTCTGCTACCGAGCACAATGCAAAATGCTGGCTTTAACCTGTTAAGCCCTAAACTGTTCCAGCCCAGTGTACCTGTCAGAATGTATCTCCCTCTATGATCCATCTTCTGGGGAGGCCCTACTCTCAATTCCACCTCCCTCGCAAGCGTGACTGGTGGGACAAGAGACAGGGCCTTCTTAGTGGTGGCTATGGAACTCCCTCCCTAGTGAAATTACAGCAGCCCTCTTTCTCCTGACATTCAGGAAGAAATTAAAATGTGGTTATGTGACCGAGTTTTCAGACAACAAAGTTCTCAGTGCAAAAAGAGAATAAGGAATAGTGAACAGACCAATGGAATGACTTCAGTTTTGATTTTGGATGGAATGATTTTAATAACTGTTTTGAAATTGTGTTGTTTACCGGTGAGTTTTAATATAAATGTTATTGTATTATCAAAGTTTAATTTTTATGCTTTATGTCTAAATGCTTAGGTTTTAATTGGTAAGGTTTTTAATTTATAGTTATATGTTATTGTCTAGGTCTAATGATTTTCTTTTCACATTAATATACAGTATAATGTTGAAAACTGCTTTGAGTTCCCTCTCGGGGATAACAGTGGTATATAAATGTAGTAAATAAACAAAATAAATAAAATAAAAAGGAATCCCACCAATTTTCTAAATTTATTTATTTAAAACTTTTGTACCCCGACCTTCTCACCTTTATCGACAGACTCTGTTTCATTGCTGAACTTCTCTCAATGTCAGGAATTTCCTCTTAGTGTTCCTTCAAAATCTACCTTCCTGTGTCTTAAAACCATTAAACTTGATTCTACCTTCTCTCTGGAAGCAATCCACATTCCCTGAAAGGAGAATAAGCTCAATAAAGACAGAAATGCAATGTGTGATGGCTGTGACTAAATCCATGTGAGATGCTATTTGGAAAAAGAATGAGGATAAAGCAGCTGGTATCATTACATAAATCTGTGTGAAACCATGCTTTTATTTCCACCACCTAAAAAAAAAGATAATTTTGTCAAGCTAGAAAAGGTGCAGCCAATGCCATCTAAAATGACTGGGATTGAGAATGACTTCAGGAGTTTCAAAGTGAAATGTGAAATGACATTGCATGCAGAGTAGAGACTTGGTTGTGTCTTTCTTACATGCACACATCAAGTTGTTGTCTATTATTTCCAGGACCTTCCACAAATACAGTATCTATATAGTCTATGGCAGTGTTTCTCAACCAGTGTGCCGGGGCACACTAGTGTGCCGTGAGCGATCATCAGGTGTACCGTGGGAAATTGGAACCCGGGGGAGTCTAGTGTGTTGAAGTATAAAAACCCTAAGAAGCCTACCTCGATAAAGGCACAAAATTACAAAAAAAAACCTCCACCCGTTGTCTACTTGGTCTCTCCCTCTCCATGCATTGGGAAGGCCCGCCTCCCTTTCCCCAAGTAGAGACCTCCTGTTGCCTTCTGGGGGTTCTGTGTGGGAAGTTTGGCCCAGTTCTATCATTGGTGGGGTTCAGAATGCTCTTTGATTGTAGGGGAACTATAAATCCCAGCAACTACAACTCCCAAATGTCAATGTCTATTTCCCCTTAACTCCATCTGCGTTCATATTTGGGCATATTGAGTATTCATACCAAGTTTGGTCCTGATCCAACATTGTTTGAGTCCACAGTGCTCTCTGGATATAGGTGAACTACAACTCCAAAACCCAAGGTCAATGCCCACGAAACTCTTATAGCATTTTCTCTTGGTTATGGGAGTTCTGTGTGGGAAGTTTGTGTCTTTCTGCCATTCCTGCCAGGATATCTATGTTGTGTTCATCGAAACAGGCCCAGGTTTCACACTCAGTGTACAAATACATTTTAAAAAATATTAACTATATGTATTACTGTGTTAGAGTGTCATTTTGGTTCGTGGTGTGCCCCAGGATTTTGCAAATGTAAAAAGTGTGCCGTGGCTCAAAAAAGGTTGGGAAACACTGGTCTATGGGATCAAAATATATGGCATTAACAATGGTAGTAAAATATATATCCCAGGAAGCTTTGTATAAACAGTTGAGCAGAAATGAGATTGGCCTTCAGAGCTGGTGAATCAGGCCACGTTATACTGTGCCAACAAGCAGCCCAGCTGCATAGAGCCCACCTGACTTGTTCAGTTGTAACAATTAGAGGAGGCAATGTGCTAGACCTCCTTCCTCTGCAGCCGTGACATAACAAGGCTGGCGGCTCAGATTTAAGAGACACACTCAGATGTAGGCCGAGCAGCTGGCAGATTGCTCTGCGACTGTGTGCCCGGCCTGACCTGAAACAGATGACACAAAAAGAGAGCTCACAAAGGTCACCACATTATGTTTGCTCAGTTGGACACAGTTCTTGCTTTAAAAGTTCCATTAGTGGGTATCTAGAAATATGAGAAAAGGGAGGGGGAAATAGATTCAGACCAGGCTACAGATCATCCCTCTCTCTTTATGATGATCCCATCTGCATCTGTGTCAAAAACAGAGGGAGGCCTTGTTTCCTTGTAACCTAACCCTTATTGGAAAAAAAAAATCAAGGATGCAAGCTATAGGCCACGTTTTACAAGAGTCTTGTAACAGTCACATAAAAAGTAACAGTTTAGTGTTACGTCCGAAACCTATTACAGTCATCCCTCTAGATTTGCAGATGTAATGTTTATAGATTTGATTATTCACAACAACAACAATACAGTAGAGACTTGCTTATCCAACATAAATGGGCTGGCAGAATGTTGGATAAGAGAAAATGTTGGATAATAAGGAGGGATTAAGGAAAAGCCTATTAAACGTCAAATTAAGTTATTATTTTACTAATGAAGCATCAAAACATCATGTTTTACAACAAATAGACAGAAAAAACAGTTCAATACATGGTAACGTTATGTAATAATTACTGTATTTACAAATTTAGCACCAAAACATCGTAATGCATTGAAACAGCTGTGGATCTGAGCGGGAGGCAGACTGCATTGGATAATACAGAATGTTGGATGAGTGAAGGTTGGTTAAGTGAGACTCTACTGTAAAAATAATAAACTTTATATATCGCCCCATCTGTAGATCCTCACTACAACCTTATGGTCAGTTATCACCAGATATTGATAATACTTGGCAACACACATTTTGATGCCCCAAATGTTAGCCCTGTTTCTGGTTATATGTGACCTGTGGATTCCAAAAATGGCACCAGCTTTTTCTCCTATCAGTTCTAATTTTTGAGATACAGAACATATGCCGTCTACTAGTCTCCATGTGCTCACCCATAGAAAACCATAATAACAATATTTAAGGCCTCTTCTACACTGCCATATAATCCAGATTGCCAAATCAGATAATCCACATTATCTGCTTTGAACTGGATTATATGGGTCTACACTATCATATAATCCAGTTCAAAGCAGATACTCTGGATTTTATATGGCAGTGTAGATGGGGCTTAAGAAACTTGAGTGGATGTGGTCTATTCAACACAATTTTCTGAATCAGCACCTCAAATAACCCCAGAAACAGGTCTAAAAACCAAGACAATTTTTTTTGTTAGGCTGTGTAATCAGACCAGACATTTCTAGAGAGGTTAAAACCCCCCCACATTTTTTTAAAATTTGCAGTTTTTCCACTTCTGCAGCCCTAATTCTCACAAAAGTGGAAAGCTAACTGTAATCCATATAACATCCAGATTAAATCCTTTGGATGTGGTTGTAGTTTCTTTCCCCACATTCTTTCACTTGGAATGTAAACCTAATGTAGCCCAGTTGTTACATAAGAACATAAGAACATAAGAAGAGCCATGCTGAATCGGACCTCAGCCCATCTAGTCCAGCATTCTGTATCACACAGTGGCCCACCAGTTGTACGCGGGGATCTCGAGCAGAAGGGAGGGCAAAACCCTAACCTGCTCCCGACCCCCCACAACCAGTACCCAGGGAAATCCTGCCTACCTCAACCAACTCCGAGGTGGCACTTGAATGTCCTTTTCAGTAACTACCGATACACTTGGTATCCATGAATCTGTCTAATCCTGCCTTGAAGTTGTTCAGGCTGACAGCTGTCACAACCTCTTCTGGAAGTAAATTCCATAACCCAATGACCCTCTGGGTGAAGAAATATGTCCCTTTATTAGTCCTAACTTTCCTACCTTGGAGCTTCAGGGAGTGCCCTCTAGTCCTAGTGTTTTGTGACAAAGAAAATAATTTTTCTTTATTCACCTTTTCTATCCCATGCATGATTTTATACACTTCGATCAAGTCACCTCTTAAACGCCGTCTTTCAAGGCTGAAAAGACCAAGGCGTTGCAACCTGATTTCATAAAGGAACCGCTCCATCCCTTGGATCATTCTTGTTGCCCTTTTCTGTACCTTTTCCAGTTCCGTTATATCCTTCTTAAGGTGCGGAGACCAGAATTGTACACAGTACTCCAAATGTGGCCTTACCATAGATTTGTAGAGAGGTAATACAACATTTGCTGACCTATTTTCGATTCCCTTTCTGATCATGCCTAGCATATAATTTGCTTTTTTCATTGCTGCTGCACACTGGGTTGACATCTTCATTGAGCTGTCCACCAAAACCCAAGATCCCTTTCCTGGTTTGTCTCGGAAAGCTTTGACCCCATCAATTGGTAGGTGTAGTTGGGGTTCTTTGCCCGATGTGCATGACTTTACACTTGTTTAGGTTAAAATGCATTTGCCACTTTGTTGCCCATTCACTCAATTTCGAGAGATCTTTCTGGAGCTCTTTACAATCAGTTTCATTTTTAACTACCCTGAACAATTTAGTGTCGTCTGCAAACTTTGCTACCTCAGAATTCACTCCTACATCCAGATCATTAATGAATAAATTAAAAAGTAACGGACCCAAAACTGAACCTTGGGGTACGCCACTTCTCACCTCTTTCCACCCAGAGAAATGTCCGTTTATTACCACCCTTTGTTTCCTACAGTTTAGCCAGGTTCCAATCCAGGACAAGTCCTGTCCTCTGATTCCATGGCTGAAGAGCTTATTTAGGAGCCTTTGGTGAGGGACTTTGTCAAAAGCCTTTTGAAAGTCAAGGTAAACAATATCAATTGGGTCCCCTTTATCTATGTGTTTATTTACACCCTCAAAGAATTCTAACAAGTTAGTAAGACATGATTTGCCTTTGCAGAAACCATGTTGATTTTCTTTCAGCAATGCCTGTTCTTCTATGTGCCTAGTAATATTTTCTTTAATAATGGTTTCCATCACTTTGCCTGGAACTGAGGTTGAACTGACTGGTCTATAATTTCCTGGATCACCTCTGGATCCTTTCTTGAAGATCGGTGTTACATTTGCCTCCCTCCAGTCCTCGGGTACAGTGCCTGATCTTAGAGAAAGGTTATATATCTTAGCTAGAAGTTCAGCAATTTCACACTTGAGTTCCTTAAGAACTCTGGGGTGGATGCCGTCTGGACCTGGTGATTTGTTGACATTTAGTTTAGTAAGGCATATGAGAACATCCTCCTTGTTTATCTCTATCTGTTTTAATTCTTTTAATTCCCTCCCTGAAAAACTGACTCAGCTGCAGGCATATGTTGTCTGTCCTCCTGTGTGAAAACGGAGGCAAAGAAGTCATTTAGCCGCTCAGCAATCTCCTTGTCTTCGCTGATTTTCCCTTTCTGACCATTGTCGTCGAGTGGCCCAACTGCTTTTCTAGTTGGGTTCCTGCTTCTGATGTACTTAAAGAAGTTTTTGTTGTTTTTTTAAATATTCTTTGCTATGTGTGCCTCAAAAATCTCTCTTGGCTTTCCTGACTGTTGCTTTGCATTTAGTTTGCCAGAGCTTGTGTTCCTTTCTGTTCTCCTCGGTAGGAAGAGCCTTCCATTTCTTAAATGAGTTTTACTTCTTTCCAATCACATCTTTTACTTCATTTGTAAGCCATACTGGTGTCCTTTTGGACTATCCCTGCCTCTTTCTTTTTATTGGAATGCATTTTAGTTCGGCCTGTTTTAAGGTATTTTTAAACAGTTTCCAAGCATTTTGGAGGGATTTGATTTTTTTTTACTGCTCCTTTTAGTTTGTTCTTTACAATTTTTCTCATTTTGGTGAAATTCCCTTTGTGAAAGTTTAATGTCTCCGTGTTAGTTTTCACTGACAGTTTGCTATCCAAACTTAAGTTGAAGGTTATTGTGTTATGGTCACTGGGGGCGTCAGAGAGGAGAGGGTCAGGTCAGTCAGGAGACAGCATTTAAGAAACCACCATCCGTAATGTCACAAGTCAAAAGCTCAGGCCCACAGGTAGGAAAATGCAAATACACCACAGGTAGGAGGATTGGGGCCCTGAGTGAGGAAAGGGGAGTGACAAGGGAACATTACCGTGATGCCAGACCACTGCGCCTTCATCCCATAAGGATAAAGGTATGACACATAGTCCAACATTTTCATGGAAACACCCATTTAGGTGAATCTGAATCAGCAGCCTTGCTGGGAGGGCAAATGTATCCAACATCAAGACAGCTCACCGTTTGAAGCAATCATCTGCCAAGGCAGAAAGAGTTAACAGGACACTGAAAACAGTCTGGCAAAGATAGGTCAAGAGACAAGGCAACATTGGAGAGCGGCATTGCCCAAGGCAGTGTTGAAAGACTTGAATGGGAGACCCCCATTAAACATGAAGGACTATAAATGGAATGGCATCAGATAGCCATGTTTTAAGAAATCAGCAAACCTTAGAGCAAGTTCAGCTACTAGGAAAAACCCCTTGAAGAATTGAACCAATACGCTGCAGAATTGAGCTACCCCTTCCTCCCTACTGCCCCTCTTCATTGCTTTTCCCAGGTGACGGGGTACTCGAGAAGGAAAGGAGGATGTAACTGCTGCAGCCCACCCATAGATGAAAAGGACCATACACCGTTCTCCTGGCCACGCCCACCACTGTAAAGGTGCGAGAGATAAAGCCGTGGATTCACTACACGAGAGTAAAGAGAGCACTGGCTGTTCGGTAATCTGCAGGTGCTCCAGAAGGTCCGGTAAAGATAAAGATCAGTAAGCAAGCCCCTGAAAAAGGGTCAACAAGGCCACGGTTGATCCCTACGGGTGCAAGTGATCCACGTGGTCAAGTATGATGTTGTGTGGCCCCTCGAGAGAAAGGATCATTGAGGGGGTGGGTCCAAGTACTGATGGAAAAGAGGGAAAGGAGATCACCCACGAGAGTACATGACACTTATCCTGAGACTATGCACTGCTCAGACACAGGGGGGGATGGGACCAGAATCTTTTCCATCAGCTAATCACACGTATGCCAGAGACAGTATAGACAAGGCTCATTAATAGAATTGATTTGGGGTCCTACCCCTTATATAATCACACCATCATGGTACATGATCACTATTTGACAAGCTGTAAATATAAGCAAAAGTCTTATGAATCCTCAATAGCTATGTTGATACTTATGATTTTCTGTTCTGTAATGATCATGTTTCGTTGTTTCCCACTGATGCTAAGATGTTTTACTGCTGCAGTGAGCCAGACAGCAAGAATGGCTGAAAGTATCAGAAAGAAGCAGACAAGAGATTGGCATTTGAATTGGGATGAGATCTAAGTCAAAGTCATGATTTGCAAATGATTATTGTTCCCAAAAATCATTTACAAAGAAAAAGAGAGGAATAAAGCGGAATTGATGCTTTTAGCAGGAATAATGCTAGGAGAGAGTGCTGCTCAGTATAGGCTTCAGAATACTGGGGTGGCTTGCCAAGTAATAATGACGAGAATAAGTTATTATGATTAGTAGAAAGGCACAAGAACATCAAGTGCCTTTTAGATAAGAGCGGCCCTAATAGGCCGAATACTAGCAACGTGATTTTGTTTATGGATAGATAGTGCGCATGGCAATTAGAGACTTCTCCGTGAATGCTAGGGAGAAGTGGCATAGATTTGTAACAACCTGGAAACACGCTGTACCAGAGCAGATAGCATAGCCTGAGAATCAGAATTAATACATACGCCACAGTTTATTAACAAATAGGAATGAGATGCTAGAATGCTTTGTTTGATTGGGTAATAAAATGAGTTCATGTGTGCCAGCCAATTGCAAGTAATGAAGATGGGAGGGACCTGGGCTCTGCAGCCATTGATTGTATAAAACCTGTGTGCTAGAAATAATCGGGGCTCTGCCATTGCAGTCTTATGCTAGGCAGTCTCCGTCAGCTGATGTATCAATAAATTGGCTTAATTGCACCTGCAGTACGGTTGTTGCGTTCTCTCATTCCTGTGCTCGCGCGTTTGCGCAACCTGTAAGTAAAAAGGTAACACCTGGGAGTTTTGGGACTCCAGATTTGCTGCTACAGTACCTATGGGCTCAGTTACAAGGACATCTTGAACGAGATCTTGTTCATTAGTTAGCACCAAGTCCAGGATCCCCTTTCCCCTGGTTGGTTCCATGACCATCTGCTCAAGGGAATAATCAGCTAACAAGTCGAGGAACCTTCTCTCTCTTTCATGCGCAGAACAAGAATTTGGCCAATCTATTTGGGGATAGTTGAAGTCCCCATTATGACTAATGTATTTCTTTTGAGGCCTGTTTAACTTCATTTTCCAGATGGCAGTCTGCCTCTGGAGTTTGGTTGGGAGGGCGATAGCAGATCCCTAGTGCTAGATTAGTTTTTTGTCCTGGGACTTTTATCCACAATGTTTCTGTAGGTGAGTTTGAAATTTCATGAAGTTCTAATTCATGAGATTCTAGCTCTTCGTTTATGTACAGGGCCACACCGCCACCATTTTTCCCTCTCCTGTCTTTCCTGTACAGTTTATAACCTGGAATCTTTGTGTCCCATTTGTTTTCCTCCATCCACCAGGTTTCTGTTATGCCAATAATATCAATTTTTTTTATTTTGCCAAATATTCCAACTCCCCTATTTTTGCTCGAAGGCTTCTAGCATTTGCGTACAGACATTTATATTTATTTCTCTGGTGCACTTTCAACTTTGGCTGTTTGTGAGAATTTGTAGAAGGCCTACCATGTCCTACCTCTCGACTACTACTATCTATCTTTTCTGTTGATTCAGCCATTTGTGTGTAGATTTTGTCCTCCATACTTGGCATTTCACCCTCTCGAACCGGAAGCTGCCCAGCTCCTGTCGATTTTCCCCTAGGAATCAGTTTAAAAGCTGCTCTGAAATCTTTTTAATATTAATCGCCAGCAGTCTGGTTACAATCCTTAAAGGACCAATTGTAACAAAGTTACTTAACTAGAACTCCTCACACGTTTAAAAAATTTAGGCAACTCCAGAAGGGCTGGAATGATACATTACATACTAGTTTCGTTTAGTTCTTTCTAGTCTTCTCCCAACAGTTCAATTGTATGCTGACAATCTGCTAGCCAAGAGGGTAGTGGAGTTAGTGGAATCATCTCTGAGTCAAAGGAATGTAAGCGATACTACCATCATGAGAGATGTTCTCGTTGGAGACCGTGTAATGGCTAAAATTGCATGAATGCGGTGGAAATTTGAGCGGAGAGTAGAATAGCACACCTATGGGATAAACCAGGGGTAGGCAATTATTTTTTTCCAAGGGGCCACACGAGAGCCAAAAAATATTATGGAGGGCCGCACCTAAAGGCGGAGCTACATTCTAATCTACATAATTTATTTATTTACTATATATTACACATCATTAATATTAACATATTAATATATCAAGAAATATTCATATATTATTAGTATTAATATCATAATTATTATATTATAGTATATATAACCATAATATATTTAAATTATAATATAAAATATCATTATATTATATTATTTATTATATTATTTTATAATTATAAAATAATTATAAAATAATAATAATTAAAAGAAAATCCAACTACATACCTTAGAAAGAAGAGAGGAGGGAGGAGGAGGAGGGCAGAGGGAAGGCACAGGGAGGAGGAGCAGCAGGCCATATTGCCATGGTCCTGCTCAAAGCGAGGGAAATAACGGTTCCCAGAATGCCTCAGCCAGCTCATCCGGGGCTACAGGAAATCATCCAAAGGCTCCTTCCGCCACGCCGTCGGCACTGATGGTCCCACGCTGGCCTTCTGTAGCCTCGCCATGCCGGAGGCAGGAGGAGGAGGAGGCGGAGAGCCCGGAGCTGGTGCTGTCTCCACCCTCGGGCCCTCCCTCACTCCACCGACACACGACCCTCCATGAAAGAGGGCCAAAGCAGGGTTCCATACTTTGCATTTTAACAACACAACCATTCAATGCTAAGGCTTCCTGCCAAAATGGAACTGTAGAGGAGAGTCTGCGGAACAAGCTAGTATCTGCCACATACCAGTACTGCCACCTGTTGAGGAGTTACGAAGGTGGAGGCATTACTTTTCATTCAATCCTCGTATTTTTGTCTCTTAGAAAATCAGCAGATCTAATTTTGTCCTCCAGAGGGCAGCCTACAAAGGTCTTTTCTTTTGTGTTGCTTTGATGTTAAAGCCATCAAAGGCCTTTTCTTTTGTGTTGCTGTGAGTTTTCTGGGCTATACGGCCATGTTCCAGAAGCATTCTCTCCTGGTGTTTCACCCACATCTATGGCAGACATCCTCAGAGGTTGAGAGGTCTGTTGGAAACTAGACGAGTGGGGTTTACATATCTGTGAAATGCCCAGGGTGGGAGAAAGAACTCTTGTCTGCTTGAGGCAAGTGTGAATGTTGATGCACACTTGAAAGTGGCCAGCTTGATTAGCACTGAATAGCCTAGCAGCTTCAAAGTCTGACTGTTTCCTGTCTGGGGGAATCCTTTGTTGGGAGGTGTTAGCTGGCCCTGATTGTTTCCTGTCTGGATTTCCCCTGTTTTTTGAGTGTTGCGTTTTTATTTACTATCTTTCTTTTTTAAAAGAAAAGAAAATCATTTTAAAAAATTAAAGAGCAAACAGTTTAAAAATTAAGACAGGTGGCTTTTAATTGTTATTGCTGCAAAATGCATTACATGGATATGAAAAAAATGGCTAGAATTGCCTTTTTGCAGGTGGAGTGGTGGGTAAAAAAAGAGGGCTGACTGCAATCTCAATACATTTAGAAGAGATAAATTTCTGCTCTAAAAACAGCTGCATGGAAACCTCAGGTAAAAAGCAAAAACAAAATAAACAGCCTGTGGCCTTGTCCACATGAAAACTAATGCTGAGCTGGAGGTGATTCAATCAGAGGCTTACATTAAAATACCCATTAAGAAGGTGGCATCTGAGGCTGTGACTGAAGTTCCCGCTAACTTAATAGTTCCATAATTAATTTAGTTATGCTGGCAAGTTCATGCATTTCTGTCACTTTACCTAAGTCTGCACGATTCATGGATACATTTTCAGTATGGGGTGCAGCTACACTATAGAATTAATGCAGTTTGATACCATTTTAACTACTATGGCTCAATACTGTGTAGAATAATGGGAGTTGTAGTTTGGTGAGGCACCAGTGTGCTTTAACAAAGAAGGCAAAAACATTTAAATGTATAGCATTGAACCAAATAAGTTAAAGTGGGATACAAATGCATTAACTGTAGATCAGTGGTTCCCATCCTGTGGTCCATGGACCACCAGTGGTCTGCAAGAACAAAAATATGGTCATTGGCCTCACCATTACTACACCATTGCCTCAAAACCACGTGGCAATGAGAATGACTGGTCTCGCGAAACCTCTTATAGTGACGAGGCAACGGGGATGTCAAGAGGGGAGAGGCTGACTACCCACCAAAGATTACTACTACCACATCAGCTGTATATTATTACATATGGTTTTCTGTGGGCAAGCAGATGGCAACTACTGGATGGCATATGTTCTGTATCAGAAGCTAGATCGGATGTGGTCTATCCAATGCAGTTTTCTGAATCAGCACCCCAAATAACTAAACCAAATCTAAAGTTGACCAAAAACTGATTCATAACTCCTTTGGTACTAATTCAGAGAATGGTCCCTGGTCAAAGTGGCACCCTCCCCCAGTCATCCTTAGAGCACCAAATAAGTGATACAGAATAAGTAAGGTCCTGCTTTCTACTGAACTGAATTATCTTTGCATTCACCCTTTTTAAACAAAAGAATCTGTGTGTGCCTTGAATGCCCTATACTTCTAAACCACAGTTCTTAATTTAAGGGATTGTGGAAGTGATTTTCTTCCCTGAAAATCGGATTAGTTCTTCCACTGAATATATAGCCTGAATATTGACAACCCACTTCAGTAAATGAAGGCTACACACAATACAAAGTCACAAGGATGCAATGAATGTCCTGGGCTTACTCTCATAGTTACAAAGGTGATAAGAATGATGTTCCTGATCTTATATGCTGGGCTGCTGGGAGCATCTAACGGCTGTGGAACAATCTGGGAAACCTAATTTTCTAGTTGGAAAGCTTGAGTATATAAATTCATGAAATTAAACACACATGATTGTATGTGTTTGTAGATACAGGGGCAACTTCGTTGGTGAAGCTGGATGTATAAATAATTGCTTCACTTATGACAGGGAAGGAATTCATAGGACACCTTGAATATATCTGGATAACAAAACCCAGCATATTTTACTATTTGCTATTTGGACTACTTGCAGTCCAACCGCATTTGGAGGCCTGAATGATTCCTACTTCTTATAAGATCAAAACATAAGGAACTAGTGTTTTCTAATTTATTTTTCTAGTTTAATATTGGTTCCAGCTTGGGGTTCTTCAGATGTCTTGCACAATAGGTCCATCACTTCAGACAGCATAACCATTGCCAGACACTGCCTGGGGATGCATCTACAATGTAGAATGAATGCAGTTTGACACCACTTCCACTGCCTTGGTTCAATGCTATAGTATAGAGCAGGCAATGGCAAACTTTGGCCTTCCAGGTGGTTTGGACTTGTGGGAATTGAAATCCAAAACACCTGGAGGGTCAACATTCGCCCATGTCTGGTATAGAGTGATGGGAGATGCAGTTTTGTGAAGTCTTTAGCCTTCCCTGCCCAAGAGTACTAATGCCTTAACAAACTACAACCCTCATGATGCCATAGCATTGAGCCACTGCACTTAAATTAGTATCAGATTGAATTAATTCTCATCAAATTCTCAGATGATGGGAGTTGTAGTTCCATGTAGAGAGTTTTAGGTAGGGGAAGAAGGAGGTATTATGCTTCATGAACAGCCTTCATTTGGGAGAACATCTGAAGAGTTTTCCCACAAATATATTTTCTTTTGGTGAGTAATGGATAGTGTGTATGAGTTCCTAGTTTCATTCCTGCCATTTGTCATTTGAAAGATTGCAAGTGGCAGAGCAAGGAAAGGTCGGAAGAGAATCAAATGGATAACTCACTTCCCGAGATGTGCCAGCCCAGTGATCTGAATCCAGGCAAATTGGCTCTCCATCAATAGTTTCCTGTACTGAGCTTTGGAGAACTTCCTGAACGGCTATCATCCCACCTCTTCATCTGATCCCACTTAAGAAACACAAATACTCTCATTTCCAGGCAATCAGCCCAAGTTACATCTGCGGCAACCAAACCAAGAAAGAGTCATGCGGCTCCTTCAAAGCAAAGACATTTGTTATTGTTGTGTTATTAGTCACATTAAAACTTGCACATTCATGATGGCAGTATAGCTACAGCCCACTGTGTCAGATGCATCACAAATGCCATAGAAAAGGGGATAAATTCAGCTCTCTTTGGAAAGGAAACTGTAAGACAATTGATAAAAAACTCAACAATGACAAATAACGTCATTTAAGGGTATACGTAAATGAGTGTTTGCTCCCAGCCCACAAGCTCATTCTGGTGCATCTGAGCTTTTGCTGTTGTGTGATGCTGGCAATGTTCTGTGGACATTATGGGATGGGAAATTCACAGGGTGTCATGCATGTTCCGCATTAAGCTTGTTATGAAATGATATGAAATCCTGGGCTATGTAGTTTGGTGAGGTAGAAAAGGCTAAATACCTTGTAAAACTTAAACTCCGAGGATTCCATAGCTTTGAACCATGGTAGTTAAAGAGCAGGGTCAAACTGCACTATAGAATGACTCCATTTTGCACCACTTTAATTGTGACCTTTAAATTGGGCACTAGTTGTTAGAGTATGTTGCATATGTTCTTTAAGCTTGTTTTCTGCCTTCCTGGAGATTAGGATGTAGAACAATGGCTTCAAACTTCATGAAAGGAAAATCCATCTGACTATTAGGAAAAAACTTCCTGACTGTAAGAGCTGTTCAGCAGTGGAACTCTCTGCCATCTGTTAGGGGTGCTTTGAATGCGATTTTCCTGCCTCTTGGCAGGGGGTTGGACTGGATGGCCCACAAGGTCTTTTCTAACTCTCTGATTCTGTCATGTTTTAACTGATTTATGCGTTACATGTTTTGAACTGATGGCATATATGGGAAAAGGCGGATAAGAAGTTATTATTACTATTATTATTGTTATTTTTGATGTTGTCACCTTCTGCCAGTAAATATACAGTTGGCCTTCTATATCCAGGGATTCTACATTCACAAATCCCACCATCCATGGCTTGGAAATATTT
Organism: Anolis apletophallus; assembly: GCA_030556195.1. Lineage (NCBI taxonomy): Eukaryota > Metazoa > Chordata > Lepidosauria > Squamata > Anolidae > Anolis > Anolis apletophallus. The sequence continues at coordinate 80,745,137 of JARBWK010000006.1, read as the reverse complement.
TCAAAACCCCAAAAGTTAACCTTGAATTTGTCATTTCATATATGTGGCACCATTTTATTATGCACTCGAGCATCTGCAAATTTTGGCATCCCTGGGGATCCTGGAACAAAATGTCAGTTGATATTAAAGGCCCACAGTTGCCTTCTCTCTCTGTATGAAAGTGAGGCTTGCATCTACACTGCCACGTTAATGCAGTTTGACACTACTTTGACTGCCATGGCGCAATACTAAGGAAGGCACTAGCACTCTTTGGCAGGGAAGGTTAAAGGCCTTGTAAAACTACATATCCCAGTATTGCATAGTATTGAGACAACACAGTTAAAGTGATGCCAAACTGCATTAATTCTACAGTGTAGAGCAATGGTTCTCAACCTGCGGGTCCCCAGGTGTTTTGGCCTACAACTCCCAGAAATCCCAGCCAATTTACTAGCTGTTAGGATTTCTGGGAATTGAAGGCCAAAACATCTGGGGACCCACAGGTAGAGAACCACTGGTGCAGATGCACCCTTTGCCTGCACAAGAATGTGCCTTCTAACAGGAAAGATGTACATCAGTCTCCGGCAGGTGGCACTGCTTATCCAAAATTAGGTGTCCCAAAACAGAAGAAAAAAAAGGAGAGTATTGGAGAGAGAACAGGGATGTTTGAAGAACACGATGTACAAGGAATGAAAACAAAACCCAAAGGTTTGGTTCATTAATTTCACTTTGCCAAGGATTGAAGTCCTGTTGCCACCCAGGGGGAAAAAACCCATCGGATTTTGCACCACATAACGACAACCTTTATGCTTCCACTGTAAGCAAGCACCATGGAGGCTGCCTGTACAACAATCTTGGGCGTAGTAGTTTGGTAAGGCACTAGAGCACTAAACACATCTCTTTAAACTGCAAATCCCAGAATGAAACTCTTGCAAGGAAAGTAGAATCACAGCTCGCCCTCGTTTAATCCTTCTACCATTTTACCCTTTGTTTTATTATGTTACTGCCATTATTTTTATTGCATTACCATGCTATCGTTTATCATTTTTACTTGATGTTATTGTCTGTTTTGTATGCATGTTATTATGCCTTATTGTAACTGCCTGGGCTTGGCCCCATGTTAGCTGCTTGAGTCCCTTCGGGGAGAAGGTGGCGGGGTATAAATAAAGTTATTATTTTATTTTACTGTTGTGAGTCGCCCCGAGCCGAATAAATAAATCAATAAAATTAGTTATTATGACTACATGGTGAGAAGGGGTCATGCATAGGATTGCATTGTGCCCCCTCCCCTTTTTAAAAAAAATTAGATGCCCCCTGGTCTGTTGTGCTGAGTCCTGGCTCAAAACTTCTGCTCAACAAGGGTACACCAGAACTGTAGAATGAATGCAGTTTGACCCCGCTCTTTAACTACCATCACTCAAAGCTATGGAATCATGGAAGTTGTAGTTTTCTAAGTAGGTCAAACTGCATCCATTCTAGTGTAGATCCACCCCTGGTTAGGATGGCGGTTGTCCTCTTCTGTATATTGCAAGATGGAGATCGAGATCATGGAGATGATGGGTTTGTGTGTGTGGAAGCAAGCGGAGAAATTGAGCATTTGGAGTCTGGGGTACATCTACACCAGGCATGAGGAAACTTTGGCCCTCCAAGTGTTTTGGACTTCAACTCCCACAATTCCTAACAGCCGGAAGTCCAACACACTTGCAGGTCAGAAGTTTGCCAATACCTGATCTACACTGAGGAACAAATACACTTTGACACCCCCTTCAACTGCCTTAGCTCAAAACTATGGAATCCTGAATGTATGCCATTTGACGAAGCACCAGCACTCTTCAATGTCATAGCATGTGGTGTGGCATTTCAAGCTGCATTCATTCCACAGTAAAGATGCACCCATGGGGTGCATGTGTGTGTGGAAGAAGGCAGGGGAAAGGAGCTTTTGGAAACAGGAGGCGACGCTATGCTCTTATAGAGGTCCTTTGAAATCCCAATGGCAACTTGGGGAATTGTGTAGCCAAAGTGGAGATATTCATCAGCCAGGGAACAGATTGGGTGATGCACAATGGAAAAAAGAGGGAGGGGGATGAAAAGGAGAGCAGTGCAATTGCCCCCTCCTTTAGTTGGCCCTCCCTACTTTTTTGCCTTCCCCCTTGCTCCCCTCTTTTTTGGGGCCCAAGCCAACCCTCAGCCCTGTGGCAGGTGGAGAGTGCTGCTCTGAAGAGAAAGCCTCCCTTTGTCTGCCCTCCAAACGGCCACACGCCAGACCCAGGCCATTGTGGGCCCACCATTGACATGCAAACGAAGAGCGTGTGCCGGCCGCAATCTGCTCCAGCCCCCCAAATCCATGTCGGTGAACTTTGCAGGAACCTCACTTTTCATGCACTCCCCCATCATCAGCACACACTTCTATTCTTTTCCTTTTTGGCAGCAAGGCACACTTGAGGTTGCAAAAAAGTTTATCTCCCCCTCTTCACACATGGTGGGGGGAAGAGTGACCCCTGAGCTGCAAAGCGAGAAGAAGGGTTATGCTAGAAGAAGTTTTCAGTACCAATCTTTGAATCCTAGAGTGCATCTACACTACAGCTTGACACCATTTCGAATTGTCATGGTTTAGAGTGCAACTATACTGGAAAATTCGTGAGATGTGTCAATTCCCCAGTCTAACATTAAGGGTACACCTCATTCTCCACTGTAGAATTAAGGCAGCTTTGACACCACTTGAGCCACCTTGGCTCAATGGTATAGCATCCTGCAAGGTGCAGTTTTGCAGAGATGAATTGGGGTCAAACAACAGCTGAATTGGGGTCAAACAACATTCATTGTACAGCATAGATGTATTTATGAATCACGTCAGAAGCAACTTGAGAAACTGCAAGTCGCTTCTGGTGTGAGAGAATTGGCTATCTACAGAGACGTTGCCCAGGGGATGCCTGGAAGTGTTACCATCCTGTGGGAGGCTTCTCTCGTGTCCCCGCATGAGAAGCTGGAGCCGACAGATGGGAGCTCACCTTGTCTAGAGGATTCGAACCTCCAACCTTCAGGTCAGCAGTTCAGCTGGCACAAGGGTTTAACCCATTGTGCCTGTGCGGCTATAAATGCACTACAGCATAGACGTACTGCCGGAATCTGAGAGTTTGGAGAGACTCAAAGGGCTATTCTGTCCAACCCCATTCTGCCGTGCAGAAATGCACAATCAAAGCATCCCTGACAGATGGCCATTCAGCGTCTGTTGAAAAACCTTCAGAGAAGAAGACTCGGGTGCATGTACACTGTGGAATCAATGCAGTTTGGCACCACTTTAAATGCCCTTATTCAATGCTATGGGCTTTGGGAGTTGTAGTTTGGTGAGGCACCAAAGAAGGCTGAAACTGCATTAATAATTCTACAGTGTAGGTGAGGCATGGACAAACTTTGGCCCTGCTGGTGCTTTGGACTCCAACTCCCACCATTCCTAACAGTCTCCGGCCCCTTCCTTTCCCCACTCAGCCACTTTGAGCAGGGCCAAAGTTTGCACATGCTTGGTGTAGACCAGGCCTGGGCAAACTTTGGCCCTCCAGTTGTTTTGGACTCCAACTCCCACAATTCCTAACAGCCTACCGGCTGTTAGGAATTGTGGGAGTTGAAGTCCAAAACACCTGGAGGGCCGAAGTTTGCACATGCTTGGTGTAGACGCACCCTCCACTCCAATGCATTATATCCCACTGTAAAGCATCTTTGCAAAAGAAAAAAACAAGCCTTAAGGGAAAAAGTGGTTTTTTAAAAAAAATTCCAAAAACTTTTTCCTAACTAAAGGCATATTATTGCTTTTTTATATTTAAAAAAATCCCTTTGCAGATGCCACATAATAATAATAAGCAATGCCAGAAGTTGCACATATCCACAAAGAGACATTCCCCTCTTTGATTCCTATCCCCTCAAACACCCACCCCCCTTCCAAAAAAAATATATTAAAGTCCAAGTGCTCAGGCTTGCAGTTCCTGCCTAGTAACATGACAACAAAAGCAGCGGTGGCAGATTGGTAGCATTGTCCTCTACTCCCATTGATTCCTTTTCTTCTCCTTGTCTCTTTCCCTTTGCCTGCCTGCCTGCCTGCCTGCTTACCACGTGGCCTGCTGGCACGAGCCGTCTCTCCCCCCCTTTCCCCACTTGATTAGCATCACAATACTCCCAAGGGTTGGCCAATCAGCGCCGGCCTTTTCCCGGCAGCTGCCGGCGCCTCGGCTGGGCAGTCTATAAATACAGCGGGCGCCTCTCTCTTCCGCTCAGACGTCGCTGAGGACTTAAAGGAGAAGGACTGCCAGAGACACAGAGCGCGCGCATTGAAGGGCTTTGGGTTCCTTTGCTTTGAGCAACTTGGCGTCTTGCTTTTTTTTCTCCTCCTCCTCCTTCGGAAGATTTGTGGATAAAAGCTGCGTGGTTTTGTATTTTCTTTTTTCTTCTCCTCTCTTTTGGACCATTATGACTCTGGAGGAAATCCACAGCCAGGAAGCGATGCCGGAGACTAGCGACAGGTAAGGATCTCTGTTCCACCTTGGCTTGTGTACATAGAGAGACAAGGCTGTTGAAGGCGATCGGTGGGGCTGTTTGGCACCCAAAGTGAACCTTGGAAAGGTGGGACCCCTTAGCGATGTGCGGTGGGGAGATTTCATTCTGGGAGAGTTGGAAATTGGCTGGGCAAATGGGTCGAAACTGGGAAGAACTGGGCTCCTTGGGCATCAAATGCCTCTTGAACTGCTATGGCTCAATGCTATGCAATCTCACGAGTTTAAGCTGGGTGAATCACCCAGCACTCTTTGTTGAATCACCAGCAGAGAGGAACTGATCGTCCTTCTATCGCAAGTCTCAGGATTCCATAGTATGGAGTTAAAGTGGTACCAAACTGCATTAAACCTACAGTGCAGATGCACTCCTGTGTTTGGTGTCTTACACTAAACACAGGAGTGCATCTACACTGTAGGTTTAATGCAGTTTGGCACCATTTTAACACAATACTATGGAACCCTTGGACTTGCAGTTATGTTTAGGGATAGCAAGAGTCTTTAGCCAGGTTGGGTGATCTATTGAGCTCTATCGAAACACACTAAACACAGATGTGCATCTACACTGTAGGTTTAATGCAGTTTGGCACCACTTTAACTTCATACTATGGAATCTTGGGACTTGTAGTTATGTTTAGGAATAAAAGTCTTTAGCTAGGTTGGGTGATCTAATGAGATCTATCGAAACACACTAAACAGGTGTGCATCTACGTGATAGATTTAATGCAGTTTGCTACACTAAACACAGGAGTGCATCTACACTGTAGGTTTAATACAGTTTGGCACTTTTAACTCAATACTATGGAACCCTTGGACTTGTAGTTATGTTTAGGGATTGCATAAGTCTTTAGCCAGGTTGGGTTTGGAAAGAGATCTAGTGAGGTGTTGGGAATGGAGCAGGGATTGACCTCCTCTCCTTTTTCTCTCCCTTTTTAGCACCGCTAGCAGTGCCGCCACCAGCAGCAGGATGCAAAGTGCTGGCAAAGCTCTTCAGGAGCTCCTGATCTTCTCTCACCGCCGCGGTTGCCTCACCGCCGGCGTCTACGAATCTGCTAAACTGATGAATGTGTGAGTATCCAGGCATGGGAGCCTTGTTGTTCTCCTTTCCTTAGTCTCTCTTACACAACAGCCCATCTAGGTTGCCTTGTGCCTCCAATAACCAGGTTTTCCTTTCTTCTCTTTCCATTCCAGTGACCCCGATACTGTAGCCTTCTGTGTGCTTGCTGCCGACGAGGAGGACGAGGGAGACATTGCCCTCCAGATCCACTTCACCCTCATCCAGGCGTTCTGTTGCGAGAACGACATTGACATTGTGAGACTCAATGACATCCAGAAGTTGGCAGTGATTGTGGGCGCCACCAGCGAGGAATCTGGGGAACCCCGGGACCTGCATTGCATCCTCGTCACGGTGAGTGTCTCATTGTCTCGCCTCTTTCCACCGAAGGGAGGGTTTTCCGGAAAGTTGAGCTCACTGCGCACAGACGCTTGCAAAACAAAGTCCCAGTAAAGGTCATGCTGTTTTGTAGTAGTTGGCTTTCGTGCAGAACTTGGCAGAATCTGGGATTTCCTGTGAAATTCCCCCTTCCCTCCCTGCTTCCAGTGTACTTGATACCGTGTGACTAACAACATGTGGAAACAATCTCAGGCTAGACTTGACTGGAGCCAATTGAGGCCACCAATTAACCACGATGACATAGTTTAAGTGCTTTTGTCAGTGGCACATTCCCAAGCTATTGGGTCCCAGAAGTATGTTGGCAAGTGCAGGTGGGCTTTATAAACAAACAAACAATACTTATCATACAGAGATAGTATTCCTAATTTTTGGGATGCCATAGCTATGTATTCCCATTGTTCCTAGGAGCCAGCGTTAAATCCTTGTGGTGGCAGGACTGCTGACCAACATGTCAGTGGTTTGAAGCTGGGGATGAGCTCCCTCTGTCAGCTCCAGCTACTCATGTGGGGACATGAGAGAAACACCCCACAGGATGGGGAAAATATCTAGGCATTCCCTGGGCAATGTCCTTGCAGATGGCCAATTCTCTCACATGTAGTATGATGTGTGTTTGGATGGTTCCTGAACAGGCAGCCTTTACTCATGAATTCTTTGTCTCTCCTGTTTGTTGTAGAATCCCAGTGAGGATGCCTGGAAAGACCCCTCCTTGGACAAGCTGAACTTGTTTTGCGAGGAGAGTCGAAATGTCAACGACTGGGTGCCCAATATCACCCTGCCTGAGTGATGGTGATGATGCAGAAGCAATCCTAATGCATGAGGAGAGGTTGAAACCTTTTGTTGCATTACTCATCCAGGGAGTTGCACATCTCGGCAACCCGGCGAGTGGCTGATTTCTGGAGATTAGCCTGGTCAACAGCTTGGATTAAGGCGTTCAGAACAGCACGCGGTGGGCTCTTGTGGAGAAAGGAGAAGCAATGGAGGAAGGGGAGTGGCGGATGCCTGGTGTCCCCCTCAGGATGCTGCAGCCCTGGAGAAGCTGGTGTGTCAGTGGAGCTGAAGAAGAACTGCAATTTTTTTCTTACTTAAAGCAATGGAAGAAGGAAAAGACTGTTGCAGGTTTCTAGGTCAGGTGGAACACTTACGTTACGAAAGCAATTGAGAAAGCTGGAAAACTTGACACAGATGTTGTGGAAAAGTATGGACATGAAAAGGTTGATGGGGGAGATGCATAGTCCCCAGGAGACTTGGAAGCTTTACAAGACTTTGGTATCCTTGCATTTCTACAAAGACTGTGATGCAGACTGATCTATATTGGAGGCCTTTGGATTGTAGTCTGCCTTGATCACTGATTTTGCAATAATTCTTTTTATTTGAAACCCTTGCTGCTACCGTATTTGAAGATCTTACATGTTTTTATAATAAATTTTGACAACTAACTTCTATGTGGTGATGGTCTTGCTTGTGAGATGGGGCAATAATCAAGAAACCGGGGAAGTAGAGCATGTGAATCAGCAATACAAATAACATGAGGCAAAGGGGTGTTGCACAGAAGCAACCCTTGGGCCACAATTTTGTACTTTGGTGTGATTTACATTTGCCGTATAATGCAGCTTGGAACCTGATTTTGTGATCAATATATAGACCCATATAATGCATCAAACAGCACTATATGTGTCTAAGTAAAGGTTTTCCTTGTGTCCAACTCTGCGGGGTGGTGCTCATCTCCATTTGTAAGCCGAAGAACTGGTGTTGTCCATAGACACCCCCAAAGTCATGTGGTTGGCATGACAGCATGGAGTGCTGTTACCTTCCCGCTGGAGAAGTACCTATTGATCTACTCACATTTGCATGTTTTCAAACTTCTAGTTTGGCAGAAGCTGGGCCTAACAGTGGGAGCTCACCCCACTCCCTGAATTCAAACCACCGACCTTTTGGTCTGCACATTCAGCAGCTCAGTGCTTTACCTGCTGAGCCACCAGGGGTACCATATAGATTTATAATTACCATATAATGCAGTTCCAAATGCAGTGGAGTGTTTGAGTACAGTGAGATTCAGCACACTTGCTTTGGTGGAAGCTTGTGTCACTAAAGTTGGCTTGCACATTTAAAAACAAACCCAGATCTCTATCATGTGGTATCCTACTGAAACCCTTCATGATTGAGACACAACTCAAAATTTCTTCATGCGGAGTGCAGAAATGCATTTCTGCACTTCACGTAAGTTACGGTTTTTGAAAGGAGACTAAAATGGTTCATTGGGAGGTCACAATCAAATTTCTGCAAATGGAAAGGTGTGAAAAGGGCCACAGCTCCTGCATCCTTAGCTGAAAATATTTCAGGCCCTGATGGTGGCTTGAACAAAGGCTGTGGCTTCCATTTGAAATGATTTGACCTTTCACCCACCTCCTCGCAACAGCTGCTTATCGCAACAGCTTGCAAGACTGAGGATCTGCATGTGTAATGAGCTCTCTTCTAGTAGGTGGTCTTTGCCGGGTGCTAAAAAAAGACGCGGCACATGCTCCTGAGGCGAGCTGCACATTCTAAAACCAGAGCTGCAAACTACAAAAATGGTTCACATTTTCAAATGCCTCCCCTTTTGGTATCGTCAATATTCTTGCAAATGCTGAGTTGCTATGGTTAAAGCTCCAAAGAAGGGGAAAAAGAACGCCTGTTTACCAACTTAGAACCTTCCTTCTGTGAAACCACATTTTGTGCTCCAGATTTAATTTTTGGTTAGCTACAACTAGATTTCCAGTCTCCAATACCAGACACGATTGCATTGGAAATATGCAGACGGAGTGCCAAAAGCTTGCATCTGCTTCAAGCTGTCGGCTTGTTGTCTGCCTGCCATATGATGGAACAATAGAAGCTGTCATTTAAACCCCACAATTGCCTGCAAGCACTAATTCAATGAGTCAGCCCAAACATTTTTATTTCAAAGGAGGAAAAAGTTGATTAAAATAGCCAAATGCAGACATTTCACTTCTAGCAAGAGTATTATTTTTGCCTTTCATCTTGGCAAAGTGTTTTCAACATGATACCTCTGTGCTTACAGTGCTTCAGCTTGCCTGTTTCAGTGAAACTGGAAATAATTCAAAACCCAAATCCAAAGTGAAACCAAAGAATTGCCTACATTTTAAAGTAGCTGATTTAAGACTTCTTTAAAAGGCAAAATAGGAAGAAAGGCTGATTAGCAGGATTATTTAGATGCCTTTAGGGTGTAGGTAACTTCAGTTATCTTGATTTCTGGTTTCTTTAGTTTCATCCACAGACATCTCAAGCTTTAAGGCATCACATGCCTTTGTCTGGACTTTGGTCCTGAAAGGCTGGTTGCATCTTGAATAAAAAATCATTTGCTGTCCAGACAAAGGCATTCGAAACACTCTGCTCCTAGCATGGCCATGTAGGTTACATTCCACATCGTACCATTTGGTATTTTGCTTTATCTGTTGAATATACCAACTATGCAAAGCTTCTTAATCAGTCTTGTGGTTGACATAACAAGAGCAGGCGATGGCTTCATATACATGACAACATAAAGCCCCAAAGTTGGTTGTGTCAACACATTCTGTTATACTTCTTACTGAAGCTGTACCAAATGAAGAAACTATGCAATGGCAACAGGAGGTATTTACATCAGTGGAATAACTTGGCTGTCACAAAATCCCTGTTGATTATCAACACACGTTCTTAAGCTATACTGTAATCAACTATTAGTGAGACACATTTTTGTGCAGAGCTTTATGCCAAGGGTTACATTCTAAAATGAGAAATGCTGAAGTTCAAAATCATTTGCAAGCTGTTCTTCAAAGCAGGGGTACTGGGATTGGACTGTTGCTCAAAACTGGGCCAGATGCATTAACCCAGCCATGCTTTTGCTAACTCTTTAGATCGGTGTCTCTCAACCTGGGGGTTGGGACCCCTGTGGGGTCACCAAGGGGGTTGTCAGAGGGGTCACGAAAGACCCTCAGAAAACACAGTATTTTCTGTTGGTCATGGGGGTTCTGTGTGGGAAGTTTGGCCCAATTCTATTGCTGGTGGGGTTCCAAATGCTCTTTGTTGGTGAACTATAAATCCCAGCAACAAAACTCCCAAATGTCAAGGTCTATTTTCCCCAAACCCCACTAGTGTTCACATTTGGGCATATTGAGTATTCATGCCAAGTTTGGTCCAGATCCATCATTGTTTGAGTTCACAGTGCTCTCTGGATGTAGGTGAACTACAACTCCAAAACTCAAGGTTAATGTCCACCAAACCCTTCTAGTATTTTCTGTTGGTCATTGGAGTTCTGTGTGCCAAGTTTGGTTCTATTCCATCATTGGCGGAGCTCAGAATGTTCTTTGATTGTAGGTTAAATATAAATCTCAGCAACTACAACTCCCAAGTGACAAAATCCACCCCCTCCAACCCAGGGCCGTGGCCAGGATTTTGATTCGGGGAGGGCTGAGTTTGATTTGGGAGGGGCTGAGTCTGAGTAAGAGAGGGACTACCCTACCAAACCTTTTATTGTTATTATTATAAAATAATAAAATTATTTATTTCCCAATAACCCCATGAATGTGGGATATAATGAGCATGGTGATCAGATCATGATATGAATAAACATAACACTTTAAATAATGTACCAGTAAGGCCTTCTCACGGACCACCCTGAGAATTTTTTTGGGGGGGGCGGGGTGCTGAAGCCCTCCAAGCCCCCTCCTGGCTACATGCCTGCCCCAACCCCACCAATATTCAAATTGGGGCATATCAGGTATTTGTGCCAAATTTGGTCCAGTGAATGAAAATACTTCCTGCATATCAGATATTTACATTAGGATTCATAACAGTAGCAAAATTACAGTTATGATGTAGCAACAAAAATAATGGTTGGGGGCCACCACAACATGAGGAACTGTATTAAGTGGTTGTGGCATCAGGGAGGTTGAAAAACACTGCTTTAGATTAACAAAGAGGGCATTTTTACATTTATTTTCACGGATCTTGCAGGCTTTTGCCTGTTTCTCAAGGAACTTGTATAACTCACCAGGTTAGTTCTCTAGCCAAAAGCCATGCAAAAACAGAAAGTTACTCCAAACGCAAAAGCAACTGCCAAAAGCCATGGCCTTGAATAACTTAATAAACGGTTAATCCGATAAGATGGAAGCAAATTCTTAAAAGAAAAAACACATCTTGTGTTATAACTGGATTTCTGACTCTGGCTACTTTGTTCAAAATGTTGTGTATACAAGTAATACTGGTCAAGCGTGAGAGAAAAAAGAAATACACTTTAGTCTTCTTAGCAGAAAGTCAAAACAACATTCCAAGCACTAATTGCCCTGAAGTGACACTGTTTCCAACCGCATGGCAAGCTCTACGGGAAAACAGGTCAGGCCAAATCTATGCTTATTTTTCTAGATAACTCACTGCACAATGCACTTGAATTCTAATCCTAGATCATGTTTACTACATAGAAAATCCAATGAATACTATGAAGATGGCTTCTGTTTTACTGCCTCTGAAGCTCATTAGTTCTCAGTCTAACTTTGCAGAGTCAATCTTTCTGGGAGTTCTTGGAAAAAGGGAATTATGTGTGTACATCTCTCTCTTGTGTGTCACAAGATCAAACATGTCCACATGGTAACTATGTAGGATTATAGGCTGCCTTTTTATCCTCTGTTGCAAAGGTTGGCAACCTGTGAGCCTCTGATGTGGCTAGACTTTCTGGAAAATGAGCAACGGCAAGGAACATTGGAAGCTGTAGTCTTAACAACATCTGGAGACCCATAGACCACTGCTTTAAATCAAGAGCTGGCAACCTATGGATTTTTAAATGCTGTTGGATTCTAATTCTCATCATCACTGACCCATTGGCTGTGTTGACTGGTAACTGGAGATGGAGTTCAATCTCTGGCAAGACATACATTCCTCTACATTAATTATATGCATAGCTACAACAGCAGGCAAAACTGCTTGTACTACACAATACAGAGAAGTATCTCACCAGCTATTCTACATATTGTTGATGGAAGGCATGGTCATGGCATTGCTGCCCTAACAATGCTGGTTGAAGTTCCATGCCAATGTGACATCCTACTCATAGTGCCATACATCCGATAAATGATTTCCACTCCAATGGGAATCTTCCCATATACAAGATGAAGTATAATAGCAATGAAGATGGAAAATATGGTTGGGGCAACAACACACCCCTATTTGACCCCTGATTCCACCTTAAATGAGTCACTTTGGGAGCCATTGCTGTCCAAGACATCATGTAATCGTGGAGGAGCCACAGGATGTTCACAAATTTGTCAGGTCATCCGATATTTCGGAGGATTGTTCAGAGAGCACTGTGATTCATTGTGTCAAATGCCTTTGCAAAGTCAATTTTGACAAGCTATTTAACCTCAGCAGACTGAAAGCCAAAACCAAGGTTACAACATTTCTTATAGAACTCCAATAGGCCCATGATAACGGAATCTGTGTGCATTCAAAAGATAATCTAAAAACCATTCTAAACACCTTTGCAGAAGCATACGAGAAGTTCGGCCTCTCACTGAACATTGAGAAAACCAAAGTGATCTTCCAGCACTCACCAGCCAATCCTGATACATTGCCAGAAATACAGCTTAATGGTGTAACATTAGAAAAAGTTGATCATTTCCGCTACCTTGGCAGCCACCTCTCCACAAAAGACAACCTTGACACTGAAGTACAACACTGCCTGAGCTCTGCAAGCGCAGCATTCTTCCGAATGCTGCACTTACAGCATTTAGGACATCCGTAGGGATACCAAGGCGCTTGTTTATAAAGCTATTGTCCTCCCAACCCGGCTATACATCTGCGAAATGTGGACTGTGGACTGTCTACAGATGTCACACTAAACTCCTGGAATGATTCCATCCGTGTTCCCTCTAAAAAATCCTGCAAATCAGCATGCTGGAAGAAGCAAAGGCCACCAGCACCGAAGCAATGTTCCTGCAGCATCAACTCCACTGGATTGGCGATGTTGTCCGAATGACCAATCACCGTCTCCCAAAGCAGTTACTATACTCCCAACTCAAGAATGGAAAATCTAATGTTGGTGGACAGGAAAAGAGATTTAAAGATGGTCTTAAAGCTAACCTTAAAAACCATGGCATAAACACCGAGAACTGGGCCTTTGAGCACTTTAACTGGAGGTCCATTGTGACCAGCAGTGCTGCGGAATTTGAAGAGGCACGAATGGAGGGAAAAAGGGAAAAATGTGCCAAGAGGAAAGCGCATCAAGCCAACCTTGATTCCGACCACCTTCCACCTGGAAACCGATGCCCTCACTGTGGAAGAACATGAGGGTCAAGAATAGGGCTCAATGATCACCTATGTATCCACTGCCAAGACACTTCATTTGGAGGGCCACCATACTCAGAAAACAAGGGATTGTCTAAGGAAGGAAGTAAAGTGCCATACATATCAAGCATGGAATAGGAAACCTATTGCCCTTCAAATGTTGTTGATTCTCATCAGCCTGAGCCAGAGGTTCAATAACATCCAAGAGACTAAAGATTCCCTAGCTGGGTTATGAAACTCCTTTGAACTTAATATATCACTCTCAGGGAAATTGTTTTTCACCCAAATAGGAACAGCAATATTCAAATAACTCTGGGTGCAACTTCCCTATAGAATGAATGCAGTTCAACACAACTGTAACTGCTATGATTCAAGGCTGTGGAATCCTGAGAGTTGTAGTTTTACAAGATCCGGGAGTGGCGGCCAAGAAATCGAATAATTAAATTAAATTAAATCTTTAGTCTTCACTGCTAAATAGTGCTGGGGTATCATCAAAGTACAAGTGCCAGGATTCTATAGCATTGAGCCATGGCAGTGGTGTTAAACTGCATTAATATCCATTGTTATTAACATAACTTAAGTTTCTAGCCAATTGTATGATAAATCTACACACCTTTGTTTTGCAATGGTCAAAATTTCAATGGATTTCACATTTCATGATTGCATGGGAGAATAATTGCATTCTTGTGGCTTCAGCCAGTCAACAGGAGAGAGGTTTTAAAGCAAGTTTGCATATAAGATTCCAAATTCATAATGAGCTCCAAACACACATTTTTAGGAAATACATTCAAAATCTGTGTAGGTGCAATTTCAGGAGCATGATGACTGATCCCTCAAATGCTGCACTGACGCTATGCACACAAAAAGAGCAACTCATCATTATTTGCCTTGCTACTGCAAAAGTGTTTTTGAAGGTTGGTAGTCCTAAGTGTGCATATGGGATGTACATGTTAAAAGAGCACATAGGACCTAATGGTGAGCAGTGGCTCTTCCACCCAATCGCTTGAGCCTCTGAATCTACTACATGGAAGGTACCACCATACAACTTTTCTTCAAAACAGGGAGATATATAGATTTCTTCACACGGACATTGGTCCTCTACATCATGATGCATACACACACACACACACACACCATAATGTTTTAAATTGTGTTCAGGTTCTACAAACACCATTGCATGGAATAGATTAGCGTCCCTCTGTGGCAAGCAGCTGATAGGAAATGCAGTCCCTTGTGTGTAAGATAATGTAGGATTGCATATTCAAAATGCACATTTGAATGCATAGTGATTGCCACTTAAATCATCTGTTTAGTTGAATGTACATCCAGTTTGTACTATCTCCAATCCAGCAATAAAAAACACAAGCAATCCATGTCACATAGCCCTAAGTATAGATCTGCTTACCGTATTTGGCCTGTGAAAATCATTAAAGCAAAAGCCCAGTATAGCTGAATACTGTCATTTAGGGTGCATCTAACCTGCAGCATTAATGCAGTTTGATCCCAGTTTAACTGCTATGGCTTAACACTATGGAATTGTGGGAGTTGTAGTTGTATAAGTTTTTTAGCTGGATCTGCCCAAGTGTGCTGTCACTTCACCAAACTATAATTCCCAGGATTCTATAGCATTGAGCTATGGCAGTTAAAGTGGTGTCAAACTGCACTAATTCTACAGTGTAGATACACCCTCAATTAAAATCCTTTAGCTTTTATACTACTTTGTAATTCGACACATGATGGAATGTGAAATTAAGCCCCAAATGTCACCTATGATATGGAACCGATGGCTAAGATACTATAGTAGAACATCATTCATATTACATTCTGTTCTATGTAATTTCTTGCCAAATGTGTGAAGAGGTTAAAGCTACTTCTACATAAGAAACAGTTGGATTGGATAAGATCAGGCAGTCCTATCTTCCAGTTGCTTTCCCTTTCTTTGTTTTGCTTATACTGGTAGAGGCATAATAAGAGTATGTATCTTGGCACAAACAAATGCTATCCAAAGGGTCATGTGAATTGTACAAGACAATATTAGAGTAACTAAGTTACAGTTCAGACCTTGAAGTAAAGCAGAAAATAGCCCTGCTCATTCTAAAAATAAAATTTTGAAAAAGTTTATCATATTTCACATATTTGGTTTAAAATAAAAGAAACAAGGAAAAGAACGGCCAACCCAGATCTTATCATTTTGAGCTGACTGAAAGATATCGATCAGTTATACAATTACTTGTCACATTGCATTCTTTACATACCAACTGCTTTATATGCAGATGCAATACTTTACTGTTTCTGTTTCCACTGCCCCTTCTATTAGAGTATTTCGCCTGTTTGGGAAATGTGGCCTTTTAACCTTGACATATCATGCGACCTCAGTATCTTCAATACTGACCCTTCATAAATGGGACAGAGGGACATATATATACCTGATGACAAGAGTCAGTGTGATGTAGTGGTTTGAGCATCCGACTACCATTCTGGAAACCAAGGTTTCATTCTCCCCTCAGCCAAGGAAACCCTTGGATGAGTCACACACACTTAGTCCCAGAAAACCCTATGATACATTTGCCTTAGGGGTCTCCATAAGTCAGAAATGGTTTGAAGGAATACAACAATACTTTATATCATAGATCAGTAGTACCCAACTTTTTTTTTACTGGGGACCACTAGACCAAGGACCACTTTTACCAGAGACCACTTGAACAGGGACCACTCTCCAACAATAGTAAACAATTAAGTTCAGTAGAAAGCAGGACGTTACTTATTCTCATCTGTATCAGTTATTTTGTGTTCTAAGGATAAATGGGAGAGGGTGCCACTGGTTCCTAACCTTTTTTGACCAGGGACCACTCTCCAAATTAGTACCAAAAGGGTTAGGAATAGGTTTTTGGTCAACTTTAGATTCGGTTTGGTTATTTCGGGTGCTGTTTCAGAAAATTGCATTGCATAGACCACATCAACTCTAGTTTCTGATACAGAACATATGCCATCCAGTAGTAACATTCTGCTCACCCACAGATTCGTTCTTGCAGACCACTGGTGGTCCACGGACCACAGGTTTGAAACCACTGTAATAGATTATGCTTTTCACCCATTAGTGTGGGTACATGTGTATATCCTGCAGTCTCATGAGCTCCATATTAGATCTTAAAATATGCATGAAAAGACAAAGTGTAGAATGCCTGTTACCTTAATAGTTTCTTAAGGTGTCTTGAGTCCTATGTTTAGCCTCATGAGAGAGACTAGGCTAGGTTCACTTAGTTCATTGCTCACCAGCAATCAAATTCTCCTGTCATCAAATGTCAGCAGCAAAAGTGCAGTCAAATTTCATACTGTCTCAGGTTCAGAGTATCTAGTATCACTCAATCTCATGACCTTTGCCATGAGGAATGAAGTGGGTTGGGCAGTATCTGTGTATTGTACTCTTAATGGGCACATTTATGTAAAAGTCAGCACAGTGTAAACCAGTGGGATCCCAACCATAGTGGCTATGTTAAAGTGGATGTGACAAAAATGTGTTAATTGGAGGATTTTACAAAGTTTACACAGTAAATTTATTTGAGGTGTAATCAGATGTCACAGCAATCCTGTTCACACTTGACACTTTTATGATCCAAAGCCTTGCTAGTATGCCAATTGATGCAAAGTGTGGGAGATATACTATATACCTAATCACACCAAAGAAACATAACAGTTACAGGAAGACAGCTTACTGAACTAAGCATTAAAAGGTTGTGCAAATAATATTAATCAACTATCCTTTGTAACCACTGGGAAGTGTTATAGTGTCTTCTTTGCTTATTTCACAACCAACTGGCTAATTCAAGATTTGATGCTGCCCCAAACCATCTGACACTTATTGACTATTGTGACCTACACACTTTCTCTCTTGGACAGAGCATGCAAAGGTTCATTGGCAACCTGTTAGGCAGCTACAATGTTATAAACTAGACTTATGACCTAATAACTCTTTTGTATTCACATTTACGTTTGTTGCATCATTGCTACAGCCGTAAATACTCCTAGACTGGCAGATGGAATGGAGCTCAACTTCCCATGCAGAATCACATTCAGCATTGCTATACAACTTTTCAAGTTGGTTTCATGGGATCAGATTGGAAGGTGTAATGTAGCTCCACGCCCCAAGCAGGATCTCATCCAGTGCTGCCGCTTGACTATGCTGGTGAGTTTTAGGGGATCAGAATGGAAAATGGAACATAGTTGCATGTCCTGTGCAGCATCTGAGCCACTCGTTTTTCAAGTATTCTAATTTATAGAATCCCATGACTAGCATAGACAATGGCCATCCTCTTAAGTTATTCCAGGCATTCTAATCCCCCAAAACAACATTTCCAAATTCTGCTCTTGGGACACATTGTTTCTACTTTGCTGATATGCATCTTTGTAGACTGATTCATTTAGCCATTGGCATTAAGGGACAAACATGAAGCTCTTGTTTGCTGAAGAGTATCACTTTGGAGTGTAGATTTGATGAAGGATCACATGTTTGCTCATGAGGGGGAACTCCCTGGATGCTACTGAACTAGTTTTACAAGTCAGTCCCTCCCATCCTCTTTCCCTCATATACATACCATGCTAATTTTCTTTGTGCAGGGGAAAACTCTAGCATTCAACTGTTTGCCTGCAACATACAGATAGCTCTTGCAAGCCTGATTGATCTTATGTGTTGTCTCTCAGGATTAAGTAGGTGTAACTGATAGACTGAATTGTCCAATCTGAAACACGTGCAAAGCAGCTTTCTCCATAAATGCTTTCTCTCTACGATAATTATTAAACTATACCTGGCATCTTGATTCTGGAGTATCAATAGATATCACTGAATACTAAAGTTAGGGTTGCCCATGCCACCTGATTTCTATGCATGATGGTGAAAGCAGAGCAGTGAAGTTAACTGGTAGGAGAAGAATCAGCTCATTTTCACTGGAGTAGAATTCTATGGATATATCTATATCTCATATCTATCTGGCATTACTTTCCAAATGAAGATTCTTAGGAAGGACTAATCCCACGCTTTCTACAAGCGCGTTGATCATGGAGGTTGGATGTGTCCTTCGAGCCTGTGCAATTGATTTTTCTGGTGGAGCGCAGCATGCACAGAACTGGCCTCACCCTTAAAACTAAAGGTTCATCTGCCAGGGCATAGCAAGCTTGGACTGTGGCAGCGAGGTCCTCAGGTCGTAGGTTTGATTTGAATTTCCTTCTCTTAGATGGTTGACTTTACAGGGTTAGACGAGCACCATCTGCCTAGGTTTGAAATTAGAGTTTTCCTTCTCTTAGGATGGTTGCCAAAAGGCTAGAGAGCCCATCCTGCCCATTGATGCTCTTTGTCAGACCCTTTGGTTGTGACCTGTCTGGCATGGGAGGCCCTACCAGTGGCTATTATGCCACCGCCAGCATAGCTCACAATTTCATTAGGGTACGCAAGCCTCTCCCCCACGACAAGGGGGCACCAATGGATATAATGCACTGCTAAAAAGACAAGTAAAGGAGCTCTGCAGCAAATCAAACCTGAGCTCTCCCTAAAAGCCAAGATGACTAAAATGGGACTGTTGTACTTTGGCCATATCATGGGAAGACATACTAGAAAAGACAATACTTGGTAAGACAGGAGGCAGTAGGGAAAGAGAAATTCAGCATTACAGGTGAATAGATTGAGTCAGGGAAGTAATGGCACTAAGGCCCATTCCACACAGCTGAATTAAATCTCACATTATCTTCTTTGAACTGGAATATATGGCAGTGTGGACTCAGATAATGTAGTTCAAAGCAGATATTGTGGGATTTTCTGCCTTGATATTTTGGGTTATATGGTTGTGTTTAAGGACCCTGAGTCTGCAAGAACTGAGCAGAGTTGGTAAGAATAATATGACTTGGAGATCTCTCATTTATGGAGTCACTGCAAGTCAAAGTCAACTTGTAGACAGTTAACAACAGCAACAACATGACTCCCATGATTTCCAGCTTACGTGGGATTTATGTTAACTGGAGATGTTGGTAGCTGCAATTCAGGTTGGGAAAGGCTGATCGAAAATATCCTGTGGCATGGCAACACAAATTCCGCCTACGGAAATGTGCCAGTTTTATCTACCTACATACTAGGCCTGGGCAATCCATTTCTTTGGGCTTGGTCAAGAATGATGCACTCATCATATAGCAATGCCACTTTGCATATGTATACAGTACACTCCCACTATCCCACAAAGGAGGTCAGGTGTACAGATCAAATAAAATCTGTAATGGCACCCATTGGATATATTTACTCACTTATCCCCTCCTTTTAAAATTAAAGACAACAATCTAAAGCATAAATACTTTACTCACTGAAGATGTCGTGAACCAGACTGCCTTAAGAAGCCAGTCACAATAAAGTGAACAGTTAAAGAGTTTATTAGCAACAGGTAGAAAACTCCAAATTTCAACTCCTTCACAAGAGGAAATGAGGCTGAGAGAATGTGTGTGAGCAGCCCAAGGATGAGTAGAGTCGTCAGTCAATCCTTATGTCAAACCAGGAGGAATGTAGACGAAGTAGCGAAGTCAAGTCAATCTGGAATCCAAAATGAAGAAGCAGGAAAATCTAGCACAGAAGGGATTTAAGGTGATGCAGCCAATAGCAGGATGCAAATATGCGGAATCCCACGAAATACAATACCAAGATCCAAAATTCCATCTCCACAGTCAGTCCAGCAGTGACCCAGCACAGAAGGCAATGGCCTGGATTGCAAGAACAAGACCTTGGCAGCTGCAAGGAATGGTAAATTGCAAACCCTCTTTATTCAGTCCTCCTCAGGGCTTGATTGCCCCAATGCCCCTTCCCCATTTCCTTCAGCTGGCAACACCTCCTCCCGTCCTGCCCTTTGTCTTTCTCTCCAGGCAATCCATCTCCTGCGATGACTCAACTCTCCCCAACAATCCCCATGAGACCCATTCCCAGCACTCCAAATCCCATCTCCCGTGAACCCTGCAAATGAACCACTGGTAGTGGGTTCCAAGCAAAATCCTGTATTTGTTGTACCTTAGTCCAATCCATCTCATTAGGGTTTCCTTCAGTACTCTGTGGACCCTCATCCATACCTCCCGATGACTGCTCCTCGTCCCCACTCCCTTCATCCTCCGAAAAATCCAGAAATGTTTTATCCCTCAGTCTCTTTCTTTCCTGCTCCTCATCTGACTCTTGCTCATGAGTAGACCGTTTGGCATTTCTAGCTACAGATTCCTCTCTCTCAGCCTCAGGCTCAACTACAACAGAAGGTGATGCTGGTATTTAGTGCAACCACTTTTGCCCTCTTCCATAGAAAATTCCTATCCATACTTGGAGCTGCCTTGGAACAAGATTTTGGGCTCCAATGGCTCTGTGACTGTGATATATAAAACCACTGGAAATTCTAATATTACCAAAATAAAGGTTCATTTCTTCTGCTTGGTCTGTTAGCAACAATTATGATTCATTAATTGGGAAATGATGACCCCCCCCCCTTCTAGCTTTTGAATCAGGAAGGGCCACTGGGGCTTTCCAAATATTTTTGGACTGCTGCTACCATAATCTACCACTACTGTCTATGAGTACTAAGACTAATGGGAATTATAAAACAGAAAACCTGGAGGGCTCTTCTTCGCCAAGGCACCTGGCCTTCCTGTCTGCCTGCAGCCTTGTGGAAGTACTGGGCAATCATTTTCCAGTTTTCCTAGATGAGGTGTCTGGCTTCCATACTCACATCTCCTGAATTTGGTACAGATTCTTTTTCTTCCTTCATGGCCTTGTCACTGAGGATACTGCAGGAATTCACTGCTGAAGCACCCCAAGAGGCCATCCTCTATGTGGACATTCAATAAAAGAGATTTCACCACCACGTGGAAGTCTATTATACTGTTGAACAGTCTTATGTTCCTAATATTTAGTGAAAACCTTCATTCTTGTAATGTGAATCTATTGGATTTGATTGTACTTTCTAGGGCAGGAAAAAGATGTTTACTTGGAGGAGAATCCCAATGGATTATCTCTTAGCAAAGTGTATAAACAGGACTGTAGTTTTAATTTCTCTTCTGCCTACAGGTCATTTTACAAATGTATTATGATTGTTGCTAGCCAGGGTGGTGTAGTGGTTTGAGCACTGGACTATGAAACCAGGGTTAAAATACCCATTTAGGCATAAAACCCACTAGATGACCTTAGGCAAATCTCCCAACTTCATAGCAAGGCATAGGCAAACCCCTGCTGAACAAATCCTGCCAAAACCCCACAGGATAGATTCACCTTATTTAACTGTTTAGATAAATTCTTTCCATTGTGAAGAAATCTCACAGCACACAATTATATTTGGAGCAATTTATGCCTCTGACACATATTTAATAAATAGGATTTCCCGTGAGAACAATAGTTTGGCTTCCTTATCTTGGACATTTGTATTATTACTGGTGATCAATGTTCTCTGTTTTTATACTTGCAAAGTTACATGCCCTTTTAAATAACAGCAATGACAAAAGTGCAATCTCCACGGCTGTATGATTTGTACTCAGCTATTAAATTATAGGAGTACGATGTAGGATAGTGCACAGATTGTTCTCTGCTGAATAGCCAGTGTCCTCTGTTCATGCTGAGGCTGAACCTTATAAAAGTCATAAGGTGAATCACTTGGCTTTAAAACATGCCATGCCTTGTGCTTTCTATATTTTTGAAAGAACACCCTTTTTTGGCTACTCTGATCATCCAGGTGTTGGCCATATGATAGTGGCCATACACTCAGAGTATAGTCACATGTATATAAATCATTGCACCACTAGTTTTAATTTGTTACATGTATTTCTCAGCTTTCTTCAAGTTCTTCCAGGCAGCATACATGCACCTCCCTCTCCCACTTCTATTTACAGTCATTCCTCTACATTAAATCAGAGACATGCTGGAAAACTTAGAATTTCCTAGAGAGGTGTTCTGTCAGATTAGCATTTTTTTCATGATTTTTCATTTTCACATGGATCCTGTGCTTTTAACCCAAGCAAATTTGGAAGATCGATTGTACAACCCTGTAAGGTAGATGGGGCTGAGAGACAGCAACTAGTGATGTTAATGGTTATATGGAGATTTGAACTCAAACCATTTTGCTTTCAGTCAAACCCTCTATGCACTTTCTCCAGACATCCAGACATGCCCCAAAAGCGGGACTTGTCTGGGTTTTTACTGGTAAAAACAAATTAATTCAGAATGACCTTGGTTATTCTGAATTAATTAAATACCCCATTAGATCCAGGCCTTCTTGAAAGGCTTGAGTCTAATGGGGTATTGTGGTGGTGGGGCTCACTACCTGATAGTGAGTCCCCAACAGCCATCTTGCACCTTATGGGTTCCTGAAACCCAAAAGTGCAGGTTGGCACCCTCCCCCCAAGTCCACCCAAACAATCTTTAAAATAAAATAGAAAAACCCTACCTGGCTGCCATTAATGCAGTCCTTTAGGCCTCCTGGCACATAGAAACAATGTACCAGGAGACTGGCGTGAGGTAGGGGAAGGAGATATTTTCCTCTTTGCCCCCCATTTCCTGGGACATATCTACATGCCAGGAGGATTGAAGGACCACCTGAATGGCATCCTGGTAAGTTTTTTTTTAATTTTAAGGTTTGTTGGGGGGGGGGGGCTTGTAGATACTGGGATGGCATCTAGACACCCCCCCTTCCCCAGAAAAAACCTGTTTTTTGGGGGAGGGACTTAAACCTGCTTTGACTCTCATTTAAGTGTAGCATGGAAGCATCCTTAGATGTAATTGAAGCTGCCCTCAACTCTGCTTGTGATGCTCTTTTCTCAAGGAAGTTAGATCAGTAGGAAGGGAGCCAATCATTTGAGGATTGTGCAGACTAGTAGTGGTCTCTGAGCCATCTGATGCCAGATACTGATGAATTCTCAGGAAAGAGAGAAATAGGAATAGCTAGTGGGCACATGTATGCTACCAAGCTCTGACATATTGGGAAGGAAATGCTAATCCGCCACATCACATAGCTTTAGAAAGCTGGTAGAAATTATATTGTTTTGAGACCAAAGCTTTGAAAAGTTACTTTGCTGACATTGTCCGCCCGATCTTTTTGCCCTGTTGGGTTAACTGAATGCAAATTCAGAGAGGATCATGGCATAGTCCTGCTGCTATGGTTCCTATATTTACTCAAGAATAGCATTCATAATTTCATAGGATTGCAGCTACAATCATGTAATTTATATCATGTAAATACAGTGTCATATCAAGTAGCCAGATTCCCTGCCTACCCTTTGTGAGATGTCTTGTTAAACTAATACAGTGTGAATCATCGCCAAATAATGTGCACATTTGTGTGTGTGTATGCTAATTAAATAAATGTGTCAGTCCTGTTGCACCCAAGTAGATCCAATTACAGAGTTCTATATGTAGAAACATGTACAGTGATTTTTTTCCTTGTTTGCCTGGCTCACATAAGCAGCTTCTACAAATAAAAAACAAAACAAACACTTTTTACCTCCCAAAACTTCTCTTGCAGGTAAGTTTGTTCATATTGCATGCATTTTGAATGGATGGCACCCTGATCTTTACATAGCAGTCACCCAACATATGCATGAATCCTTGGTAAAATATTGGAAGAGAAAGCAACCTGGGTCTTATCACACTGCAGAATTATACTGCTGTGATTCTACTTCAACTCTATGGAAACATTATATCAAACTCTGGGATGTATAGTCTGTTGACGCACTAACAACAACAACAACATCATTTATTACCCACCTTATTTCCCCAAGGGGACTCAAGGTGGTTTCCAACAAAGAATGGCAAGCATTCAATGCCATGAAACTATCTATCTATCTATCTATCTATCTATCTATCTATATATATATATATGGCATTACTTCGCGAATGAAGATTCTTAGGAAGGACTCATCCCACGCTTTCTACAAGCGCATTGTTGGATGTGTCCTTCGAACCTGTGCAATGGATTTTTCTGGTAGAGTGCAGTGTGCACAGAACTGGCCTCACCCTTTAAACCAAAGGTTTGTCTGCCGGGGCCTAGCAAGCTTGGACGGTGGCAGCGAGGTCCTCAGGTCATAGGTTTGATTTGAGTTTCCTTCTCTAGGTGGTTGACCTTACAGGGTTAGACGAGCACCATCTGCCCAGGTTTGAAATTAGAGTTTTCCTTCTCTTAGGATGGTTGCCAAAAGGCTAGAGAGCCCATCTTGCCCATTGACGCTCTTTGTCAGACCCTTCGGTTGTGATCTGTCTGGCATGGGAGGCCCTACCGGTGGCTATTATGCCACCGCCAGCATAGCTCACAACTTAATTAGGGTACGCAAGCCTCTCCCCCATGACAAGGGGGTGCCAATGGAGAGGGTCTGCCTGTAGACTCTCAGTGAACCCATGGGGATTGGGAGATGCTGCTGGAATAAATGTTGCTTCCAGTTTCCTCAACGAGCAAGTGGCTCACATAAAACAATACAAAATGAACAAATAGCCCCATGAATAAATAATCTATAACAAATTATAATAACTACTCATAATGTTTAAATAATTAAATAAAACATATAAATCTATTAAACCTACAAAGTAACAAAACCAATCCATTTAAAACAATTAAAAGCAGTTAAAACAACAACTGTTATATAATTTATCCACTGCCAATTAGCCAGAGTAAGGTGCCATGTTCTAGTCAAGGTTATAAAACATAATATTTTAATCCTCCTCCTCTCCATAAACTAAATAACAAATATATGTTTTAAGCAGTTTTTTAAAGGAGAGGAGAGACGGGGCCATTTTTTAAACTTCTTTAGGGAGGGAGTTCATGGAGAAGGCCCCCTCTCTCATTCCCACCAACCATGCTTGAGATCAGGGTTGGACCGAGAGCAGGGCCTCCTCCACAGGCTGCAGTGCCTGGTCCGGTTTATCTACAGAGATGCAGTTAGTCAAATACTCTGGGCCCGAACCATTTAGGGCTTTATAGGTAATAACCAGCACTTTGTGTTTAGCTCGGAAACAGACTGGCAGCCAGTGCAATATGGGGTGGTTCTCTCCATGTACGGTGCTCCAGTTAGTAATCTGGCCTCCAATCTCTGATCAGTTCACTTCACATCCATGCACTCGTGATTTCCTCCCATCTGTGGAAACCGCTCTAGCACATGTCCACTTTTAAAAACCCTGAAACAGCTGATCAGCTGATTGGGCTGTGAAATGGACACACAGCTGTTCTAAAGGAAGCATGAATAGAAAGCAATTAGAACTCTCTGAAACCCTTTATTTTAAACCTTATAATATTAAACAGATCTTGATTAAACAATTGGGGGAAGAGAGAAATCTAGCAGATTTTTAAAAATTTCCTTCGGCTATATGCTAAACCATAAATGTGCACATGCAAATTTGTTTGTACTTATATTAAGTTATTAGCATGTATGCCTATACAGTTCAGCGCATAATGGAGTGATTTTTTAAATTAAAAAAACAACTTTCTGCTGGATGTCCCCTGTCCACCCTCCATCTTTTTACAATACAGACGAAGCCTGTGAGGATGGCGGGGGGAAAATGCTGAGACTGACAGGATATTTTTTGTCCTCCCTTTAAAACTTGCATTTTCATGCTGTCTGGAAGCACCTAAGTACCTTCTCACATCACAAATCCCAGGATTTTGTAAGACAAAACCACAACAGTTAAAGTGGCATCGAGCTGCACTAACTGTACAATGTAAGCACACATGGTCACCTTGTGCATTGGAACAAAAAGCAGACTGCAGCTGCAAATTCAAATTACCAAATTTGCAGCTGAAAAGTTCTTCTCTGCCTTTCATATCAACTCCTGGAGTGGGTAGAGAAACTAAAGTTCCTTTGCTCCATCTTGGTGACAATTATGCCACACAACTGATTTGAGGAATCATCTCCTTTTGAGTGGGATGCTGCTGGCAGCGCTCTTAATTAAATTCCCTACTGACGTTGATTTCCAAATATATACATATATCAGACTGATGGGGAAAATGCAAATAACACCATGAGTATTTGACGCCTTCCCACTTTTGCTACTATAATTATTTCAGCCAGTTCCTGGAAGTTGTGGAAATGGCTGCGCAGGCAGGCATCAGCAAACATTCAGCTTACTCCCCCTCCACAAGCCTTCACTTATTAATAGGTGTGCTATCTTCTTTTAGCAAAGCATTTGGACCATGAACAGCTAGTAAACTGACTGATGTTCAACAGGTGAAGAGTGGTATGAGCGAAGAAGAAAAAAGGCATGCCATGGTTAAACTGGTACACCTGGAGGTCTCTAGTTAATCTAAGGAGCAAGTGGTTGGACCAGGTGGAGGAAGAATCTGAATTGCCTTACCTGTTATATAACTGGGTATCAAATAGCTAGATCCTAATTCTTTTTTTGGTAAATGTTATATATGTTTTCCTTGGAAAGGGGTTTCTGTTTCTCAATTTCCTTTGTGACCTAAGTCAGATTAGGTGGGCCCCCACTTCAGAAAGTTTTAAGAAGAATCTCAAAACCTGGCTCTTCCGTTGCACTTTTGGTGATTAACCATACAAATTTATATTGCTGCTACCCCTCAACATTTGTCCTTAGAGCTATTATTATTATTATTATTAAGCCTAGGCTTCACAAAAGAGGCTGGAGTAACAAACACCTGAGGCAAAGCAGCAAAATCACTGTGTACAGAGCTATCATACTGTCTATTCTCCTTTATGGGTCTGAAACATTGGTCACCTATCGCCAACATCTACGACTCCTTGAACGCTTTCATCAGCGATGTCTTTGCTCAATCCTAAATATACACTGGACTGACTATGTGATGAATGTTGCTGTCCTTGAGCAAGCAGGGATCACCAGCATTGAGGCCATGCTATTGAAAACTCAACTGCACTGGGCAGGGCACGTCTCTAGGATGGAGTGTTGTATTTTAACCCACTTTCCATTGATCTAATGGGCCACTTCCATACAGCTATATAAAATCCACATTGAACTGGATTATATGGCACTGTGGAATCAAATGAGCCAGTTCAAAGTAGATATTTTGGATTACCTGCCTTGACATTCTGGGTTATATGTCTGTGTGGAAGGACCCATGGTGGTATATTTGGTGACTTCATCCCCATGGTGATCCAACAATGTTGGTCGGACTGAAACAGACTGTCTGGCCAAAGGTTACCCAGGGAGATTCATAGCTGAGCTGGGACTTGAAACTAGATTCATTAGGAGTTTTGAATGACTACTGATTGATCTCCTTTCTTACAATTTTAGGGATGACTGAGGACCTATGCCAAAGAGCAAAGTCTGCTTTGAAACTTGGTAACCCTGAAATAAGTTATTTACTAAGTTATTTACTATGAGTCAATTTAAAGCATTCTCCATGTGGTCACCATAGAGAATAAAGTGAGTTTCACTGTTCCAAGGAATCCAAGCACACACGCCACAGGAAACAATTATGAAATCCAAACAGGTATTTCCTGTTTCAGAGGTTGATGTGATAGATGGACTCTTAGGCTTGTTATGAATGTAGGTACGGTGAAAGTTAACAAGGTGCTTCTCACAAGAAGTTTAGCATGGATTGTATCTTCTCCAACTAAAGTGGAACCATATTTATTTATTTATTTTATTAACTTTATTTATACCCCACACCCATCTCCCCAAGGGGACTCGGGGTGGCTTACATGAGGCCAAGCCCAATAACACATAATAACAAAACATTGCATATTTATTTCTTTATTTCTTTATTTCTTTATTTCTTTATTTCTTTATTTCTTTATTTCTTTATTTCTTTATTTCTTTATTTCTTTATTTCTTTCTTTATTCGATCTTGTATACCACTCCTCCCTGCAGGCTCGGGGCGATTTACACAACAATTGGTTAAAATATACATAAAAGCACATTAAAAGACACAAATTACATAAAATGCAGAATAAGACATTTGAATAACATGAATGGTATAAATTTAATTGAAGATGCGTGAGCGCGCAAACTAAGTCAATAAAACTCAAACTAATATAACTGAGGCCCCTTCTACACAGTTGAATAAAATCCCACATTATCTGCTTTGAACTGGAATATATGGCAGTGCGGACTCAGATATGCCAGTTCAAAGCATATATTGTGGGATTTTGTGTCTTTATATTCTGGTTATATGGCTGTGTGGAAGGGCCCTAAGTTAAAATTAACTCCCAGTAAAGTTCAACTAAATTTATTGGGATTAATTTCTATATGCTTTTAAATAACACTAGTCTTCATGGGTATTTGAGGCATTATTACAATAGTTTAAAAGGAAACCAACCACACCCACACTCATTTGCCCTTTTGACTCATCATTACATTCCTGCTCTGACTAGTCTAAGAAAGGGCATTTTTTAAAAAACAAAACTTGATAGGGTTTAAATATAAACAATATTGAGATTAATTTTTTTCAGTTTGAATTAGTATATTTACAGCCAGATTTGTTGAAGTGATTGCGGTGTTCAGCTAGGACTGAACAGATCTGTGTTCCATTTTACACTTGACTGTGAAGCTTGTTTTTCAAGTAAATATGCCTACCACACAAGGTAGTTGTGAACATTTTACTGACGACTGGGAGTGGAGTCCAAGAACATCTGGAGGCCCTCAGGCTTCTGACCTGCAGTTTACACACTATTGGTTGACACACTGAGAGTATATTCAAATTTTGGCAACAATATTTGGAACAAAGGTTGGAACTATGCAGCCCTCCAGATGTTTGTTTGCCCCTAGCAGTACTATAGCCAATGGTGAAGAAGGCTGGAAGTTGCAGTCCAACAACAACTGAAAAACTGTACTTTGCCTTCCCTTGGCTTAGAAAGACCCTTCTGCTTTCCTCATTAATGCCCTTCCAAATAAAATAGTTGAAAGGTTTGCCACATGTTTAATAAGTCACTATCAGAGAACATGCACATGTATATTTAGTAGGCAACTAGGAGACAATGTATTGCCAAAGGCTTTCATGGCCATAATCACTGTGTTGTTGTGAGTTTTCTGGATTGTTTGGCCATGTTCCAAAGGCATTCTTTCCTGACATTTCACCTGCATCTATTTCAGGCATCCTCAGAATTGAAACATGCATACCTACCTCAAACAAACAAGATTTCTTTATCCCACCCTGGATATTCCACAGATATATAAACCCAATTTTCCTAGTTTCCAAAGACCTCACAACCTATGAGGATGCCTGCCATAGATGCAGGTAAAACATCAGGAGAGATGCTTCTGGAACATGGCCATACAGCCTGGAAAACTCATAACAACCCAACTAGGAGACAATTTCTTGCTGCTAGCCTAGTCCTCCCCTACAGAATTGCATTGTAGATTGATAAACAGATGATATACTCTGAGCAGTACAACTAGGCCTTCCAAACATAGGTGAGGATGAGAAGGTGATGATCTAACTTTCATTAGATTTTGACCTGTATCTCAAGGATGAAGATAGGCAGCTGCATCTGGGTCATTTTAAATTGGACTGGAAAACATATGGAGTAGGAGATGTATCAGTTCTGTTCCATCAACTATGTTTGTAAACAAGTTCTCTAAAGAGATGAGCCATCTTGTATGTGGAATATTAGTAGGAAGCAGCTGCTAAAACCACCACAACATTGAGTTTCTAGGGTCTGAAAACAGAGGAGGGCATCCAAAATCCTATCACTTTACCACACTGCATGAACACTTGTAGCATTTGTCATCACCACATGATTTCTCTTGAACAACAAACAGTGCAATGTGGGCTCTCATGAGTCCTACTGAAATAGAGGGTGAGTCTTATGATGAACATGAGCTACAAGGAGGAGGAGGTCTTTGCATGCAGCACTGAGACCAATTCTGCATGTTATTCACTTTTCCGATCTAATCTGCTCCAGAAGCTAAATGCACTGAATCTCCTCTAGGGTGGCAAGAAAGTCCAATAACTGAATTGCAAAATCATTCAATTCCCTCCCCTCATTTTTTATCTGAATGAATTATGAAGAAATGAATATGTGTTTTGTAGAAATAGAAGGAAACTTAAGAGCTTTGGTAGAAACATTGTTATGGCTTTGTTAATAGGATGGGTTGTCATTGCTTTGGTCAAAGGGAAACTAAGATACGCTATTATTGCCTAGGTCTGTATTAATGTCTGTAGTCCTGGAATGAATCTTGACAGTCTTGGTAGAAATGCTGTCATGACTGTTTTAATAGGATGGGCTATCATTACCTAGGTCAATGAGAAAAAAGCCATTGCATGAAGATTTTTCTGGGTTTTGGTCATCCAAAGTAGATACCTGTTACTGAGAAATAAAGGAAATATACTGTGGTAGAACTTATCTTACTAGATGTAAGCACAAGAGCAATAAATCCGATGTTGTATTTGTCTGAAAAATTATCTACGGTACACTAGTTGTGTGACATCTGTTTTTCAATTTGGTATCTGATCTATATTTGTTGTGGGACGGCATCATGTGGTCACCTCATTTAAAAGGTGATGAAGAGTACACAAAAGTTAGTGCAATGGTTTAGTCCCTTGGCTACCTTTATAATGTCTGATATCCATGCATATTATGGAACATATATGAGACAACGTTTCCAAGTTCTGGTACAAATCCATTTAGGGCAGTGGTTCCCAACCTTTTTTTTCACCAGAAACACTTTACCAGGGACCACTTTGACCAGGGACTACTCTCCAACATTAGTACCAAAAAAGTGATGAATCAACTTTAGATTCAGTTTGATTATTTGGGATGCTGATTCAGAAAATTGCATTGGATAGACCACATCAACTCTAGTTTTTGATACAGAACATATGCCACCCAGTAGTCATCATCTGCTCACCCACAGAAAACCATATTTAATAATCTAGAGTCACAGACGTTATTTTATGTCTCACGCCCATCCCATTCTGGGATGAGAAGAAACTGCTTAGAGCTCCTGTGCTGTAAGGGTATTTCATGAGTCAGCTCTTTGACAGGACTTGGTTAGCCACAGGAACCGAACAAGCACCGAGACGGTGACACAATTTTGATGTCCTCAGGTAAATGATTAAATGTTGTCTCAATCTTGAAAAGGTTACTTATGGGACAGGAATTATCAGACAAAAAAAGCCAGAGAACCTCCCCACTCTGCCAAAAGTTTCTATGGTCTCTTACTATTTTAATGCCAATGCACAATGAAGATTCAAGTGCCATTCTAGTTAATATTTCTGCATGGAATGAAAGGGCAAGAGGATGCTTCAGGCAGCAAAATGTTGGGCTATTACTGCTTCTTTAGGAAAGAGTGTGCAGTGAATATATAGATAGCTAATGTGGAAGTTATACCCATTATATGCAGTGCAGTATATGGACTTGGTTGTAAGCAAGATAAGGTCTGTCCCATGGTCTGAGCCCAGGACAGGATTCCTGGTGAAGGCACAAGTGGTGGCTCCTAGTAATGTTGTAAAGGGAAGCGACTGCAGATGTTATGAAGCTTTATCCATTAGTAAGCATCAAACACAATTGCATGGAGTGTACCAGTCGAACAAGTCTAACAGGTAGCTTTTTCACTCCAGGATTTCTCTTGTCTCTTCCTCAGTACTGGGGAAGAGTGCCAGCCCTAAGAATCTCAATTTAATATCCCACATATTTCTTGTATTTCTTTTCTTCCAAGATTTAATCCAGGCAGAAGTTGATGAGATGTTGAGAAAACAACCTTGTCAACATTTGCTGAGAAGCAGAAATTTCTTCACATTAAAAACACTTAATGGTATAAACTGGAAAAAAACCCTACTACCAATCCCAGTTCTTTTAAACATGTGATCACAGGAATGCTTGAATATTATGAGGCTGTTTATGGAGATCTATTACTAGTGCTTAGCATAAGAAAGCAAGCTGTGCTATGCTGGGGAAGATATGAAAGAAAGCCGTATTTATTTCCATCGCCATACTCCCAATGCCATTCTCATTCCAATGTGCAGCAAGTGATCTGGTCATTTAGCAAGGGGACATAACTTGAGAAACGCAGAGCACAAAGTTTGGATGCCTGAGCTGGAAAGCTGACTGGCCAGGCCTGTCTTCTGAAAGTAAGAATAAGAATATTGCTAGTGCTGTAGAGATCTTGAAAATGTTACTTTTTGGACAACAGTTCCCAAATTTACTCAGTGATCATGACTCTTAGCTATGGTGGCTAAAGGCTACTGAATACAAAGGGAAAGTTTTCAAATTTCACTGCATTGTATGCACACTGTATATTCTTAGGTTATACAAAGAAATGATTCGAGGACTGTGTAGTTAAAAATGAATTTTTATGAGAGGTCAGATTTCTGTCACAGGTTGCCTGAGGCTATCTTTAAAAAATGTGGTGTCTAAATATTTTAGGATGGCATGATTGATGCCACAGCTTCATTTCTTAAAGTAATTTTGCATTCAGTTGCAAATTTGCAGTGACGTTAAAGCAAAAAAAAAAAGTATCAGATACTTGAACTTGGACCCCTTTCTTAACTTCCCATACACTTCCTGCCCAAACCTGCACAAATCCAGAGCTTAGCAGCACAGTTACTACAGCTCCCAACCACTCCCATCTAGGGTTGTCAGATGTCAGGGCCTAATTTGACATTATGGGACATTTCCAGGTAGGAGATAAGGATGCAAATTCTTCAGTTTGGGAGAATTTAGCTTAGGGCAGGAGGAAAAGGGCTATGTACAAACATCCATCTCAACTAGGAGAATATGTTGCTTGATGTAATTTGCATTGGTGAATTGATTTGTTGTTGGGGTGGGTTTTGCTTAGCTTTCTTCTCCTCTTCCAGTTATTGCAGCATTAAAGCTCACCCTTTGTTCTGCTCTGCATCCATCTCCTGACTTGACACAACTAGGCTAGATCAGGACTTGTGCAACTTTTTCCAGTCATGAACCCTTTTTGCCTGGGAATTTTTTTCATGACCTCTTTCCACCCAAGAAATGTTTACATGACCCCAGGTATTTAGGTATATAAAATAGGTATGAAAATCAAACATTTACTGATAATTTGCAAAGCTTCCCAAACAGGCTGGTTTTCATGAAGTACGGCTGAAGCATTTTCAACACCGTAAACACTGTGTTGCTAACAGATTTGTGTAAATATCTTAGTGGTCTTCAGAAACCTTTTACTGTTGCCAAATTTTTCATGACCCTAAAGTTGAGTTAAGGGAGTTGAGACACACAATTTAAGAAGCAGTGGGCTAATAAGAGTTCCTTATTTCATCCTCATATATAAGTTAGCAGGATTAATCCATACATTTCAGCCTGTTCTGGGAAGAACCTCTTTAGCTAAAATTTCTGTCTTAATTTCCAAGCAAGAAAATATGCTCTCCTTTCTTCCCTCTTTCTGTTTTTAAAAGGCAAGCTGTGAGTAATTGTGGTTAGTAATGACGTCACCAGGGACAGTCCCTAGATTTCAAGTTTTGGCCTGGGATGATCTGAAACTGGCAACTCTACATCTATCGCTCAGCTATTTTTCTGTCTGTTCCACAAATGAATCTACCAACATCCTTATATAAGTTATATTCACACATCTTGAAGCTGATTAGAAACCCATGTGTGGTAAGGGTAGTAAAATCATCCTGTTATTAGAAGCAAGCAGAATAGATTTTGTCTAAATCCACACTCAAGGAAATAAAAGAACTTTTCCCACCTGTATTTGCATATACATACACAATGAGGTATCTTAAGAGATGGGATCCAAGTCTAAACATGAAATCCATTTACGTATGTTGCATTTACACTTTATCCACATAGCCTAAAGGCAATTTTATGCTACACTTTCGATAACTATGTTCATGAAACAAAGTTTCTGTAAATTGAACCACCAGAAAGCAAAGGTATTACCCATATGGACAATCTTGGATTTAGAAATATTTTGGAATTCTGGATAAGGAATGCCAGCCTGTACTAAATTTCCTTCTTAATAAGTGTGTCAGGGTTTGGGGTCAGTAAGGGAAGAGTAGTCCTGAGAAACCTAGTGTCTATGAATCTGTGAGAGTCAGTTAGTGGACTGGCTTTCAATCTACAAAGGTTGTGTACATGCATGCACAGGAAACACCACTTTCCCTGGAACTAAACATTTTATTTCCAGGTTTTCTTATGCTGCATACATTACAGCTAATACTGATAGTATAACAGTAGTCTTAATTCAATACCATAAACATAGTTGCATGTACAAGGATTCACTGATAGACTTTTAGCAACTAAATACTCAAATTCATTTGACTGGCTGAGTGACAAGTTTTGCTTTGTCTCAGATTCATTAAATAGTATTCCAGTGCTTATTTTGACCTTATCACCTTGGGGTATAATCTATTTAAATCAATATGCATCCTGCATTTTTAAAGACTGGGTGCATACTGTATTGTGATGGGATGCATACTCTCCCCATCACATCTGATTCTTACAATTCTTACAATTTGAAAATACTGCACTTTGACTCATCACACCATGGAAAGTTTGCTCCTCCCAATCCATTCAGATGCCCTCCTACGTTATCCCCACCCCCACAAAAAAATTACACAGTGATGTACCCAGGAAGTATCAAACTACAGTTCTCGTGAAATTTTAGCAGACAGAATGCATATTGATTTTTTCAATCACATGTATAAACAGCACCTCAGCAACATATAAATCATCATAAATCAAAAAACATGATTTGAATCCTGTGTGCAATTACTCTGTTTCTACAACATGTTGTAGATTGATCACTGATGGAATAGTGCACATTATGTGATAGGACCCATTCGAAATCATGTTCAAAGACACTCAGAAATGGAGTATATCCCAATGGATAAGGTTTTTTTTATATGTTTGTGAAATTTGGATTTTTAAAATCAATCCTTATATTGCTGTCAACTGGACACTACCAGATAACTGCTGAGGGGGAAATGAAAGATTCTAACACGTTTCAATCAATGATACAATTATTTTATATTTAGAGAGGCTCTATATTAGTGGTTTCCGACCTTTTTTTTGACCAGGGGCCACTTTGATCAGAAATCACTTCCAACACTAGTACCGAAAGGGTTATGGATCAGTTTTTGGTCAACTTTAGATTTACTTTGGTTATTTGGGTTGCTGATTCAGAAAATTGCATTGGATAGACCACATCTGCTCTAGTTTCTGATACAGAACTGCAGCTGAGTCAGTTTTTTCAGGGAGGGAATTAAATGAATTAAACCAGATAGAGATAAACAAGGAAGATGTTCTCACATGCCTTACCAAACTAAATGTCAACAAATCACCAGGGCCAGATGGCATCCACCCCAGAGTTCTTAAGGAACTCAAGTGTGAAATTGCTGAAATTCTAGCCAAAATATATAACCTTTCTCTAAGATCAGGCACTGTACCCGAGGACTGGAGGGAGGCAAATGTAACTCCGATCTTCAAGAAAGGATCCAGGGGTGATCCAGGAAATTATAGGCCAGTTAGTCTAACCTCAGTTCCAGGCAAAGTGATGGAAACCATTATTAAAGAAAAAATTACTAAGCACATAGAAGAACAGGCATTGCTGAAGGAAAATCAACATGGTTTCTGCAAAGGCAAATCATGTCTTACTAACTTGATAGAATTCTTTGAGGGTGTAAATAAACACATAGATAAAGGGGACCCAGTCGATATTGTTTACCTTGACTTTCAAAAGGCTTTTGACAAAGTCCCTCACCAAAGGCTCCTAAATAAGCTCTTCAGCCATGGAATCAGAGGACAGGTCTTGTCCTGGATTGGAACCTGGCTAAACTGTAGGAAACAAAGGGTGGTAATAAACGGACATTTCTCTGGGTGGAAAGAGGTGAGAAGTGGTGTACCCCAAGGTTCAGTTTTGGGTCCGTTACTTTTTAATTTATTCATTAATGACCTGGATGTAGGAGTAAATTCTGAGGTAGCAAAGTTTGCAGACGACACTAAATTGTTCAGGGTAGTTAAAAATGAAACTGATTGTAAAGAGCTCCAGAAAGATCTCTCGAAATTGAGTGAATGGGCAACAAAGTGGCAAATGCATTTTAACCTAAACAAGTGTAAAGTCATGCACATCGGGGCAAAGAACCCCAACTACACCTACCAATTGATGGGATCAAAGCTTTCTGAGACAAACCAGGAAAGGGATCTTGGGGTTTTGGTGGACAGCTCAATGAAGATGTCAACCCCAGTGCGCTGCAGCAGTGAAAAAAGCAAATTCTATGCTTGGCATGATCAGGAAGGGAATCGAAAATAGGTCGGCAAATGTTGTATTGCCTCTCTACAAATCTATGGTAAGGCCACATTTGGAGTACTGTGTACAATTCTGGTCTCCGCACCTTAAGAAGGATATAACGGAACTGGAAAAGGTACAAAGAAGGGCGACAAAAATGATCCAAGGGATGGAGCAGCTCCCTTATGAAATCAGGTTGCAACGCCTTGGTCTTTTCAGCCTTGAAAGACGGCATTTAAGAGGTGACTTGATCGAAGTGTATAAAATCATGCATGGGATAGAAAAGGTGAATAAAGAAAAACTATTTTCTCTGTCACACAACACAAGGACTAGGGGCCACTCCCTAAAGCTCCAAGGCAGGAAAGTTAGGACTAATAAAGGGAAATATTTCTTCACCCAGAGGGTCACTGGGTTATGGAACTCACTTCCAGAGGAGGTTGTGACAGCTGTCAGCCTGGACAGCTTTAAGGCAGGATTAGACAGATTCATGGATACCAAGGGAATCAGTAGCTACTGAAATGGACATCCAAGTGCCACCTCTGTGTTGATGGAGGCAGGCAGGATTTTCCCCGGGTACTGGTTGTGGGGGGTCGGGAGCAGGTGAGGGTTTTGCCCTCTTTTCTGCTAGAGATCCCTGTGTACAACTAGTGGGCCACTGTGTGACACAGAATGCTGGACTAGATGGGTTGAGGCCCGATTCAGCATGGCTCTTCTTATGTTCTTATGTTCTTATGTTCTTAGAACATATGCCATCCAGTAGTTGCCATCTGCTTGCCCACAGAAAACCATATTTAATAATCTAGAGCTGATGTGGTCTATCCAATGCAATTTTCTGAATCAGCACCTCAAATAACCCAAGGAACAGGCCTAAAAACGAAGACACCAAGGCATCCTCGCTTCCAGGTGCCACATGGAATGGTTCCGCTCAGGTGGAGGGAGGAGAAGCAGCAGCAGTCAGGAGGCTTGTTGTCACACTTTTTATGGGTATTCAGCCTCTTCCCTCCCGAAATCCCCGAGATGAGTCGCTCTCGTTGTAATGATGTAGTAACAGTGAGGATATTGACTATATTTTTAGTTCTTGTGACCACTGATAGTCCACAGAGCATAGGTTGGGAACGACTGCTCTATATCCTTCTGACAAAGTTATCTCTCAGAAGGGGAATAAAATAGACCTACAGCTTAGGAATGCTGATTCATTTGTCACCCCAAATTATTTACTTAAACTAGCACCACAGACCCTATCTTTTCCCCAGGTTTTGCATGATTATTCTTAAGCTTTCCCTTCTCCTCTCTACTGAAATTCTTTGGCTGGTCTTACAAAAAACTCTCCAAGATCTTGAAAAGTCCTCCATCTGGGTCATCAGAATTACTTGGTTACTATGGTGTCAAGTGGACATCCAAACATCATCATGTTGTGCTTGAACTTGTTTACTGGAATATATTCCAGCTCTCTCACACATGATGGGTCGAAATGTTTCCCAAGTATAAAAGAGTCTGGATTCTCTGACATTTGACACTGAGTACTAAGGGATCAGATCTATAATTTGTTTATATAGACTTTCAACTCAGGGAATGTGAAAGCTAGATATCTCAGAAACTATCTAGGGTTTTATTGTCTTCACATTTCAGCACACATTTGTTTGTTTCATCACAGCTCAAAAAACATAGCAAACATAAACCCAACAACACAACAACTCTACATTCAAGGTCAAGATGTTTTTATTATCTGTTTGCAGTGAAGATTTTATTTTATATTTGCCAGAAGAGAATTTAGTTCTTCAGAGGATCACAAGTGAAACAGCTTGGTAAATGTAAGCACAATCAATTCCCAACACTTTTATTTCTAGTACTGTGCTCAATGACAGATTTTTTCATTTAGAAAAGACTTAAACACAGTGAATTTTCAGAGCATCTGTCAGAGACTTTAGTTATAATGCCCCAAAATGTTACTTCAGAAAAGAAAAAGGAGGAGAATCAATAAGAACTTTGGGTTGGCTTTGGAGCAAAATAAAATGCATAAATAATATTAATGTTTTAATATGCTAGTTTGTTTAATTGTGTTTAAAGTTGTTATTATTAGGAGTTTGTAAAAGCTTTAACGCTGTTTTGAATTGCCTTGAGTTCAATGGCAGGGTAAAAATTAACAAACTTTACTGATGCATGATTTTGAGTTATCAAAATGGTAAAAACATTTGCTTTATGGTTTCTAGCAATTTTAGACCTAAAAATTCTCCAGTTATGGCAACTAAAGAGTGGTCTTCTTCATGGCCTTCAGGTTTGTCTTGGCTGAAACAAAGTCTAGCAAAAAATGGATATTTCCTTTCCTGAAAATCTCCATTGACAGCCATTTTATCATAAAACAAGGTGTGCCACTTGTGTTTCTCCAAGTTTCCCCTGATTATTGGGGTGCCTGAGAGATGATGGAGCAAATTGGCCCTTGGACTTCCACAGCTTCCCCACTCCTGATCTTTACCTAAATGAATATAAAGTTAGTATTAGCTTTCCCACATATTGATTCCAGTTAACTACATAGCTTTCAAGTTTTCCAACTTGGCAGAGACAATCCCACTTTTTTTTACAATTGCTTTTAAAATGTCTCTCCTTACATTTCCTCCATTGTCCTCAGCTTACTTACATTGCTGCAAATGGAATTCAAAGTACAAAAATAGTTTGCACTCAATTAATTCAGCAGGATGAAGATGAACAGATGAAACCTTGTCCTTGCCAGTAGGCTCAGGCAAAAGGAAACAGCAACAGCTTCTCCTACCGTGTCTGTTCATCATCATTAATATCTTTTGCCACACCAACACACGTGTCTTCGTTTTCAACTGAAAAATGTTGGGGAGTATGAGACTGCTGCATCTAATTTGTTGATATAGGTCACTACAGTAGTGTGCATTTTGGACTCTCCTATGGGAATTATCAGGTGAGTACCCACACTTCAATAAAGGCCATGCCAGCATTGTGTCAGAGTGGTTACACAACTTATGCTTACTCTGCAGCTTCAAATTCTTCCTCTTTTTAGCCTCTGCCATTCCAGAGAGGGGAGCACTGCAGTGTTGTTGTGTGGTGTTTATTGTGATTCAGGGGTGTGTCATGCCACCACTGGTTGTCTTTGAGTCACCATGTCTCATGGGGATGTTGTTAGAGCTTCTGTCTCTGCTTGGTGGATGTGCAGTGAGTCCTGGTAATTTTCATGTCCAAGAGAAATCAGTTTAAAATAATGGCCCAAGGTGCTGGGTCTGTTTTGAGATGTGCTTCTGCACCTTGAATAGCTCCTTTAAAGTTCAGATTAAAACTCCAAGCAGATTTGCTACACCACTGAAATGGATGGTGTAGGCAGATTGCCATTTAGTTTTGACCTATACATGGTAGGAGAAGAGTTGTATGGGGTTTCTCTGATATTTTAAAATGTTCTTTTTGAATATTTCTCCTATGCATTCTGGGCTTTGTAGGCATGAAATGACACAGAAGTTCTGCCAGTAAACAAGGTGAATTTTCTCCCAAAGGATTTTCAGCCATATAGTTGTTCATCCCTCCCACTCCACTGTTTCCATATGATCTGCAACAAGATCATAGGCTGAGTTTAAAAAAAACTTGCTCTGTCCCAGATGTGCTCCTGATTGCAGTTGTACCATCTGTTTCTCAACCCAAAGTCCAAATAGATTAGGCTTATTTACATTAAGCGCAAGGAATTGCAACCCACATTTTATTGTTAGAGTGGGCTCAAAGATTTTGAATTTATCTGTTAATGCTCCAGATAAAAGTGAGAGAAGCTAAAATGATGCGTGAGTCTGATTTGTTCACAATTTGTCAACCAAATAAATAAGCAACAAATCAACTAGGAGCAGAAGCTGCCTTGTTTTGTTTTTAGACCAATCATGACACACCTTCAATGGCATGCAGGTTGACAAGATATGCCTTCCAGTTTACCCAACCCTTTTTATATTTATGAGAAACCATATGTAATCACATAACACTGCCAAGCTTCTCAACCCTCTTCTCTGTCATGGCAACATTATGGAGGGATATATTAGGCCATGGAATTTGATTTGGGCTTCAGTTCTGCTAACCCATTTGGGTCCATAGTCCAATAAAAGTTTAAATGCACCATAAAACTTTTGATGGGAATTTGCCTCTTGTCAGGCAGAGAGAAAAAGTCAATGAGTGAGTGAGACTAATTAAATCAAGGGGACTATCATAAATTCCATGGCTGGATTAAAGTTGCTATAGAGGAGTAATTTGTCACAACAGAGCTGCAACAAAAGCCACGTTGTAAGAAAATTTCACTTTGAGACTTGTCACCCCCTAAGACTGCTGTCTCAATCAATTTTTCATGGTGCCATCCTCTTCCATTTCCCTTGTAGACGTAAATCTTATTTTAAGCTTATCTTGAGCTGACTCATAGACTCAACGACAACCTAGTAAATCAATACTTACGTATGTTCGATTGATGTAATCTACTTATCATTGTCATTTGCCATCTAGTTGACTTTTGGCAGCCCTATGAATGAGAGGTCTATAAGAACCCTGTTTATCTATCACCCTCCTCAGTTCTTGCAAAATCAGGACTATGGTTTGATTGAATTCATCCACCTTTAGTGCAATCTACTCTAACTGGGACTAAAATGGGACTAACTTGGCTGTCTCAGTGTGCCTTCAATGAATGAATGAACAATAATTCCTTGACCTGACAAATTCCTGCAAAAATGCCATCAGAAACACTTTATTTTACCAGTTAGTTCAATCAAACCCTACTTTATCCTCTGTATCCCCTGTCCACATACATTACACTGCTGTCTCACCCAGTGTTTTTAATTTTTTAATCTATTGGAACCGGTCCTGCCCACAGTGATTGATTTCTGTGTTTTAAATGTTGCAATTTTATATTGTTGATGTGTTATTTATAATGGTTTTTGTACTGTATTTTTATTTTTATTTCCTTATATTTTATTGCTGTGTTCTGTTTATATTGATGTATTGTATTGCTGGGCTTGGCCTCATGTAAGCCGCCCTGAGTCCCCTTGGGGAGATGGTGGCGGGGTATAAATTAAGTGTTGTTGTTGCTGCTGCTGTTGTTATATAGTTCATAGAAGTTCCCTGGAGAGTTAGTTCAGTCTTATTTTAGCAATGGCATTGGTTTGAGGTCCTTCACTACACCTGAGGCCAGCTGTTAAATTTAGAGGAATAGAACAGTATGTTACACCCAGCCCTATCCTTTAATATAGGGATACCACTCAGAATATGTCAGCATGGCAGTAGATACCAGATATTGTCCCATAGTATGATGGCATTTGCCTCTTTGAGTGTTATATAAAAATGACAAATCATGGTAGAGCCGGTCCTATTCATTGGTGTCTTCCATGCCAATGAAATCATACATACATATATATGCATAAAAAGAGCACTGAATCTGCGTTAGAACTTGAAACGAACTATACAAAGTGCTAAATATTATCCTCTAATATTCTTTTAAAGTTCAGAGTAAAATCTGGAGGAGTTTATGGGATGTCTACGATTCTCCTTCTATTTTGTAATTTATTTGTTCAGTCATTTCTGACTCTTCATGACCTCATGGACCAGCCCATGCCAGAGCTCCCTGTTGGCATGGCCACCCTCAGCCCCTTCAAGGTCAAGCCATCTTGCCCTTGGTCTGCCCCTCTTTCTTTTTCCTTCCATTTTCCCCAACATCATTGTCTTCTCTAAGCTTTCCTGTCTTCTCATGATGTGGCCTGACTGCTTATTGGAGGGCAGGATATTAGAGGCCTCTAATATCCTGCCCTCCAATAAGCAGTCAGGCTTCATTTCCTGAGGTATGGACTGGTTGGATCTTTTCATGGTCCAAGGCACTCTCAGAATTTTCTTCCTGCACCACAATTCAAAAGTGTCTATTTTCCTTCGCTCAGCCTTTCTTATGGTCCAGTTCTCACATCCATAGGTTACTATGGGGAATACCACTGCTTTGACTCTGTGGATCTTTGTTGCCAGTTTGATATCTCTACTCTTCTCATTGAAAAAGTGTGGGTGACTGAGAAAATCTCAGCAGATTTCAAGGATGCCACCATCATCACTCTCTTCAAAAAAGGGGAAAGAACAGACTGTGGAAGCTATCGAGGTATCTCCCTTCTAACCTCTGCTGGGAAAATCCTCGCAAGAATCCTTGCAAACCGCCTTCTATCTCTCTCAGAAGACACCCTCCCAGAATCCCAGAACGGCTTACGCCCCTCCAGAGGAACAGTGGACATGATCTTCACTGCATGACAGCTCCAAGAAAAATGCAGGGAACAAAATCAACCACTGTACATCGCATTAATTGACTTTGCAAAGGCATTCGGCACAGTAAATCACAGTGCTCTCTGGACCATCCTCCAAAAAATTGGATGTCCGAACAAATTTGTGAATATCCTGCGGCTCCTCCATGATAACATGATGGCAACAGTCTTTGACAGCAATGGCTCCCAAAGTGACCCATTTAAGGTGGAATCAGGTGTCAAACAGGGATGCGTTATTGCCCCAACTTTATTTTGCGTCTTCATCGCTATGATACTTCACCTTGTTGATAGGAAACTGCACACCGGAGTGGAAATCATCTATCGGACAGATGGCAAGCTATTTAACCTCAGCAGACGGAAAGCCAAAACCAAGGTGACAACAACATCTATTATAGAACTCCTGTATGCTGATGACAACGTTGTCTGTGTGCATTCAGAAGAAGACCTACAAGCCACTCTAAACACCTTCGCAGAAGCATACAAGAAGCTCGGCCTGTCATTGAACATCGAGAAAACCAAAGTGCTCTTCCAGCAGTCACCAGCCAATCCCTCTCCAATGACAGAAATACAGCTTAATGGTATAACATTAGAAAACTTTGATCATTTCTGCTACCTTGACAGTCACCTCTCCACAAAAGTCAACATTGACACTGAAATTCAACACTGCCTGAGCTCTGTGAGTGCAGCATTTTCCCGGATGAAGCAGAAAGTGTTTGAGGACCAGGACATCTGTAGGGGTACCAAGGTGCTTGTTTATAAAGCTGTTGTTCTCCCAACCCTGCTATACGCCTGCGAGACATGGACAGTCTACAGATGTCACATGCAACTCCTGGAATGATTCCATTAGTGTTGTCTCTTGGGAAGACAAGTGGACAAATGTCAGCGTGCTGGAAGAAGCAAAGACCACCAGCATTGAAGCGATGGTCCTCCACCATCAACTCTGCTGGGCTGGCTACGTTGTCTGGATGTCCGACCACCATCTCCCAAAGCAGTTGCTCAATTCTGAACTCAAGAACAC
Source organism: Anolis apletophallus (assembly GCA_030556195.1). Lineage (NCBI taxonomy): Eukaryota > Metazoa > Chordata > Lepidosauria > Squamata > Anolidae > Anolis > Anolis apletophallus. The sequence continues at coordinate 80,701,414 of JARBWK010000006.1, read as the reverse complement.
AAAACTTAATGTTGGAGGACAGGAAAAGAGATTTAAAGATGGTCTCAAAGCCAACCTTAAAAACTCTGGCATAGACACTAAAACTGGGAAGCACTGGCCCTTGAGCGCTCTAGTTGGAGGTCAGCTGTGACCAGCAGTGCTGTAGAATTTGAAGAGGCACGAATGGAGGGTGAAACAGAGACACATGCCAAGAGGTAGGCGTGTCAAGCCAACCCTGACCGGGACCGTCTTCCACCTGGAAACCAATGTCCTCACTGCGGGAGAAGATGCAGATCAAGAATAGGGCTCCACAGTCACCTATGGACCCACCACCAGGACACCGACCTTGGAGGACCATCATCCTCGGACAACGAGGGATCGCGTAAGTAAGTAAGTAAGTAAGTAAGTCTACCCTTCTCCTCTTTTTTGCTGATGCTAACTAACAGGATCAATCTCTAAATTGGACATGTTTTTATCTTGGTGATCTGGTTTATGTATATTTTTATGTATTTTAATTTACTTGTATTTTAATCATTTATTGTTTTTATGACGTTTTAAATTGTAATTTGGCATTGAATCCTTGCTGTTAACCGGCCTGAGTCTCTCTGTGGAGGTTGAGAAGTTCGGTGTATAAAAGTTTTAAATAAATAAACAAATAACCTCTTCTTGTGGTTTGCAGCTCGGAGCTTAACAGCCTGAGACTGCACAGTCCTGATATGGAAAAAGGGGCTACGACCCTCCAGAATGTAGGTGTGCATGTGCTTATGTGTGCTACATTTTAAAGCATATCTGTATGTACAAGAGTTTGGGAAAGTTATTTTGTATATTACAACCCTTATCAGTTCAGAAGGTTTCTCCCTGGACTTGTTTTCATTTTAAACACATACACATACAGGAGCATTAAAAATATGAGTTTCACCTGAACTCTGAGATGGTATTGTCCATTCTGCCACCAGAGCATTCTACCACTTAATCTGCTGCACAAGCAGAGGATTTTAATATATACATTAGTCACATTCACATGGTTAAGCAAAACTACTTGGATGATTAAGCAGTGAGTATTCTGAGAACTATTTGAAGACTACAGTGTAATGAAAACAAACAGTTCCTTAACTGTTTGGAAATACCATTTAGAGGGGGTATATCTTCTCCACACAGTTTCATGGGGGAGCATGCCCTTTTGTGCCTCTTTTGTGAACTGAATTCTTGGGATTAAAATTGTGAGCCTGGTGCTGTTTTGCCTGGGTTTGGTCCAGGTAACTGGCACATACTTTCTGCATGACTGTTTTGCCCTGAAAGAGAGTCTCTCATGTTGAAAGAGTCCAACAGGGATGGTATCAAAAACAATACTGAATATGTGTCTGAGAAAAATGAGCGTGTATCCTTACACAGAGACCAAATAGTTCTTGCACTAGCTGATACAGATTGTATCTGCTCTGGTATTTAAATTAAAAATAACCACAAATTGTTAACATTGGGTGGCATTTGATTAGCAACATACTCAGCCACCATACTGAACTTGTTTGGTTACTATTGAAGGAGGAATTCACTACCTCCTTCATACAACAACACCCCCCTCATCTATATTCACTTTTTTCCTATAGGGCTTCAACTTCATCACCATTTAGTAGCTGTTGGAGGGGAAGTCATCAGAGAAGATTCTGGCTATACATCTCTAGTTAGATTAACAATGTCAAAACATCCTCCAGTATAACCTAGGATGAGAGAGATCCTAGCAGAACACCTGTTCAGCAATGAAGAGTGGAGACTTACAGGATCATCTTGAGAAAAGCACATTTTGTCAGACTCAGAGAAAGTAATGACAAACCCCCTCTGAATATTATCTTTTCAAGAAAATTTGTGATAGGCTTGTCTTAAGGCAACTAGAAGTCACCGGTGGAATGTAAGGCATGCCACTTCTTTGACATTTCTGCTGATGCCATTTGTTTGCTTTTGCCCACATGGTTGAAAAAAGGGATGGAGAACTTAATGGCCTACAGCTGAATCCAGCTCCCCTCGGGTCCCAGTCTTACCCTTAGGGTTTTATTAGAAAACCATGTCCTCTAGCCAATGACACATTCATTTGGTAGTTTCTTAGCTTTTGTGTATGTTTTTGTAAAAGGTCAAAATGCCTCTCCTAAAGCTTAATTAATGGCAACACACTGGCATTTTTAGCCCTTCCCTTTTGTCTTTGGCCTTGCCCACCACTGGAATGCAGCCCCTAAGAATTTATCCAAAGCTGAATCCAGCCCTCTGCCCAAAGAGGTTCCCCACCCTTGCTCTAAAGCCTCTTTCTGCAGCAATAAAGGACAAATCCTTGTGTTGATAGAAGAAAAAAAGAAACTAGAGAAAGTCAGGTTATGTGATGGACAACCGAAAATTCTGGTTATAATCTATAAAGCATTATGTAGCTTTTTTGTTGTTATTTATTCATTCAGTCGCTTCCGACTCTTTGTGACCTCATGCACCATCCCATGCCAGAGCTCCCTGTCCCTGTATGTATGTAGCTTAGTTCCAGATTATCTGACAGACCACGTCTCTGTATTTGAGCCTTTCTGGGTCCTGTGCTCTACAGAAGACACTCTTCTCTCAACCCTGCCACTCTCAAAGGCATGGCTGGCAGGGACACAAGACAGAGACTTCTCAGTGGCTACCCGATTTAAAGTTAAACCTCTTAATGTGTCTACTCACTGACAGCTAGTTTGCATGTTTTTAGAGTGCCTTGCCATGTTTTACCATGCCCACAGATTCCTGCATTGAAACAATTTACAGTCATTTTTCTTCTCATCTTAGACTATGCATTAGACTATACAGACATATTAGGAAGTAAAGCAGTTTCACATGTTTTGAAAAGAATAAATGTAAAATATCTATAATGGGACTTGAGCATTCACAGATTTTGGTATTCACAGTGGATCCTGCAACCAAACCCTAGTACTGTGTTAATGCTAGGCAAGGCCTTCCAGATGGAGTTGGGACTTCTGTTATCCCTAACCATGAGAGTTGAGGTGGGAGTCCAGCAACAAGTGGTGGAGCACTTGTTTCCCATCCTTGGATGAGGGCAGCGACTATTCTTCTGGATGGAGCAGTAACTGGAGGCCTGTCCAGAGAGTACCTTTATCCCAGGAACTTCCTCAGCAAACAGGAAGGTGGTCAGAAGCTGTTCCCTGTAAACATAGAAGCAATTGCTACAAATGGCAAAAAATGCATGATTTTCAGGTTCAGAAATATCCTGGTTCTGAGCCGAAAATCCGCATCTTTGAATGTCTGTATTACCCTGCAATTGGATATCACAGGATTTTTTAAATTTAGGTTTGTTCCCGGGTTTTAGATGTTTGTGTGGAGGGCACATTTTCTCTGGCCAGGACAAAGTTGTGGCCCTCTAGTCAACGTTATACATCATTTCACAATAAGAGCGATCAGAACAGACATGTATAACTCATAAACATCTGTCTGCACAGATGGCTCTGCATCTTATATATAACCCAGGAACGGAACCTATACAATGATTTGCACCTTTAAAAAACAACAACAACAACAACCAAAAAACAACAAAACAGACACCCCACAGCAGCCATTTCAGGTATCTTTAAATCCTGCAATGAAGCAGCAAGTCCAGATGATGGAGGCAGAAATCCCAGGACCAACAGGTCTGTATGTGGATTTTTTGCCCCTGATTTAAACCCACGATTTGCTGCTGTCTTGAAGCACCCTGGGACAGGTTTGATATGTCTCGTTCACCTTTCTGTACCGTTGCTTCAAAGAGATGTATAGGATACCATGGCACAAGCTATACACAATCAACTTACCAGCATAGGGAAAAAATCTGGAAGGAGAACTCTACAGATCATGGAGTGGATGCTGGAAAACAAAAGGGATTTCATTCATGTATCTCCAAATGAAATCCATCTTAAGGAATGATATTTACTGGAGACAGAATTAATAAAAACAAGCAAGTGGCATGGACATCTGCTAAATTTGGTAAATCATCATTATGTAGCAGTCATTTTGTATTTTATCTCTTTATTAAAGCACATATCTTTCTATAGTGTAAAACACCATTTAAGTAGAAAATACATAAAGACAAAATACAAAACATCACTAACCAAAACATCACTTACTGCAGATGCAATAAATAAAATGACGTCGCACTACAAAGCTAAACTAAGTTACATAATACAAAGGGAAAACACAATAAGAAAATGAGGGGAAAGACTTCCGACTCTCCAGCGCATGGTTCCAGTTTTCCAATTATCTAACTTCCTCTATAAATCTTACATGAACTTCTACATGTGATTCCATTCTATATTCTTCAAAACCTAACATGGATATTCTACCCCAATATTGCCTTAAGAGAACAATTAGTATGTCCCAATCTTTATAAAAACTCTGGCAAACTCTCTCCATTTCAAGCTGTTAGTTAGACTTTTTAAATGACTGCTACAGCTATTTTCCATCAGAAGACTGGATGATGAAACTACATGACATTGCAGAGATGGATAATCCCTTCTGTGTCATACAGTTTCATCAGACAGTTCATTTAGTAAGAAAGCAGCTGTATCCTTCTACTATGTAGCAGCCTTTTGAATAGACACAAAGCTTCTGCCAGGGTTTTTCCACTTCAGTGTAATTCAATGTAATTGGAAGAACTCCCCCTCCCCCATGAGTGCAGGAAGTTTGTCTTCCTCTCATATGTGCATAGAATATCCCTTGGGACACTAAAGTTGCACGTTCAAAGTGGTCTGAAGTGTGCAATTTTGAGTTCGAGATGATGTACCTCCTCACCATTGGTTATGGTTACTGGGGTTCATGACAGTTGCTCTCCCGCAATACCTGGAGGGCCATACTTTGCCCACCTCATTTTAGTCTCAGACTTAAGGTGCATCTATAGTGTAGAATTAATGCAGTTTGACACCTCCTTAACTGCCATGGTTCAGTTCTAGATTTATAATAATTTTAGATTTCTCTGACAAATAATATTGAACAGTAATTCCCACGATTCCATAGCCATTGCATTTAAATTGGTGGCATTAATTCTACACTGTAGATCAGGGGTTCTCAACCTTCCTAATGCCGTGACCCCTTAATACAGTTCCTCATGTTGTGGGGACCCCCGTGGCCAACAGAAAATACTGGAGGGATTTGGAAGGAATTCACAGTGATTTAGGAGAAATGTGGTTCATGTATCTCCGGAGAGGGTCCTTCCACACTGCTGAATAAAATCCCACATTATCTTCTTTGAACTGGGATATATGGCAGTGTGGACTCAGATAACCCAGCTCAAAGCAGGCATTATAGGATTTTACGCCTTGAAATTCTGTGTGGAAAGGCCCTCAGACCTTCAGAAATATGTGTTTTCTGATGGTCTTTGGCAACACCTCTGACAACCCTCTTCCGACCCCCCAGGAGTCCTGACCCCCAGGGTGAGAAATGCTGCTGTAGATGCATCCTTAGGAAGATTTGATGCTGCTTTATACTGAGTGAGACTATTTATCCATCTAGGTCAGTATTGTTAACACTCAGTAACACCACCTTTTTGTCTTCAAGTAGGAGTTGCATAGATTTACCTGGAGATATCAGGGATTAAACTTGGGACTCTTTTCAGGTAAAGCATGTGCTGTGCTATTGTTTTAAACCCTTTTTCTGCTTATGGTCAAATGGCTGTTTTCAAATTTGGACTATCCGGTTTTAATCGATGCATGCTGACTTGGATCTCCTCTTTGGAGAAGGTGGGATATAAAGTAAGTAAGTAAAATAAATATTACTATGTATTTTTTTCATGTCAGGAGTGATTTGAGAAACTGCAAGTCACTTCTGGTATGAGAGAATTGGCTCTCTGCAAGGACGTTGCCCAGGGGACACCCCAATGTTTGATGTTTTACCATCGTTGTGGGAGGCTTCTCTCATGTCCCCGAATGGAGAGCTGGAGCTAACAGCTCAACCGACTCTCCCCGGATGCAAACCACTGACCTGTTGGTCAGTAGTCCTGCCAGCACAGCCCATTGTGCCACTGGGGGCTCCACTATGATTGTTGATAGGAATATCTGGGCTGCTTCTAAGTGTGCTCCTACATTGTACATTTAATGCAGTCTGACATCACTTTAACTTTAACTGTTGGGACTCTGCTGTGGAATCCTAGTTTTACAAGGTCTTTTAGTCTTCTCTGCCAGAGCGTGCTTGTGCCTCATCAAACTACAAATCACAGGTTCCCATAGCATTGAGCCATGGCAGTTAAAATGGTTTTAAACTGCATTCATTTTACAGTGTAGATGAGATCCAAGTTTCCCTTCCATCTAATGCAAAATTGATTTTTTTGCCCCTTGACACAATGGATTTTTTTACCCTTCTGTTTCACAAAGTACTTGGAGCTCTCAATTATCCTGTGCATTCTGTACCTGTTCCATGCTTGTACTAGTTATGTATTGTGAAAATTACTGAAATGAAGCTAAGGAAAGAACTCTGAGTTGCTTTACCTTGGTTTGCGGATGATCAATGGCTCAACAGTAATCTCAGAGGTTTGAAACTCAGTTAGCTTAATTCTTTTTTTTTTAAGGCCAACTGTACACAGTCACATTGCTTTCTCTACACTGTTTAAATATTATCACAATGAGTAAGTTCAGATAGCAGTTGGTACTTTTAATATGCAGGTGATGGAATGGAAGCAGAGAACAGTTGTCTCTATAGCATCTTGGTGCCGTGGAACTACTGTACGAACATGAATCCATAAACTCGCATTTTTGATTGGTGCCAAAAACTCTTTTCAGTTTTGGGTGCTGCACGCAACCTACAATCAAGCATAGTGTTATCAACCTGTAAGGCAAAGGAAACTTTAACCTCCCAGGTTATTGTGTGTGTGTGTGTGTGCTTGTATTCCTCTTCCCAGAAGCTGGCAGAACTAATACTTACAAGGATCTGTGGACTTTGCAGTTTAAAACTTTGGGAGAGCCAAGATCCTCCATCTTTCCTTCCCACTTCATTTACAGGCTGCTACCATAGATTCGCTCTATATTTCCGTTTCTGTGATGGTTCACCAAGCTCTGGAACCTAATATTAATTAATATATGTCCTTCTGCCTCACACTGAGGAATTCTAATACTTCGCTTTTTTTCACCCTTCTTTATAATAAGATTGGAGCCCCTGGTAGTACAATGGCTTAAATCGCTGAGCTGCTGAACTTGCTCACTGAAAGGTCAATAGTTTGAATCTGGGGAGCAGTGTGAGCTCCTGCTACTAGCTCCAGCTTCTGCCAACTTAGCAGTTCGAAAACATGCAAATGTGAGCAGATCAATAGGTACCGCTCTGGTGGGAAGGTAATGGCACTCCATGCAGTCATGCTGGTCACATGATCTCGGAGGACACCATGAACAACACTGGCTTCAGCTTAGAAATGGAGATGAGCACCACCCCCAACGCCGGACACAACTAGACTTAGTGTCAAGGGGAAACCTTTACTTATAGTAGGATTATTGAAGAATTCACAATCTGCACTGACACTGTCCAACATGTTAGATTTTTAAAAGAAGAAAATATTTCAATCTTCTATTAAATTGTTTTTCTTTATAGGGTTTAGGATGCATCTACACTGTAGAATTAATACAGTTTGACACCACTTTAACTGCCATGGTTTAATTTTATGGAATCACAGCATTTTTCAGTTTTACAAGGCCTTTAGCCTTTTTTTTTTTTTTTTTTTTTTACAAAATGTTGCTGGAGCCACACCAAACTACAAATCCAAGGATTCCATAGCATTCATCCATGGAAGCAGTTAAAGTGGTGTCAAGCTGTATTCATTCTACAGTATAGCTCACATATGGGCAAAATTCAGCCATCCAGGTGTTTTGGACTTCAACTCCCACAATTCCTAACAGCCAACTGGCTGTTTGGAATTGTGGGAGTTGAAGTCCAAAACACCCAGAGGGCCAAAGTTTAGCCATACCCCGTATAGATGTACTCCTAACCTATCTTTTAAGGGAATTGAGGATTGAACAGTTTCTTAGCAGCTAGAACAGTTTCTTTTTGTGGTGTGAATGTGTTGCTTTGTTCTGCAAAGCTGTTTTCTTGGTAGTCCTTCTTGGCTACTGAAATGAGATGACCTTAACATAAGCTAAGGGATTGGCAAGGCGACAACACCTCAAGGTGAGGCATTAGCAAACATCAGGTGACATATGAGTTACTGTTTCTTTGAAACTGAGACTAATAAACAATAAAGCCAGGGCTGGCTCTAGATATTTTACTGTTTGAGGCAGAGCTTCTGTGCAGCTTGCCCCCAAGAAGTCAAATTGTAAACTTTGCTAGCTCCAGGGCTAGCAAAACTTTGGCATCTTGTTTGCATCAGCAAAACCAATAAAGAGTCTGGTAGCACCTGAGGATGAACAAGTTTTCTTTAACATAAGCTTTCACAGCTCTCCTCATCTACTCATGTAAGCAGGCCCATAGCCAGGATTTTGATGCGGGGGGGGAGAGGCTAAGTCTGATTGAGAGAGGATCTACCCTAGCAAACCTTTTGAATCCCCCCATGCATATGGGATATATTGAGCATAGTGATCAGATCATGATATGAATAAACATAACAGTTTAAATAATAAATGCTATTTATTTACTTTCGTTGACAAAATGTTTAGAATACTTTTTGACTTATTTTTTTCTCTTTACAACAACAGTCTTCTTTTCTTCTCCCCAGCCATTTTGTCAATTACTTTTTCTGGTTTGATAGTGATGTCCCGGTGGATGGAAATCATTGCTAGTCCACTAAGTCTCTGGTCTGTCATTAAACTTTTAGATACAATTTTCACTCCCTTCGTGGTTGAAAACGATCTTTCCACACTGCATGTTGTTACTGTTAGAGTAGCTAACATAGTCAAAAGGAAATTTATTGACCAATAGTAGGTTTTGTCATACAGTTCCAACACTTTAAGTACTGAAGGCAGCCAACATCATATCTAGACCAAACATGGCCAACTGTGCATACAGGACAGGCAGGGATTGGGGGTGATTGACCTTGAATCTGGGTGTTGCAGTGCACCCTTATCCAGAGGGCATTGAACCAAGCCAACGCTGGATCTGGATTAAACTTGGCACATAGAGCCAATGTGCCCAACTGTGCATAGAGGCAGGGATTGGGGAATGATTGCCCTTTTTCAAATGGGAGTTGTTTACCTGGCTCCAGAGAGTCCCAGAAGGCAGCCGATGGGCTTGATGCACTCCACTCCCAGCCACGAGTGTTGCGAGACTTGAATGCACAGGTGCGAAGGCCTATTGCGGCTTCTGAATGGTTTGTGGTGCAGCAGCATCCTCTTTGGCATCTGGGCTGTTGGTGCACTCCCCTTCCTCCCCCAGCACCAAAGGCTGAAACCAGGGGCACCAAAAAGGAAAGAGAGTGCGCCGAGGGCCCAGGCGTGGACAAGGATGCCACCGTACCACGTACCAGTAAGGCCTTCTCACGGATCACCCTGAGAATTGGGGGCTGAAGCCCCTCAAGCCCCCCCCCGGTACATGCCTGCATGGAAGTGTAAAGAAACAAGTGTTACTCTTAAAGGTGTCTTGTTAAAATTTGTGATTGTAGCTTAGACTTGAATTCCAAGTGCTCCTCAATGGGAGGGAAGTCTAACATACTGATTACTTAAGGTTTATGGACAACTGTACAGGTAGGATATGACGTATTCAAAGTGTTTTGGACCAGAAGTGTTCAAGGGTAGAATTCAGAGAAAGTCAAGGTGGTATTTGGGTGTTTTCTGTGTCTCCCTAAATAGCATTCACAAAAGGCTTTTGCGTGCGTGCGTGCGTGTTTAATGGCCATCTGGGCGTTCACACTTGACATACGATAATTATTTTTGACATTCATTTTAGAACCTCCTTTTTCAAGTGCAATGACCAATCAAAGAGCAGAAAAAAACCCTCATGGCTTATGATTTCTGTCACCAACTATAGCAAAAACAATGGAAAATAAGAAAACAAATAATAGTGAGCAGCTGGAGTGAATGCATGCAAACATATCTCTAAGCTCATGTTTTGTTCACATGTGAGGCTATTGAACAAAATAGTGCTCGCCAGGCAAAGACCTTTGTGGGAAGTGAGATCAATTCATGAGCCAGATAAAGAGCTGATTTTGCAACATATGTTATTTACAACTAACCAATGGGCCTTTGCTAATCAGAAGGCATTTGTAAGGGAGAACAAATACATGGTGCATAATCGCTCTTTCCCTCTCTGTAAGAAAAACTGTTTTTCCTCTTAACTACGCACAGGGTTTTCCCCTTCCTTTTATATTAACCTTTAAAAGTACCATATGACTCGGTTTCCAGGAGTTAAGGCCTTACAGATTCGCTTTATGATGCCCCTTCTCAGGTGTGTTTGGTTCCTTGGAGAGCCTTTTATCAGTGACTATTCAATAAACACTTGTTTCTAGGAGGCTCTGAATATCTGGCTCCTGTTCCATCTTCTCTCATTACATAATCAGGACGGGCAGAGAAAACTACAAATCAATCTTTTGCCATCCCACTTTTTCAGCTGCTTTAAAAATTAACCAGTTTATCCCCCTTTCCACTTCATCCTCTGCTTGTTTCAGTTGTGACAGTGAATTCGAAATGTAAAAGTAGCTTGCACTTAATTAAATTAGACCAGGGATTCTTAATATTTTACACTCTTTGGCCTGATAATTTTTTTTCGTGATCATTGGTGTATAGGTATATAAAATAGGTTAAAAAAATCAAACAGTTACTGAAGATAAATCAACATTTGAAAGGCTTGCTAAGTAGGCTGATTTTATGAAGTACAGTTGAAGCATTGTCTGCAGAGTCGCCATCAATGCTGCATAACAGATATGTGTAAATGTCTAAAACAGCCAAACTTGGCAACTTTTCTTATTGCCAAGTTTTTCAAGACTTCTTCAAGACTTCTTGGGCAAAGAAGGCGAAATACCTTATATAACTTCAACTCCCATGATTCAGTACCATTGAGTCATGACAGTTAAAGTGGTATCAAACTGCATTCATTCCACAGTGTAGATGTACATTAGAATTGCATAGTCAGTCATATCTCAAGAATCTGTAGAGTTTAGCTTAAACCCAGTATAACTGATTCTCATTTCTCAGTAGAGGGGCCTTAATTTGACATGTCCCCCCACACAGCACAGAAGTGGAATGGAACTGCAAACAGTCTAAACTGCTCAGCCCATTCCAGTAAGAGCAAATATAAAATGTGGTTTTAGCACTGATGTCTTCCTAGGCTTGTCAACCTTATTTTGACCTGCTTGTTGTGACTATGGTAGTTAAACATATACTGCCATCTATATGCATGGTGCATTGCAAGCTCCAAGAGGGAAAAAGATCTTGGAGTCCTCGTGGACATCAAGTTAAACATGAGCCAACAATGTGATGCGGTGGCAAAAAAAGCCAATGAGATTTTGGCCTGCATCAATAGGAGTATAGTGTCTAGATCTAGGGAAGTCATGCTATCCCTCTATTCTGCCTTGGTAGACCACAGCTGGAATACTGTGTCCTATTCTGGGCACCCCAATTGAAGGGAGATGTTGACAAGCTGGAATGTCAGGAATTTGCTTGAAGTTCCCAACTTTAAGACCTTTCATTTGATGGCCACTAGGCGCAGAGCCTTCACGGTTGTGACACCTTGCCTTTGGAATGCTTTGCCAACTGAAGTGCGAGCTCTTCAAGACTTATTCTCCTTTCAAAGAGCTTGTAAAACATATCTATTCCGGCTGGCATTTGAATCCTGTTGATTGGAGATTTCTTTGATTTTATAATATAATGTATTGCTTGTGTTGTATTGTAAAGCGCTCCGAGCCTTTGGATAGTGGCGGTATACAAGTTGGAATAATAAATAAATAAATGTGTCCAGATGAGGGCGACTAAAATTGTCAAGGGTCTGGAGAACAGGCCCTATGAGGAGTGGCTTAAAGAGCTGGGCATATTTAGTGTGAAGAAGAGAAGGCTGAGAGGAGACATGATAAATATGTGAGAGGAAGCCATAGGGAGGAGAGAGCAAGCTTGTTTTCTGCTGCCTTGGAGACTAGGACATGGAACAATGGCTTCAAACTACGAGAAAGGAGATTCAATCTGAACATTAGGAAGAACTTCCTGAGTGCGAGAGCTGTTCAGCAGTGGAACTCTTTGCCCCAGAGTGTGGTGGAGGCTCCTTCTTTGGAGGCTTTTAAACAGAAGCTGTATGGCCATCTGTCAAATGCAATTTTCCTGCTTCTTGGAAGGGTGTTGGACTGGATGGCCATGAGGTCTCTTCCAACTCTATGATTCTATTAGTTGCAAACATCTAGAGGACCAAAGATTGGATACCATTGGTCTACACCAGGGCTGTCCAACTGGCGCCCCCCGGGCCGTATACAGCCCCCCAGCCCCTTCCCCACGGCCCCCTACCCTCCTGCAAGATATCTGCTTTTAAGATTTTTTTTAAAAATTAAAATATTTTTTTGGAATATTTTTTTGAATATTTTTTTTCTTTTTTTGCGCGGCGGGGGGGGGGGTGAGGGGCGGGGCAGGGAGGAGGAGCAGGCTCTCTCTTCCTCCTCCTACTTCCTCCCTCCTCTCCTCTCCCCCCTCCTCCTTCTTTCTCTCTTACCCCTTTCATTCCTTCCCCCTTCCACCACCTGAAGGAAAGAGGAAGGAGAGAGAGAGTGCACGAGTGAGAGGGGCGTGGCCAGAGCGCGAAAGAGGGCGGGGCTGAGTTCGGAGCATGGGGGTGCTCATCCATTCCCTTTCCGGCTTCCTCCTCTTCTGAGGCTTCGTGCCAAGTTTGGTCCTGATCCATCATTATTTGAGTCCACAGTGCTCTCTGGATGGAAGAGAACTACAACTCCCAAACTCAAGGTTCAGTACTTTGTTGCTCTCATGAGAGTTTAGGTTTGATTCAACATGGCTGAGGAATGCTTTGATTGTATTTTCCCCTTATAGCAGAAGGAGGTAGGACTGGATGGCCCTTGGAGGTCTCCTATTCTAGGAACCCATTGTAATTATTATCATCATCATCATCATCATCATCATCATCATCAGAGGCTGAATGGTAATCTGTGAGGAATGCTTTGATTGTGTTTTCCCCTTATGGCAGAAGGAGGTAGGACTGGATGGCCCTTGGAGGTCTCCTATTCTAGGAACCCATTGTAATTAATATTATTATTATTATCATCATCAGAGGCTGAATGGTCATCTGTGAGGAATGCTTTGATTGTATTTTCCCCTTATGGCAGAAGGAGATTGGACTGGATGGCCTTGGATGGCCCTTGATATTATGCCTTATCATTCAGGGTTATAGGCCTGTGTGGAAGGGCCTGGCTTCTTATTTGACTTCCTTTCCACACATCTGAATAAAATCCCATGTTATTTGCTTTAAACCAGATTATATGAGTGTGGACTCTGATAATCCAGTTCAAAGCAGGTATTCTGGGTTATATGGCAGTGTGGAAGGGCCCTGAATCCACACTGCAAGATAATCCAGTTCAAAGCAGGTTTTGTGGGGTTTCCTGCCTGGATATTCTGAGTTATATGGCTGTGTGAAGGGCCCTGAGTCCACACTGCAATATAATCCAGTTCAAAGCAGGGACTGGGACTTGAGACTGGGATTTTGGTGTTCATCTCTATCTCCAAGTCAAAGCCCCGGTGTCCTCCACAGACACCTCCAAGGCGGGAGAGGCGGAGCCAGGGGGGCGGAGCCTGGGTGGAGCCGGGAGGGGCGGAGCTGGGGTGGAGCCGGGGAGGGGGCGGAGCCGGGGCGGAGGCAGACCCTTCGGCCCCCCAGGTCATCAGTAACTGGAATTCCGGCCACAGATCCGGTAGAAGTTGGACAGCCCTGGTCTACACTATGTTGCAAGGCTGCAACAAAACCCTGAGTGACTTGTGACAATGCCCATGAAGACATCAACAAGTGTGCTTTGGTCTCTTCTGATGCACACTGCATTCCTCTGCAAATAAAGTTCTGATGTGCATTGCACTTTTGATAAACATTAAGCCTTTGTAATGCATGTAGGACTATTCCAATGTGCTTTGGGAACTTCTGATATGCATTGGGGTTTTTTAATGGATATATGGCTATTCTGATGTGTGTTGTACTTCTGATGTGTATGGTGCGCTTCTGGTGCACACTGGACTCTTCTGATATGCATTAATTTTATTTATTATTTATTGATTGATTCAATTTGATATACCGCTCTCTCTTACGTCCAGAGCGGTTCACAGGTTAAAACACATAAAAACATATAAAATACAACAAAACAGCACTTCAGATGCATTTCAGATACTCTTGTGCTCCAGCACTTCCTAGCTGTTATCTGAGTGCACTTCAGGGAATGTCCCAATATACATTGGTGCCCATTGGGTACTAAAGCATGACACATCTTAATTGTTGTGCAACAAGTGCCCATACGAAGTAACATCACAACAGCTTCTTGGTGAATAAATCTTGTGACACTGCTTAATTGTATTTCCTACACATGTAAATCCACTTTAAAAGACCTAAGTCACATACTGAAATCTACCCTATGTGTTTTCTATGCAAAATCATTCTTCAGCAACATTCCAGGATGTTTCAGTATTGGGAAATATATTCTCAGTGATCTGTTCCCAACTCTTGCAACCCCCCCCCCTTCAACCTGGGAACAAATAACAATAAAAATTCTTATCATCCTGAGCTACATCTCCTTTTTGAAAGTTCAAGGCCACTTGAGGAGATTTGGGAGCATAGCCCATAAAGTAACATTTCCAAATTCTGGATTTGAGTCTGAATTAGAGTCTGATGTTGGAGAACAGGGTGGGGAATCATTCTAACATGCACATGCCAGAGTGCTGTGCATACTCTTAGAGAAATGTAAGACGAGATCTTTAGAGAGCTCACTTTGATTTTTATTTTTTTTAATCAGAGACAAAGGGCTTTTAGTTGGTATGATTAAACACAGTCCTATAATAGCAACAAAGGCAGGGGGAAAATGTGCTATTTTGGAAGTAAGAACGAAACTCCATAGCATTTATCTCTCTCCCCCCTCCATCTCATTATTAGTGGCTGTGGTGTTCTGTGTATGCAGAGCACATTCCCCACATTCCCGTCGTCAGCCATCAGGCAGAGTTCTTGGAACAAGTGGTGAACAGCAAAACCGACTTTATGGATAACAGCCAGTTTCTTCTGCTCAGACGTGTTATTTTCGCTCAGCCTGCACTCCCTTCAGAGGAAATCTCCTTCAGAGGAAAGCCTTCAACTTTGTCAAACCATACTTATAACAACACATGTTCCTCCAGTAAGATACATGCTTCTCCTCAATCCTTGGCATTATGTGCTCTGATAAAGCCCTGCAAGTCACATAGTGTCAATATTTACCAAAGTTATCCTCAACCTGTATTAAAATTGCACGGAAAGAGGTGTTTCGTTCCTTCTCGTTATGAGATTCACCTTTGTAGGAGGTAAGCGGCACAATGTACCTGTTACTGAACTATTTCTGTTCTAGTTTGTATTTCTCTAATTACCTTGGAGCTGGTAATAAACAAAGCCTTCTGTAGCTTCAGATGATTGTATTGGTCAATCAAACACACAGAAGGCACACACTGTAACCTGATTTTAGAAAGAAAACAAAGGCAATTGATTCAAATAACTATTTTCTTCTCAGTGTGTGCCCATCAATATTTGCAACTGCTCTTTAGTGTCACTGAGTTCTAACAAATCTCAAAGCAGCAACCATGACTGTTACTCCTTGGTGTTGTATACAAAAGCTCCTGTTATTATTTTGAGAAAGAACTGGATGCATTCATAAAGAGCAACTTGTTTCTAGATTCCCTAATTGTGATTACAGTGTTTCCTCGCTACTTCATGGTTCACTTATTGCGGACTTGCTGTTTTGCGGATTTCAAAAAATATTATTTTAAAATATATATATATAATGGTATTTTCGCTGTTTTGTGGGGTTTTGCTCTCCAACGCACTTTTTCCTCAGTCCTCCCTCCAGCCTTGAAGGGCCTTTTCTTCACTTTATTAGTGAAGAAAATAGTGTATAACTACTAAAAAAGTATAAATATTAAAATAAATAGAGCAACCCTACATCACGGTTTTTCACTTATTGCGGGGGGTCCTGGAACCTAATCCCAGCAATAAGTGAGGGAATACGGTATTATCAAATTGGCAAAGCACACAAAACTGGGAGGGATAGATAACACATTAGAAGATAGGAACATAATTTAAAAGAATCTTGATAAACAAGAAAACTGAGCAGAAATTAATAAAATAAAATAAATTCAATGGAGACAAAACCCAAAATTCATAGGTATAGGATGGGGCATATTTGACCTAGTAGCACTACATGTGATGAATTTATTGATCACAGTGTGATGGCACAAATGCTATCTTAGCCTGCATTACTTTGTTTCCAAGTAAAGAGAAGTAATAGTCCCAGTATATACTATTCTCTTCCGGTCTCATCTGAAGTACTGTCTTCAGTTCTAGATGATTCATGTTAATAAGAATGTTGAGAAGTTGGAGCCAATTCAGAGAAAGGGAATGAGGATGATAAAAGGTATGGAGAACAAAACATATGAGGAAAGGTTGAAGGAGCTGAGCATGTTCAGCTTGTTGAAGTGAAGATTAAGGAGTGACACAATCATGCCCTTAAATACCACAAGGGCTTTCATAGAAAAGAGGGGACAGGCTTATTCTCTGTTGCTCCAGAGGCAGAGCTATGTGTAATGATTTTAGGTTACAGGAGGGCAGAGTTTGCTTGAACATTCAAAGGGACTTATTGACAGTGAGGACAATTCAGTAATGGAACCAACTGCTTAGTGGAGTGGTGGGGTCTCCGCTGGAGGTCTTCAAAAAGAGGTTGGACAGCTATCTGCTGGATTATTCTAGCTCAGTGATTCCCAACCTTTTTTTGACCAGGGCTCATTTTGACCGGGGATCACTTTGACCCCTTCTCTCTTGGCTTTTCTTCGCGAACGAAGATTCAGGAAGGACTCATCCCGTGCTTTCTACAAACGCGTTGATGACTAAAAAGGCCAATCTGAGATAGGCAAGTCCAGTTGCAGAAAGCACAGCAGAAAGTCTCCTTGGGTGATGTTGTTTCCAAGTTGCGGTTCTTTCGGCATTGTCGTTTCTCTTCAAGATCCGTGTCTTCTCGAAATAGGCATTGGATAGTGCGTCTGGATAGTGCGTCTTTATGCCTCCCAATGTGAGGCCAGGGTGGACCATTTTTGGTGATCAATCAGGCTGAGTCTGAGATGTTGTTTCAAGGAGTCCTTTTATCTCTTTTTTTGGGGCACCTCTCTTGCGCTAATGAGTTCACCATAGAGTAGTATCTTTGGGAGGCGGTGGTCCTCCATCCTAGAGATGTGCCCTGCCCAGCACAGCTGTGTTTTCAATAGCATGGCCTCAATGCTGGTGATCCCTGCTTGCTCAAGGACAGCAACATTCGTCACATAGTCAGACCAGTGTACATTTAGGATTGAGCGAAGACAGTGCTGATGAAAGCGTTTGAGGAGTCGTAGGTGTTGGCGATAGGTGACCAATGTTTCAGACCCATAAAGGAGAATAGACAGTACGATAGCTCTGTACACACTGATTTTGGTGTTTTGCCTCAGGTGTTTGTTACTCCAGACTCCTTTGTGAAGCCTTCCGAATGCACTATATGCCTTTGCTAATCTGTGATTTATCTCTTTATCAATCTTGGCATCTGAAGAGATTATGCTTCCCAGGTAGGTGAACTGCTGAACGGACTTAAGCACAGATTTGCCTATGCTGATGTGGGGATGATGGTGCTCTTCCTATGGTGCAGGCTGGTAGAGAACTTCCATTTTCTTCAGGCTGACTTCCAGCCCAAACAACTCTGCAGCTGTTGCAAAGCAGGATGTTAGGTGCTGCAGAGCTGCTTCTGTGTGGGCGACAAGGGCAGGGACCAGCTTGACCAGGGACCACATTAGTACCAAAAGGGGTGGGGCTGGTCAGCTCTGCAAAAAAGAGTGGAAATAAAATTAATAAAATAAGTAAGTAAAGAGGAAGGAAGTTTGTGGACCAGATTTTCGTTCTAGTCATAGGTTGAGAACCACTGCTCTAGCTGGAGATCCTGAATTGAGCTGGACTGAGTAACCTGATGACCCATAGAGACCAACTGTACGATTCTATGATTTGTCATAGGTACTTGAAACTTATCTGTACTCAAGCTTTTTTTGTGATAAAATTATGGGCCACGTCTACTGCTATTCCAGTGAAATTGCACTAAGAAATTATAAGCCACGAGAGCAGCAGAATTCCAGGAATATGACCTGACATGTGGACATGAATACTTAGAACTTGAGTCATGTTTTCCTCCTTTTTCCAAATACTGGAAGTCTTTATGTTAAAGGGAGGTACTCTAGTCTTGTGGCAACATCAAAATATGTAATGTGCATGCCTTAATGTTTCCACCCAGTAAAGACTGAATTTGGACAGTGACCTGTGAATGCAGACTGTTGAGAAAAAAATTAAAAGCTGTGTGGAAGAAGGAATTGGATGGAATATCTGGAGAAGTGCATGACCAATTGAATGGGAACACCACAATATTTCACTGCAGGAACAACACATTCTCAGTTTAAACCTCATATTTCTAAGAACATTCTCATTCTAGATTTGCAACATCAAGTTGAACACCATTCTCTAGCCAGAGCTGAGAAGAGTTGCTCCTTAGACTACAAGTTCTGAAACTCCCTATATTCCCAGCTGTGTCTCTAGCCAGGGAAGAAGGCTACCAGGGTCTTGCTGGAGCTCCAGGTTTTGTTCTCTGTGACATAATATATACTCAGTAGGAGTAGCAACTCATGGACTCACTGTACAGTTCATAAGCTATATAAGACTGATGTATTTGACTCATAGGAAACAACTGGTGATACAGGCCTATTATAGTTCATCAGTTGCTAAGCACATCCCCAGAAAACACTGCAAATAGGTCTGAATTCATTTGCAGTTCAAGAAGAACAACCACTTTAAAGTAACTTGGCCTGGTCCATTATTAGTAGAAGGAAAATCAGAACCCGCTGTTATGTTTAGAACAAATGCAGTACAACCAATCTGAAGATCCTCTCTTCTGATTCTCCTTTATGCATGTGATGATTTGGGTCTTCAAAAAACTGAGCTGGGTACTGTGCCATCTCTTGTGGGATTGTTGAGCAGTAAGACCATAGCCATGCAATAATGGACTCATAGTCATGCAATAAAAGGTAGAATAGAGATGTCTAGAAGTTGTGTCTATGAAAACAATATCATCTATATAAATAAAAATGTAATGTTCATTTGTGGGATTAACATAACTCAAAAACCACTGGATGAATTGACACCAAATTTGCACACAATACACCTATCAGGCCAACAAGTGACCATCACTCATAAAACACTGAAAAACACAGCAAAAAAGATTTAAAATGCCAAAACCCAAAAATTACATTACAACGCATGCGCAAAACCACATATATACGCAAACACACATATAGACAAATATATATATATACACACATATGCACACACAAAACACATATACACAGACTGGGCCACAGCAATGTATGGCAGGGGACGGCTAGTCTTATATAAATAAAAATGTAATGTTCATTTGTGAGATTAACATAACTCAAAAAACCACCGGACGAATTGACACCAAAGTTGGACACAATACACACATCAGGCCAAAATGTGACCATTACTCATAAAAACACTGAAAACACAGCAGAAGAGACTTAAAAAGCCAATTTTTTTTACAATGCATGCACAAAACCACATACATATACGCAAACACATACATATACACACCAAGCACATATACACAGACCGGGCCACAGCAACACATGGCAGGGGACAGCAAGTGAGCAATAAAAATTTAAAAATGGCTTTGGAAACTACTACTGTGCTTCGTTCTGTGTTCTTGTTTCTACTATGTCACATGAAATCATGGATTTGAACATCGGCCATGATAGCAAAAGTAAGAGCATTTGAAATGTAGATTTATCCTGGCTTGTGAAGCATTTCTTGAACCAAGAGGGTTAGAAGTGACCAATGACAAACAACAACAACTTTATTCTTATTTCCCACCACCATCTCCCCGAAAGGATTCAGGGCAGCTTACAAGACATTAAAGTGAATGAAAGAGGAGCAAGTCTTTGTAAAACAAATTCAATTTAGAAAAGCTGACTAGATTGGACATTAGAAACTTAGAAACAAAAACAAATATGGTTATTTAAAGTAAAATAAATGGAGAAAGTATGAAAATGCTTGGTGACTGAAAAGGCTACAGCAAATGGTTTGGATGCTAAGAGAGAACAGCTATGATAACATCAATCCATTACCAGGAGTGTAAAGGGAAGAAGTTGAAAACTAAGCCATTTTGCCAAGAACAACTAGCCATAGGCAGCCTATGGACCAAGAAGGGTTAGCAGTTCTTTTAATCATTTTGGGAGAGAATCCCCTATCAACCTAGCACACAAACCATTACTGTGGTTAACTATACATGGAATTAATGAGTGTTCTGTATCTCTGTGTATTCACTTGTTGAGTCTCATCAAAACACACTTTGGATTGGAAGGAAGAAAAACACTGCAAAAACTGAATTTGCTGGCCAAGCACATCTTTAGAACTGGCTCTTGAAATGCTTACAGGATGTTGTTAGGGAAGAAAGTAATTGCCCATCCCTTTTCACCAAGGAAGCACTGCCCAAAAGGAAGCATTTTTAGTGTGCAGTGAAAACTATCTTATCCCTTAATTCTGAGGCCATAGGTGTGGTGGAGAGATCTGTATGTGATATAAATAGCAAGTGAGTCATATATTTGGTGTCTAAAATGGCAACTCATTTTGTGGTCTAGCTGCTTATTCTGACCCTGAGAATATGTGTTGTGGGAATCTTAACAAAGTCGAGATTTTGTTTGGAAGCATAAACAAGAAGTGAGTCACAGAAGTGTGGGAAAGTAACTGCTAGAGGTGCTTATTTAGTGCTTTTCAGGTTATGCCATTATAGGCAGTCTCATGTATGCTGGTTGATTTTAAAGTCTTGGAAGACATTAATGCCGCACCAGCCAAGGGCAATAAGCCAATTCAAATTACAGAGAAAAACAAAAAGATATTTATTCTGGTGTGACTAGCTATGTCACAATGTGGATTGGGGATGTGGATTTGAATATGCAATGTATTGAATATAATCCAGTGCAGACAGACAGATGGTATCTGTATTTTTATGTGTTGGCTGTATGTGGAAATTAGTTGCTTGGAATCTATATTCAAGATTGTACTAAGTGAAAAGAGAGTGTTTATGGTGGATACTACATCTCTGGTGCGGAATCATAGAATCATTGAGTTGGAAGAACCCTCGTGGGCCATCCAGTCCAACCCCCTGCCAAGAAGCAGAAAAATTGTATGCAAAGCACCCCCGACATATGACCATCCAGCCTCTGTTTAAAAGCTTCCAAAGAAGGAGCCTCCACCACACTCCGGTGCAGAAAGTTCCACTGCTGAACAGCTCTCACAGTCAGGAAGTACTTCCTAATGTTCAGGTGGAATCTCATTCTCTGTAGTTTGAAGCCATTGCTGTGAATGCTAGTCTCCAGGGCAGCAGAAAACAAGCCTGTTCCCTCCTCCCTATCACTTCCCCTCACATATTTATACATGGCCATTATCATGTATCCTCTCAGCATGCAGAAGCCTTCTCTTCTGCAGGCTAAACATGCCCATCTTTTAAAGCCGCTCCTGATAAGACTTGTTCTCCAGACCCTTGATCATTTCAGTTGCTCTCCTCTGGACACATTCCAGCTTGTCAACATCTCCCTTCAACTGTGGTGCCAGAGCGGGACACAGTATTCCAGGTGTGGTCTGACTAAGGCAGAATAGAGGGATAGCATGACTTCCCTGGATCTAGACCAAGGGTGGGCAATTACCGGCCCTCCAGGTGTTTTGGACTTCAATTCCCAGAAATCCTAACAGCTGGTAAACTGGCTAGGATTTCTGGGAATTGAAGTCCAAAACACCTGGAGGGCCGGTAATTGCCCACCCCTGATCTAGACACTAGTCTCCTATTTATGCAGGCCAAAATCCCATTGGCTCTTTTATCTGCCGCATGACATTGTTGGCTCATGTTTAACTTGTTGTCCACAAGAAAAGGATGAGATTTGCTGTTCATGGTTATAGGACTAAGACAAAAAGCACTGAAGGAGAGGGCCAAGTGATGGTCAAGCTGGACCTGCAAATTGCAATGTATAGCAGAAATGCAATATATAAGTCAAGACATACAGGAACATCTCAGCCACATATAAGACAAAACAAACAATACATATACAGTTGTCTTTGACCACACATTTACTCAACTTCTAACACAACGTATCTTGTGCACTTAATGCTCCAGCTAAGCATTGAAAACCCATTCCTTAGTGTGGATTGGGGCAAGTTGGTGTAACCAGTGCTTGGGAATTTATGACCTTCCAGATGTTAATGAACCAGGGCCTCTATCATCCCCTTTTACTGGCTCGGCTGGCTAGACCCACAGGTTCTCTAGTCTGGTATGAACAGATATAGTAGCAGCAATAAATAGGCAAACAAAATGATCATGCTGGAAAACCACCTTCCTATGTTGCTGCTGCTTTGCTTTCCTCTTGTTACTGGCAGGGAGAAGGTTTGGCACATGCACATCCAATGCACATAATCAATAGATCATACAGAAAGAGAGAATGGAGAAACAGAGGGACTAAATTTTGTTGTTGGCCCCAAAGTAATTAAGGAAAATTGGTATTATCTGGACTGAGGTGGTCAGTGGTGTCTATGGCCCCATCTGCACTGGCTATTTAATACAATATCAAACCAGTATTGAAGAAAGTGGTTTTGCTGTGTAGATGATTACATAGGAACCAGTTTGAAGCTCAGTGTACTGATGAGCATTATGGGTTTTCTTTCACAAGTTTAGTAGGAGTTTGTTGTCTGGCCACAACAGTTTCGAGGTAGTTTCCAATTGCATTAAATTATCAGTATAGATGGAGAGTGCTGACTCCACTCTGGGTTTTATTGCAGTTGTTAAGGGAGTTATCCAAGGTGCTGGATTGATTTTGGGAATAGGATTCTGCATCTTGGCTAACTGTTGCCACTGGTGATTCTAACAGGAATAAGGCCAGTGATGGAGAACAAAGAGTATCTATTATGGAGTAATTTGCTGCAGTAGGACTTGGCATGAACCAGGAAATTATGCTCTCCTGGCCCAGTTTAGGGTTGCTATTGGAGGCAGTTGTGGTCAGATCATTGGGTTCTGATTCCCTGCATTCACAGCCCACTTTGTACAGACCATTTCCCATGAAGTCAGGTAGGGAAATAACCTCAGGAGAACTAACTGCAAGGTTTAGAAAGGCACCAGAAATCTCTTTGCAGCTTTTGATCCTGTGAACTCCGCCTGCTAATGTCCTTGGGGCAACCGACTCAGTGACGGATAGTACTGAGGGGTTAGCCCAAAGTACAGGGAGTTCTTTGGTGCTCTTTGTTTACTTTCGTCTGGATTGTGCAACTCAAACCAAGATACAGACAACTACATGTTTATATACTTTGTTTCCTAGCTGGTGCCTCAGATTCTGTTTCTAGCTTTCATTTCCCAGCTTGAGGGACAGATGCCAAAACAGCCTGACACAGAAAACCTAACTTTAAAAAAAACCCTAGCATAATATTTGACACCGAGCCTGCTGTGCAAAAGTTGCATGTTGATCTGGAGCAATGGAAGGAATACATACTGTACTGTACAAGCTGAGTTCATGAGGGAATATAAGTAATGGGAGTAGTCAGCACAGCTAGTTCTCCCCAAGGGAAGAAGAGAAAATCGCTGCTCAGAGTCAGTGTGTAGCAATGCTTTCCTTGCACTCAATCTGCCAAGATGCTTGAGTTGGTGGATAGTGGAAGCCCAGTTACTAACTTTGTCCAAAAATAATGTTTTTTTTTTAAAAAACAACAAAGCTTGTGAACACATTTCTGTTTTGGACTACAACTTTCATAAACCCCAGCCAGCATGGGGCATTTGGGGAGCCATAGTCCAAAAATAAACTTTACAAGCTCTCATTTGGCCTAGTCTACTAATGATGGCGCAGTGGGTTAAACCACTGAGCTGCTAAATTTGTTGAATGAAAGGTTGCAGGTTCAAATCTGGGGAGCAGCGTGAGCTCCCACTGTCAGCCCCTGCCAACTGAGCCTTTTGAAAACATGCAAATATGAGTAGATCAATAGGTACTGCATGGGTGGGAAGGTAACAACGCCCCATGCAGTCATGCCAGCCACATGACCTTGGAGGTTTGTATGGACAATACTAGCTCTTTGGCTTAGAAATGGAGATGAGCACCAGCCCCCAGAGTCGGACATGACTAGACTCAATGCCAGGGGGAAACCTTTATCTTTACCTACTAAAACATAAGTTGAATGCTTATTCTTTTTCTTAATGAAAAAGGCTGCACATTTTAGGCTGCAGGTGGGAATTATGGCCCTTGAAACCCCACAACACCTGCATTATGACTGAGGTTCTGCCTGGGACAAGTGACTATGGATGTCATCCCATGCGGAGGGAGGGGGGAAGCATCATATTACAGTGGTGCTATGTCCCATTGCATTAGAAAGCAAATCTCAGATCGCATCAATTGTTGTTCTTTCTTGCGTTTTCTCCTGAAATCATCCATTTTCACATTTATCACATGAGAAAGTGCAGTTCCCATCCACTCAATTAAAAAAAGCTGTGAAAGAAATGTTGGGGATACTTGGCTTCCCCTTCCATTCCTGCTACTCCTAAGTAGGCAGGAGGCATTGTTCTTAAGCCACCCTTCCCCCAGGTTCCTCTCCTTCCTTTCTATTGTATTACTCTCAACCACGGAAGTACGAAGCAAAAGCTAAAAAGCTAGCAGTAGCATAATTTTGAAAGCCAAGATTACTATGAAGGAGAAATGACAGGAAAAACAAAATGGTGATTTTTGAAATATTGGTATTTCTAATGATTTTTTTTAAAAAAAACCCAAGCCAGGCTCATGAAGCAGAATTTTGGGAGAGAAATGACAATGCTTGGTAGAAGACCATCCATAGGACGGCCCATTACACCATGACACTGAAACAACTTACCATTGGAAAATTGATATTTGCTGTTTTGTCTAATTTTATAGCAATTCCTGAGCTCAGAAGACGTTTTCTCACCAGCCTCCCATTTCTTAATACTTTGTAAACACTTCCCTGATGAGGCACGATGGATGCAGGGGAAAGTCTCCCTTGTGTGATGAGCTTCATTGTACTTCATTTCTTTAATGTTTTACAAGTGTATAGAAATAGGAGTGAATGTCTATGTTGGATAATGTCCTATGATAGCATCGCTATGTTCTGTTGTCTGATTCAACCCCCTAGAACCCACCTTAAAAGCAGGGCAGTCAGACTGAGTGTTTTTCAGTGTTGGCAAGCGGGGCAGATGATGGACCCAGCCCTTTTCTCTCAGAAAGATGCAGTGTGTTCCTATGGGATTTTTTTGCAGCTCCTCATTGCACCACATCTTGTTGGTGAACAGAGGCTGGATACATTATCTGTCAGCATCCTGCTTGCCAATGCCACCAAACGCCTTCACTCAGTATGGTTGTTCGACTTGTAAGGTGGGTATTAGTAGCATTTGTGGTCATGGCAATGGTGCCACGAAAGTAAATGTGAATATAAAACTATCTAGCTTGCAACTCAAGGTTGCAAACACACAATGCCATAATAGAAATGGGGTATTTATTGTATTGGATGTAACTTTTTTGTTCAATAATTTTCAACATGAAATAAAATCTATGTAGAAATGTTTCTGGTGACTTGTGCTAAGAAGGGGAATGTGTGTCCTCAAATAGCTTCACCTATAGTGTATTTTTCACTGAAATAAGAAGGTAATCCAAAGCTTGTTTGCTTTGGTAACCATGCAAGATAAATAATTTCAGAGCAGCTTCCACCTCCAGCAGAATGAAAACCAGCTATATTCGGAATGCAGAAGGATATTTCTGTCTTCCTTCAACCCCAACATATTCATTTGCCAAAATTCAGTGTGTCAGGAAAGTGCACAGGCCAATTCTAGGGTTGAAAAAGTAACTTCCAGTATTGCTCATTTAATTGTTTATATTTTGCGAGTTGTGTGTGTGCATGAAACTTTAGGATTGACTAATGTTTGACACAAAGCTTGAAAAATTACTACCAACATGGACATAAAATGCCTTTAAATGTAATTTTATGGTATTATTCATCCATCCTGTTCTACTCATGTTACTTTTGGAGTGTACATTTCATTATCCAAAGGATGAATGGCTGTACTTACTGTAACTACATAATCTCGAATTCATTACTTTCAATGGGAGCAAGGAGCAACTATTGGCTCCCTGAAGGTGTCTTCTGCAAGTCTCTTTGTCCATTTCCATGTTTCTAGGCCATGCACTTAGCAAGGAAAAAATTAATTGTATGCCCACTTTACTTACACACTAAATTTTAGTAAACAAATATGTTGTGGGTTGTAGGAGCCAGGATTTACCTGTCACTTAAGCACTTGGTTTGCATTGGTTGAGCCTCACCAGGAATATTGTGTTCATTTCTGGGCACTAGAGTGGTCTCACCCAGGGTGGTTAACTATGGTGTCACCACCATGGGTCTTATTTTGAACCTGACCATATTGCAATAGAATAGTTAAACTATTAGAAAATTTGACAAAATCAGTGACTATAAAAAAAACCCACTGTGTGTTTGTAGCATGTTCAGGTAAAATCATGTGATTTGAAGTGTCATTATGATTGGGTAATAATCGCAGCTCTGACCGGAACGTGTGTACATTATGAGAAGGTTCAAAAAGTAAATTAGCATAGAGTTTTAATCCTGTAGGCATATCGATATAGTGCATGTAAACTGTGTTTATGGAATAGATGTAGTGTGTAAAGTTTATTGATTAGTCCAGTGTTTCCCAACCTTTTTTGAGCCGCGGCACATTTTTTACATTTACAAAATCCTGGGGCACACCACCAACCAAAATGACACAAAATGACACTCTAACACAGTAAAGAAGGGCTGGGGGGGTGGCCTGCTGGGAGCAGATGCCGGGAGTGCCGAAGCTGGGGGAGGGGGCGGAGACAGGCCATGGCATGCCCCGCCCCCTTCCCCGGCTTCAGCTCTCCCAGAGCTTCTCCAGCCTTGAGGGGGCAATGCCAACCCAGCGGTGGCATAGCCAGCACAATGCTGGCTTGGCACTGCCCCCTCAAGGCTGGAGCAGCTGCTGGGAGTGCCGGCCAGGGAGGGGTGGAGCCATGCCACGCCATGCCCTGCCCCCTCCCCCGGCTTCAGCTATCCCACAGAGGTGGATGGCCTTCAGTGGGCGGGGCTCCTCCTCTGCACAGCTTCAGCGAGTGAGGGGCCAGAGTCATGGCGGGAGTCATGGCGGATTGGAGGCTGGCTGGGGAAACGGCCGAAGGAGGCGGCGCCCCGGCCCCTTCTTTTTCTTCGCCACCGCTCGGCCCTTCCTCCCCCAAGCAGCAGGAGTTTGGCAGGAGGGGGGGAAAGGAAGGGGGGGCAGAGAGCTTTTCTCGCGGCACAGCAGGAGGTCCGTCACGGCACACTAGTGTGCCACGTCACAGTGGTTGAGAAACACTGGATTAGTCCACTGACCATATCAACAGTAAATGACAAAAACAGGAAAATACACAAGTAGATATTAATTACTGTCCTAAAACTCCTGTAATAGTGAACGTACATTAAAACACAATTAAAACTTGATTAAGTTAAAAGTTAAACATAATTAGAAATATCATTGTTAAAATGCCAAGGTAAAACTACATACCACAGAAATTGAGGATAAAGGTTAAAATAGAGGTTAAAATAGACCAGCTATTGTACAATCCCAATCCAGTTCAGATATCTGCGTCACCCCTACAGTTTACCCCAATCGCCTCCAAATTTGCAGTTCTCAGCTGCATTGCTTTATGTAGAAAAAGGGCCGTTTGATGTGTTATCTTAGCATTCCGGCCAGATATTAAGAATGCAGTTTTAATATGGGGATCCCAGTGAGTTTTCTGTGTAATGAATGGTCTGAGGTATTGATTTCTCTCTTTCTTGTACAAAATACAACTAATCAGTACATGTGTAATATCCGTTGGTTATATGGAACCTGGTTAAATCTTCCATGTTTAACCATTGTATCTGTCTGTTCAAATCTGGTTCTGGTGAATACCCTCCTGAGATGTTTAGGCATTTCTGTCTTTAGGTATCTGGCTGTTTGAAAAGTGTGTTTGAAGCGACTTAGCCATTTCAGTGAGCTGGCTTTACTGAGGGCAGCAATGTCTTTCTGAGCCTCCATATCAGGGGTGAGCAATTATCGGCCTTCCAGGTGTTTTGGACTTCAACTCCCAGAAATCCCAGCCAGTTTACCAGCTGTTAGGATTTCTGGGAGTTGAAGTCCAAAACACCTGGAGGGCCGGTAATTGCCCACCCCTGCTCTATATCCTATATTCGTTGTGCCACTATTTTTGGATCTAGTTCTTTTAGGAGATTTGGATATAGAGTTGGAAGTCTACAACTCCTAATGTATTTTCTCAGTTGAGCTCACCAAGAGGACTGATGTTGATTTTTGGTCTGCTCTAACAGGCACAGTTTTGGTAGTCTATCATTTGCCATGGCATTTAGTTTTAACCAATATTTATATGCCCTAATTTTGCATAAACTATCAACTGTGTATTCTCCCATTTCTGCTCTCACTGCTGCAACTGGTGTCCTTTTGTTCACTCCCAGAAAGTTACAGAGGTGCTGTGCTTGAGATTGCTCTAATAATGATACCTGATTTAGGCCCTAGACTTCCGCTCCATTCAGGAGCATAGGGGTAACCTTAGCCTTATATTCTTTAAGACATGGGTGGGCAATTACCGGCCCTCAGGTGTTTTTGACTTCAACTCCCAGAAATCCTAACAGCTAGTAAACTGGCTGGGAGTTGAAGTCCAAAACACCTGGAGGGCCGGTAATTGCCCACCCCTGCTTTAAGAAGTAGGTCTAAGGATCCTGTTTGACTATGATTTGTTAATTTAAACCATTGATTTGCCCTTACTCTCGCTCTGGCTGAGTTCCTTTGATGGTGTGGGAGCCAGGAACCGGTTTAGGAAAAAACGACTTCTAGGTATATAAAAGTGTGAACTTGCTCTATTGGTTCACTGTCCAGAAGCCATTCATGACTATTATGTCATTTGCCAAATACCATTATTTTTGACTTCGATTTGTTGATAGTTTGGGAGTTTTTATGACAATAGGAGCTAAATCTTCTCAGCAACCTACGTAGCCCAACTTGCGAATATGACAATAATACCATGTCATCAGCATATAACAGGATGTTAATGTGTGTATTACGCACCTGAGGCATATGTACCTCTGGGTCCTTTAACTGTTCAGGTAGATCATTTACATATAAGCTAAATAGCAGTGGTGCTAATATACAGCCTTGTCTGACCCCTTTGTGTGTTTTAACTATGTAATAGATGTAGTTATACTTGAAGACAGGGATTTTTAAAATTAAAAACAAGGCATTTCTACTGAAACACTGCACAAAAATGTTATAGATAAGTTATTTTGGTGTCACCTTTTCTGACACCAAGTGTGATTTGCACTCCACTTCTAGTGATGCCACCGGGGTAACATAATTCAAGAAGAATTTTGAAAAGCTAGGAAGTGTCCTGAGAAGGGGTAACCAAGATGATAAATGTAATGGATACCATGTTTATGAGGAACGGTTTAGGGCTAAATTTAACTGATTTCTGGAATTTTAAATTGCCTCTATGTCTGTCTATATATGTTGTATGTCAATGGCATTGAATGTTTGCCTGTATATGTGCATTGTGATCCGTCCTGAGTCCCCTGCGGGGTGAGAAGGGCGGAATATAAATGATGCAAATAAATAAATAAATAAATATGTTCATTCTCATAAATCCATGAACTCCCTTTAGCTGAGGAAGTTGGGTGGCCATTTCTGCTTTGGTGGCAAATTTCTGCATGGTAGAGGTTTAGTACCTTCCCATTGTATGGTTACATTATGCCTGAATAATTGGTTTTGTTTATCAGGTTTGTTTACTAGGAAAGCTATGCTTTGAAGATCAAGGGAAGGGAAAGTTTGATAATCTGGTTTCCTTGCTGTGTTGCTCAATCCATGCTTGTGCTTTACTCACCTGTATTTTTAACAGTTAATCTTGATATTTATGACTTCACTTTGTCATAAAGCATGCTCTTCTCAAGACAGAAATATGCAAGTAATGCATGACGTATCACAAGTTTATGACTGACAGAAAAATAGTCTTCTTTGCTCTTCATCTAAGTCATTAATGAAGATGTTGAACAGGACCGGGCCCAGGACAGAACCTTGCAGTACTCTGCTTGTCACTTCTTTCCAGGATGAAGAGGAAGCAT
Source organism: Anolis apletophallus (assembly GCA_030556195.1). Classification (NCBI taxonomy): domain Eukaryota; kingdom Metazoa; phylum Chordata; class Lepidosauria; order Squamata; family Anolidae; genus Anolis; species Anolis apletophallus. The sequence goes on along the minus strand of JARBWK010000006.1, from coordinate 80,671,051 downwards.
TGGTGAGCACCTTTTGGGTTTGTTCGCTTAACCAATTACAGATCCAGCTAACTGTAGTTTTGCCTAGCCCACATTTGAATAGTTTGTTTGCCAGAAGGTTATGGGGGACCTTGTCGAAGGCCTTACTGAAATCCAGATATGCTACATCCATGACATTCCCTGCATCTACCCAGCTTGTAAGTACTTACTGACTCTAAGAGCTTTTTCCACAGTGGAACTCTCTGTCTCCAACTGTGGTGGAAGCTCCTTCCTTGGAGGCTTTCAAACAGAAGCTGAATGACCATCTGCAGGGCTACTTTGTGCTTTTCCTACATGGCAAGAGGTTGGACTAGATTATCCATGTAGTCTCTTCCAACTCTATGATTCTATGATTTCATATGAACTGTCCATCAATATCCCATACCATGAAAATATCATTGCCATTGGAACTACAGATGATGTAGATGACTTCAGGTCAGCATAAAACATAATCTTGTTTTCCTTTTGCATCATCTAAGCCAGATCACATGAAATGGACAGAAACTTGTTTACTTCCCTGTGTTCTGAAAAACATACATATGATAGAGCAAATAAGAGTTACTCTGCTGAGGATCAAGAAAATATTTTCCACTTGTTTCTTCTTGTGCCCTCTTAGTAGAGCACAAAGAAGAAAAACAAAAAATAACTATGACCGCGACTACTATAATAAAGCTGTTTGCCTTTGATTAAATCCCAGCTAGTTTACAATGTAAGGACTATGGAGTAGATGTGGTTCCTCTGAGTCATGCAGTAAAAGTATGATTCTGCAAATCTGTGCAGGAAAACTCATTCCTCCTGGCTGTTATATTAACAGAGAAACAATTTCAGTGTGCTATCATAAGCTTACAAACACGCTATCATGAATCTGTCTGCATACTTGACCACATCATACAATTAGATTCAACTTCTCACTGCTTTGGTAATTGAGTCAAGGTGTAGTCTGAAGAGCTGCTAAAATCTTTCCTGATACTCTTCTGTTTGTCTTTAGTCTTCGGTGTTGGGTCCATATGAAAAAGCAGGTTTATATGAGGATTTGAAAATGAGCCAATGTAAAATTACTCAATACACCACCTCATATTGAGTATGAAAGTGACAAAAACAAGGTACAGACAGCTCTCCATGTTAACTGGGGTTAAGGGTACATTATTTATCTGTACCTGAGATAACACATCTCTAGACATCTCTCTATGTCATCTGGTGTGACTCTGTGATCAAAATTCAGCAGGTGTTGAGTACAGAGATCCAGTGGAGGACTTAGAGAGAACATATTAATCACATTTGCAAATAATCAAATCTGCAAAAGTGAAGCGTTGCAAATATTGACTACAGTTCAATGGGCTTTGCTGATTCTTGTCAGGGATCTGTTTGCAGGATGTACACAAAACTGCAGGAATCAAGACTACACATTAAAAAATTGCCAAATAACAATCTGAATAATACAATTGAACTGCAGTGGGCTCACAATCTTCCATCATCCAGAAAGAAACCTTATCAACTAATTTTAATATGCATGTTCAATTTTGTAAAGGTTGCTGAATTCAAGAGCAATTTACTTTCAAGGACTTATGACCAAAACAGTACCTTCCTTATTTCCTCTTCACCCCTTGCCCTTTCACTTAACCTTAAGGTGGGTACAATGCATCGATCAATTCGTCTTCTTTCCTTCCAACTTTCTCCTCTGTCAGAGCACACATACACGCACTATATTTGCCACTGCCTTTTTTTTGGCAGAACATTATGTTTTGACATTAGATCAAATGCAAACTTTTTGACACCGTCATTAGAATTATTCAATCACATCGCAGGTCACTGTTTGTTATCCTGTGGAGGGACATGGAGGGAAAAATCATGTTTGCCTCTGTTAAAGGTCTCTATTAATCTGGAAAAGACTCCTGAGCCATGCATATCTGTTTGCATTTAAATAAGTAACACTTGGCTCTTGTGCAAGATCTTAAATAGGTTGTCCCCTGTGCCCCCGGGGCCTGTGCCAAAGTAGCTTTCAGCTAGGTTTGCAGGCTGCGATGGCAGCAGGGCAGAAAAATCTAAGTTAGGAAAGTCCCTGAAGAACTGCATGACACTGAGGTTAGTTCAGCTGCTTCGTTTTCATTACAAAGTGAGAGTAAACAAACAAACAAACAAAAAACCAGTATTTCCCAAACAGGAAAAAGGGGGTGGGTTGGGGAGAGAAAGCTCCCATCTCGCTTGTTAATTGATAACATGGATGGTTTTCAGTGATGAAATATATTCCTGTAGCTTCTCATCTTGAGCCACAGATGCCTGTTTACATGGAATTTATCACATTTATTTAATCAAGAACCAAAGCAGCAAGGGTGGAAATAACACGTTGAGCATTGCACAACGTGTTTGTCCTTGCCTTTGGATTCCCTGCGAAAACAGCGCTTGTGGATCGTCTCGAGGGGGTGCGGAAAATATATGTAGATTTCCTGTGTCTCCATGGGCTGGCGTTGAAGCCAGGGTTTGTTTTGTAACTACCTGACTTCAAAACAGCACTCTGTAATTATTGCTAACAGGACTGGGCTCTGTGCTAGTGTGGAGCTCTCCTGTTTTGGCTGCAATGACAGTTGTTATAGAGAGGCCCTCTTGGTAATCATATACACAGAGCTCAAATGCCAGGCAGGCACAGAGAATGCCTCACAAGGCCCTCCAATGCAGGATCAAAGGACTGTGCCTTTGTTTTCTTTGGGTGATCATATGCTTGTTAGTGCCCCCATACTGTTTACCAGGTAAGGGATTGCATTATGTAAGGAGGCTTGGAAGTTATTTGTCAGTTGGAACTCTGCAGCTAATCCCCCCAAAGGCTCCCTGCTTGATAAGAGTTATGCCAGAGATTAGCTGCAGCCTTGCCTCTGTGTCAAGAGTAGAAACTCTGTGGACACGTTCCTGTTTCTGTACAAAATTCCATAGCAAGAAGGGAACTGGGCAGGGTTCAGATGGTACTTTTCAGTACACCTAGTTGTTCAAGCTCATTATTGCTGGAGAAAATAATTATCCCACACCAGAAAACACAGACAGCTCCTTCCCAGCAGATACTGTTTTATAGTCTTCAAAGAGCATACAATTTAAGATGTAAAGATAATAATGTTCCTGCACTTGGGATTATTATGCAGAACTGGGAATGTCAGCAGAACTTGGAATTACAACAGATTTCTGCACCTGTAGTCTGTCTTGTCTTCTTTGCATTAGGGCCCTTTCACACACTAGATCACTGTTTCTCAACTGGGGGGGTGCGAGGGAGTGTCATAGGAGTCACCAAAGACTATCAGAAAACACAGTATTTTCTGTTGGTCAATGGGGTTCTGCATGGGAAGTTTGGCCCAATTCTCTTGTTGTGAGGTTCAGAATGCCCTTTGATTTTAGATGAACAATAAATCCCAGCAACTAAAACTTCCAAATATCAAGGTTTATTTCCCCCCAAATCCACCAGTGTTCACATTTGGGCATATTGAGTATCAGTGTCAAGTTTGGTACAGATTCAAAATTGTTTGAGTCCACAGTGTTTTCTGGAGGTAGGTGAATGACAACACCAAAACTCAAGCTCAATGCCCACCAAACCTGTCCAGTATTTTCTGTTGGTCATGGGAGTTCTGGGTGCCAAGTTTGGTTCAATTCTTTGATTGTAGGTGAACTATAAATCCCAGCAACTCGAACTCCCAAATGACAAAATCCACCCCTCCCCAACCCCACCAGTATTCAAATTTGGGTGTATCAGATATTTGTGCCAAATTTGGTCCAGCAAATGAAAATACATCCTGCATATTAGATATTTACATTACGATTCATAACAATAGTGAAATTACGCTTAGGAAGTAGCCATGAAAATAATTTTATAGTTTGGGTGTCATCTCAAAATGAGGCATTAGGAAGATGGTTATATGATTATTAGATGATTTTAGCACTATGATTATACTTTCACTGCCATGTTTATTGGGAGTTATATGGGCGCAGGCCTAGGGGGGCGCCAGATCAAGGACCCCCCCCCCAAAGTTTAAGCAAAACCACAACGTGTGGCATGACTCTCTCTCTCTCTCTCTCTCTCTCTCGGGGCAGGGCGGGTGGAGAGCTCTGCAAGGCGGCAGGGGAGGAGGGAATGGCGCCCCCCTTGCCATCGCCATGCCCCCAGGGCCGCTGGCGCAGGAGGGCACCTCTGCTTTCTCCGCCATGTCCCTGGGTGCCACGCATGGCCGGCAGGAGCACCGGGGGCTTCCCTTCTTTCATCCCCCTCAGGAGGAGGAAGGAAGGGAAGCCCCGGGTGCCGCTGCTGGCCATGCGTGGCACCCAGGGACATGGTGGAGGAGGAAGAGGCACCCTCCTGCCATGCGGCCATGTCCGCCAACGGTTCCAGGGGCATGGCTTCCCTCCACCTCATCATCCTCCTCGGGCCCAAGGAAGGAGGGCGGGGTGAGGAGGAGGAAGAGGCAGAGGGAAGTCATGCCCCCAGGGCCACTGGCACCTGGTGAGCAGGTGCGCACGGCAGGAGGGCGCCTCTTCTTCCTCTGCCATGTTCCTGAGTGCCACGCATGGCTGGCAGCAGCACCGGAGGCTTCCCTTCTTTCCTTCCCCTCCTCGGGAGGAGGAAGGAAAGGAAGCCCCCGGTGCTGCTGCCGGCCATGTGCGGCACCCAGGCACATGGCAGAGGAGGAAGAGGTGCCTTCCTGCCGCACACCCATGCCTGCCAGCGGCTCCAGGGGCGTGGCTTCCCTCTGCCTCATCATCCTCTTCCTCGCCCCACCCTCCTTCCTTGGGCGCGAGGAGGATGACAAAGCGGAGGGAAGCCCCGGGGCGGGGCTTCTCCTCCTATCCGCAACCGCCTTCCAATCACGGGAGGAGGAGGTGGATAAAAGCCCCACCCCCGGGTTGCTGCCGCGCATGCCCAGCAGCACCCTGGGGGTGGGGCTTCCCCTCCTCCTCCTCCCTGTGACCGCCTTCCGGTCGTGGGAGGAGGAGGCGGACAAAAGCCCCATCCCCTGGGGCGCTGGCGCGCATGCCCACCAACACCCTGGTGGCGGGGCTTCTTTTGGCCTAGGGTGCCAAAAGACCTTAATCTGGGCCTGTTCCCTTGGATGTTGCCATAGGAGTAAGACCAGTTGAATTCAATGGAGATTCCTTCCAGATAAATGGAGGGCGGGGCGAGGAGGAGGAAGAGGCAGAGGGAAGCCATGCCCCCAGGGCCACTGGCACCTGGTGAGCAGGTGCGCACGGCAGGAGGCGCCTCTTCTTCCTCTGCCATGTTCCTGAGTGCCACGCATGGCTGGCAGCAGCACCGGAGGCTTCCCTTCTTTCCTTCCCCTCCTCGGGAGGAGGAAGGAAAGGAAGCCCCCGGTGCTGCTGCCGGCCATGTGCGGCACCCAGGCACATGGCAGAGGAAGAAGAGGCGCCCTCTCGCTGCCACTCTTGAGAATGCACTGAACCATGCTCAATAGACTACCTTGGAATAAGAAATGTATAGCAGAATTCCAAGCACATTTTTTTCAAAAGGGAGTTCCACTATATCCAATGGGACTACTTTTAGATTAAATGTATGTAAGATCGCAGGCTTAACGATTTCTGCTAAATTGACAAAATGCATACCAATGTTTCCAATTCTAATTTTGTCCATCTAAAAGTATCAAACAAGTACAACTTTCATTTATTTACGGCATCTGCCCAGAATGTAACTCAGCACATATAACAGCCTTTAATACCCATTCAGGTATGCACATGAGTAGTGGATACGTTAACTTAAGATTTTCATTTCTGAACACTGGCTACTCATCCTGCTTTTTAACTGAAGATGGTGAAAATTCAAGGTGCGTCACTGACAACAATAAGATTTCTTGTCATTTATGATAGTATACATTCTTCAGCATTTGATTCTTATACAATACTTTTGATGTGAAGTGTATCCATATCAATTAAAAAAACACCAAATGTGTTTGTGTAAAATGAAAAGGAGTAAAAAGAGAAAAGAGAGAGAAACCATGCCAGTCTGCTATTTGGAAACCGACTAGAAACTGGGTCAGATTCATATAACCTTGCTGGCTACATATTATATTTCTCTCTAGGAAACTGTTTATTGATTTCTAGGAAATGAGTTGAGTGTTTATGATCTTTCAAACACTAATCTCCCCATGGCTAATTATAAAATAGGTAAGCATGACCATTTATTTTTGTCATCCATCAGTGTACATCTGTCCATTAACATTCCTTTCCCGGTGAAATATGCCCATTCTTCTTTTCCTCATTAGGAAACAGTTTGATTTGCTAGGTTTGCATGGCAGGGAAAGGGAGAAACAGGCAGGGAAAATTAATAAATGCACAAAATATGATTTCAAAACAGTGAGGGATTTTGGCAGTTAAAAATGCCTCTCTTTTAATACTCGTAGACGCTATCAAACTCAGGTCCTGCCCAGGATAGCTTTTGTATTTAAAAAGTTGAACAAAACATATTATCCATAGATCAGAGCATAGAACATTTCAATTGTTAGACTGTCACAGTAAAGGTTTCCCCCTGACATTAAGTCCAGTCACATCCAACTCTGGGGCTTGGTGCTCATCTCCATTTCTAAGCCGAAGAGCTGGCATTGACCGTAGACACCAAGGTCATGTGGCCAGCATGACTGCATGGAGCGCTGTTACCTTCCTGCCAGAATGGTACCTAATGATCTACTCACATTTGCATGTTTTCAAACTGCTAGGTTGGCAGAAGCTGGGGCAAACAGCAGGAGCTCACACCGTTCTCCGAATTCGAACCTGCAACCTTTCGGTAAGCAAGTTCAGCAGCTCAGCGGTTTAAGCCACTGAGCTATCAGGGAGTATAGTTGGACTATAGTTCCCAAAAATTCCTAAACAGTTAGGACCCAGTCCTCCTCACTTTTAGTAATTTAAAAGTGCCTTTCCTCTAACATGTTTATTAAAAGTTTTGAAATGTGGAGAAGTAGAAAGTTTGACTGGCCTAGAATAAAAATGTAGCAAGAGGAATGGAAACCCATGGAATACAATAATACATATTTGCAAAAGGAGTTTTTTTCTGTATGAATTAATTTAATACAGTGATTGCCAACCTGTGATCCGTGGACCACTGGTGGTCCGCATGAAGTAAAATATGGTCCTCAGCCTTACCTACATGAGAGCAGCTTGTCTCGCAAAACCCTCTTAAAATGCCAAGACTTATTAGATATGGTTTTCTGCGGGTGAGCAGATGATGAGCGACTACTAGATGGCATATGTTCAAGTGGTCCCTGGTCAAAAAAAGGTTAGGAACCACTGATTTAATAGTGCTCTACAAATGGCTTCCAGGTATTTGGGGTTGGGAATACAGTCTGGTTTTTAGTCCAAAGTTTAATGGGAGCTATCCAAAGTCCTCAGACTAGTTTCAGGATTGAATTTATCATTTTAAATACCTTAGCAATTTAGCCTGATGTGTGAAAATACTATTAGTTTCAAAACATAGAATCAATTTGTTACAAGTTACAACATGACTTTAATAATGTTCCTGTATATGCAATGTCTGGGTGGAATTTATGTTATTTCATTTTTTGCCCAAAGTGAGTAACTCCAGTTTATTGTTATCCAGTTTGAAAGGAGGAAAGGGGTGAAGATGATGATGATAACAACAACAACAATAATAATATATTTCCATCCCGCCTCTCCTCGTGACTCAGGGCAGGTTACAATATAGCTAACATAATCATTATATAAAATAAACATATTGAAATGTATTTCCACAAAACAAATATATTAAAATACATTAAAAACCTTCCATCACTCCCCTGCCGCCTGAACTGGAGCCTATTTCCATCACTCCATGACCGTGCAGGCCCAGAAAGGCATTGGTTGGCATGGGCACTTTCTGAGCCTGTACACCAGACATGCACAGTCTTTCCAAGGAGAGTGTGTGTGTAGCATGCAGGCCCAAAGCATCCGTGTCTGCCAGGGCCTGCTTTTTCTCTAGAGCAGGGGTGCTCACACTTTTTCAGCATGCGAGCTACTCTTAAAGCAACCAAGTCCAAAAGATCTACCTGCCCCCGCCACCGTGCGCTCCCGTGCGCTCTTGCCACCGCGCATGCTCCTGCTGTTGTTTTCCGCCCGCGCAGTGCTTCTTCTGCCTGCGGGGCATTGCAGGAAGGAGAAAGTACGAGGTGGGCCATCCAGAGGAAGCGCTCCACCCTTCCTGTCTCGCCGGCAATGGAGGCTGCACAGCTGCTTCTGGACGAGAGAGAGGCAGAGCGCTCCCTCCAGAGGCCCTGCCTCGCGCTTCCTTCTTCCTGCAATGCCCCGCAGGCGAAAGAAGCACCGTGAGAGCGGAAGCCAGCAGCAGGAGCGCGCATATGGCAGGAGCGCCCCATCCTTCTGGTGAGGCCCGAAGATCACCTGGAAGAGGGCCGAAGATCTACTAGTAGCTCCCAAGCTACCTAATGAGCACCCCTGCTCTAGAGTAAGCAGTGCTCAGCTGCAAGTCCTGGCAGCCACAGGTGCTCTGAGCCTGTATGCCATACACTCTCCTTGAGTCTGAACGGTCATGGAGCAATGGGTGGAGGCTCTAATCCAGGTGGTGGGGGAAGGCTCCACAAAAAGCTGCAGCAACCAGCAAACGGCAGTAACAGGTGGCTTGATGGAGCAGCGCCGCTGGGATGGAAGCTGGTCAAGATGGAGTCTGGCAGCACCAAGTGGCAACAGCAGCCCCATCAAGCAAGATCTGGATTATCCGAGTTCACAATGCCATATAATCCAGTTCAATGTGGAGTTTATACAGCTGTGTAGAAGGGGCCTAAGATGGCTGAATACCAGTGATTCTCTCCGTGAAATGGTTATTAAAGGCAATGCAGTGAGCTACTGAACTTCTAACAATGGGTTTAGATGGTAAGACACCTGAGTTAAAGCCTCTCACCACTCTGTTTGTGGTTATCTTGACCACACACTGTAGTCAAAGTAAGCGTACAAGTAATACCCCCCCCCCAAGTTGCACAATTGAGATAGATGGCAACCTTCTTTCTTTGTGATTCCAAGTGAACAATGAAATGTGCAATGAAATATGACATGTAACACATTACTTCAAGACCCCAGAAAAGGCATTGTTAATCTGTTGCTCTTTTGGTTTTTAATAGGGAGTGGAAAGGACTGTGTTCCTTTAACTCTGGGCTGCTTTTTGGTGCCATGCATATAGACTTAGGTGAAGGGGAGGGAGCCTTTTGCTGCTGCTCCTCAGACAGCAAAACGTCTCAGCCTGACCCTGACATGTACCTTCAAATAAGCACACGAAGTTCCCAAAAGAGTGATCACTGCTGAATGTCATGGGGCTACAATTTGGCATGCTACAGTTCTAAGCTCGGAAAACCACACAACTTTTTTCTATCTTTCTAACAGGCGTACAACATGGAGAAGTGTTTTTCCCCTTTCCTTTGTCCTCTTGTGTCCCCACCCCCACCCCAGCATATTTAGTAGCCTTTGCAAAGATAGGTTAGCAAGCAAAGCTGTTGTAGCACAGCTTGATGAATTCAACCAGCAGGAAGCTTCCGAAAGTGCAACAAAGAGAACAGAGTGGTTTGTTTGTGTCTTGGGTGTTGCAAGTCCTCCTGCAGAAAAGCCTTTCCAGGAAACTCATGTTTACATGATACTGCACCCTCCCTCCTAAAAAAAAAAGATGAAGGCAGAAGTTTTGCCAGGTGGCCTGCTTTTTCTTCTTCTAAAAACCTCCTTCTTTTCCTGAGTATAGCTGAATCTGAGGATTATCAAAACCAGGAGCAAGCTTCCTGGATTCTCAAAACAGGCTGGGTTGTGAATGATACTGGAAAGTGGCCAGTTGGCACTGGACAGCTAATAAAAGGGCCGAGAGAAATACTTTTTAAAAAGAAAAAAAACAAGCTTAACACTTTCAAATTATCCCAGTTAGTTTCCTCTTCACTAAGTAAACTGCATCCACTGTGATTTGGATAAGCCTTGTTACTTTTTAAAAATGTGTTTATTTTGAAAGCAAAGGCCTTCTTAGCCCGGAGAGAATAGTTCAAAAGCTTACAATGATAAACATATGCAAGTTTTGTTTTGAGGAATTTCATGTGTTACTAGAGTTCATGTGGGACTTCATATGTAACAAAATTTGGGGGGGGGGGGGGGATCTGTTTCTGGTTTGAAAGTGTTCTTTCTTGTTTAATTGTGCAGTACTTAGGGCGCTTCCAGACAGCCCTTTAATCTGAGAAAATTCGTGTTTTAAAAATGCAAATGTTCCTGGATTCTAGTCTACACACACCCTAGAAAGTGCGTGCTTTCTGGGGTGGGTGTTCAGATGTGCTTTCCGGGAGGACACCAGGATACTCCAACCCCGCCCCTAACCCCCTTTAAAAGTAAAAGAACTTACCCGCCCATGGCGTGCCAGGAGAAAGTGGGGAGGAAGATGAAAATTGCTTCTACTCCTTCCCCCAGCTCTCCTGGTGCATCATAGCTACACACTAGGAGAGCTCTGGCACCACTGATAAGTTCTTTTACTTTTAAAAAGGGGTTTTTTGGGAGGGGGTTGAGGGAGGGGGGGTGTCCTTGCAGTTTTCCAGGCTAATTTAGTCCAAAAAAAACCTTGGGACTTTTGAGGGTGCAGTCCAGACAGAAGTAGTGGGTTTATCCCATGCCTTCTAAGAAGGTGCGGAATAAACCCATCTGGATGCCCCCACTTTAATTGCAGAAACTCCCATGTTAAAGGGGCTGTCTGGATGCGCCCTTGCTTTTAAAGTAGTTGTTATACTCCAGAAACTATGTTTTTGTAGCTGTGGGTAGTTCTATTATTTGTAACCTTTCAATGTACAATTTTTAACTTTTCATGTGCCATTTTTAACCTTTTGTGCAGACCGCAAAAACAAAGTTTTTGCAGTTTAATACACTTTTTACATGTTCTTATTATAGAACCAATTAGGAAATAACATTTATAACCCAGGAACAAAAATTGTAATACATAGTGTAATTCATTGAGATTTGTATCTGTAATCTCAAAAGTGTGCTGTATATACTTTATGGCATAAACTACAGTATATGCTGCAAAATTTCACAGATCAGATGGGACATGTGCACTCAAAAAGCTGTGGTCTGGCAAGAAGAAGGCTAAAGTTATCAAAGAGAACACACAAATTACTATTTTTAAAGTAAAAAACACTAGAATTTATGTACTGCATTTAGAAAGGTTCTCTCGTATCCTCTCCATCCTGTTGAATTAACTGAGTGTTCAACCTTTAAATATTTTATAGCGATTGAAATAAGCTAAAGTTGAAGACAAAAAGTGGGAGAAGAAAGAAACCAGGACATTAAAAAATAGTTGGGAAAGTAAGATGGCTAAAAATTAAATCATTTTATTTGTCCAGATAGGGACATTTGGAAAATACGGTTCCCCCAAACTTTGCAAACGGACAGCTACTTTTTGTTACAGTATTCCGATGCAATTAGTAGACAGAAGACTTCATCTCACTGAACATGTCAACTGTTTGGAAGGGTAGATTACCATACAGTTCAGGCATACTCCATTTTGAAATTAAATGGACGATTTTCCTACCTCCATCACACATTATCTTTATTTGGATAATTTACAAAAAAGTCACTTGCCAACTAGTTTTTAATGAAAAGATAACCCTTTAGTGCTTTATTTAAAACCCCTAGATATCTCTACCCTACACTTGAAGCCTACATCATGTGATGAACACAGTAGGTTGCCATTTCTTAAGTGTAGTATTTAATGAATGTGATGAAATGGTAAATAAAATTTTAACTCTGGCATTTGTGCTAGTTGCCCAGGATTGCAAATAGGTAGGTAAAACGGCAAGGCAGATAATAGTAAAACTGGCACATTTTAAGCCACTGGTAAAAAAAACCCATTCCTTACTGGGGTGTGTGTTCTTTTATATTTTCTTTGAACAAGTTAATAAAAACATACAAAAGGTTTTTTTTAAAAAATAAATAAAATAGCCCCTCGCATATGCATTAAAACAAAATATTGTGTGTGAGAGTGTGTGAGAGAAAAAAAAAACTTTGTTGCTAATGGTAAGAATGACGTCCTTCCCATTTTGAATCAGATGATATAACTTTATGTATGGATTTAAGAGATAATGGAAGGGAAAATTCCCTATTGTGGAGTTTGTGTCTGTTTGTATTGGTTACTTCCAATGACTGCTGAGCAGCATGATTTCTGCAGTTGAGTCCTATATGGGTGCACTCTGAAGGCTCTTCCAGATAGGCCGTTTCCCCAAGAGCATCTGCATTTAAAAACGTGGATGTTCCTGGAGGTCTGTCCACACACACTTTTTGGGGTGGGTGTCCAGATGCCCTTCCAGCACTAGCCTGGGAGGACACCTGGAGACTCTACCCCCTCCCCCCAAAGTCTTTAAAAACATTTTTAAAATAAAAGTACTTACTGGCCTCCATAGGAGAGCTGCAGCAACTCTCCTGGCGCATAGAAATGATATGCCAGGAGCAATTTTCCTCCTCTCTCCCTTTCTCCTGGTGTGTCATTTGTATGTGTGAGGAGAGCTACCACAGCTCTCCTATGGATGCCGGTAAGTACTTTTATTTTTAAAAGGGTTAAAAAAAAACTTTGGGAGAAGGGATGGATATTCCCACAGTTTTGTGGGCTAATTTAGTCTAGAAAACTGTGGGAATGGTATCTAGACTGCAGTCCAGACACTGGAAGTAGTGTATTTATCCTGCTCCTTCCAAGAAGGTGCAGAATAAACCCACTATCAAATTAATTTGCCACAAACCAGGGTTTTCTGCAATAAAAAGGGGGCTGTCCAGACAATCCTGAATTAATTTACCACAAACCAGGGTTTGTTTCAGCAATAAGGGGGCTGTCTAAATCCGCCCTGAGATGCAGGGAACATCAGGAAATTGCATACCTGCTGGATTCAGTCTAAAAATGTTGTATTGTTACAGTTTGATTTTAAATTGGAATTAAATGTGCATTGTTTTGACCCTTTTCATTGTGTGTGCAGTTTTGGCTTATTATTGGCTCTAGAGAATCCAAGGACACCAACACTGTTTAAATAATCACCAACCAATCTGCTCAGGAAGGGAAGTGCTATACCATTGTTTGCTCCAGGCAGCCAAATAAATGTGTTGGATTGGACCTGAAGAAACCTTTCTTTCTTTTAGTTTCCTTAAAAGACAAAGCCCTGTCTACATACAGTTCTACTAAAGTGAGAGGCACCAGAGCATAAGTTGTTTTGCAATGCAAAGTTCTGTACTATTGTTCTTTTGTATTTAAATAAAGTAATCTGTTCAGATTTATATTGGGTTCATGCACAATACAGTATTGTGGCAAACTAGGACTGGAGCTGTTGATGTGTTACCCAAGAGACTGAAAGGCAAAGAGCAGTGTCCTTGGCTGAGTGTAAATGGAAAACATTAAAAAAGCAACAGCAATGGAATAACCCACTAATTTTCCCCTTTTGGTTTAGTTTTTTTCCCCAGCAATAGGAATCATATCAATTAACTTGGTCATTTTTATTGCTGTGCTCTCTGAGCTAAAAGCACCCAAAAGGGCTCTGGAAACAAAATGCCTGGGTTATTTGATTATCAAAGTGGCACTTTTAAAGAAATACCCCCCTCCAAACCCCCTCCGCAGATCTCGAATTCTGCCCGGCAACCAGGCCCCACTCCATCTGCCGCCTCACATAATGAGCTAAGCCAGGATTCTCTGGCACAAGCCAACTTTCATTCTTCTATTCACTTGGATTTTACCCTTTCAGCTTCCCATTGTTCTCTCCTAATGGCCATACAATGGGCCTCCCTGTTGCTTTTGGGGGGGCGGGGGAGCCAAAGACCCCTAATCTGGGCTTCAAATGGAAAGAGACTCCTGCCAATGAATAATGCAAAGGGGGGAAGCTGCCAGGAATGTGTGCAGCCCACAAGGAGAGAGGGACACTCTCCAATCATCAGCTGCTGCCATTTGTTGGGCCTCCAATTGCTGTATATACCAATATTTCATTCTGGAGCTCCCTCCTTTCCCCCCACAGAGGGGCAAGGTTGCCACATGGCCCATCCTGCATCATCTTTTCAAGCCCAGCGCTAATCATGCGGCAAAGATGGCCCAGATAGTGTGACAGATGGGGCTAGGTTCGCCTAAGGCGAGGCTGCCAAGGCCCCAGGGCAAGCGGTGATAGCTCAATTCCACCCTGAATGGTGGAGGAAGAAAGTATGGATGTGGGGTGGAGGAGGGATATAAACTTAAGGGGGCTCCCTTTCAGCTGGACTGTTTTAGTACACACCTGTGCTTGTAAGTTGTCTGTTCTTCTGCTAAAACATACTAGAAGTATAGAAAAAGAGAATAATCTTTTTAAGAAACAGTGTGCATGTGCACATTGTTTATGACTTGCGAAGAGTTCACCTGCTGACCCACAGGTAGATGAGTGGGGGAAAGTAACAAGACTAAAGATGCATGCTTTTAAATGAGTGGTCTGAAAGGGAAGCACAATCTAAAAAGCTCCCAGTGGCACAATGGGTTAAACCCTTATGCGGGCAGGACGGAAGACTGACAGGTCAGATGTTTGACTCCAGGGAGAGTGCAGATGAGCTCTCTCTGTCAGCTCCAGCTCCCCATGTGGGGACATGAGAGAAGCCCCCCACAAGGATGGTAAAACATCAAAATATCCAGGGGTCCCCTGGCCTACATCCTTGCAGACAGCCAAATCTCTAACATCAGAAGCAATTTGCAGTTTCTCAAGTCGCTCCTGACACAAAAAAGTGGTCTGAAAGGGAAGCACAGTCTAAAAGTTGTGCATGTGTTTTTCCTATGAAAAGAGGAAGGCGTTGCTAAATGTTTCTCTCTTGGCTCAACAAGAAAGCTAAAAAAGAAACCATACGTGAATGGCTATGATGCTTTCACATAAAAAGCCATGGGTAAAACTGATTGAAAATTTGATTAAGACTTCTGCATAGTATAACTCCAACATCATTGTAAAGCAAAGTGTCGGCTCCTTTGGCACTTCCAGACATACAGTAAATTAAACCTGCTTCGGAGTGGGTATAAGAAACCCATTCCAAAGTGGGTTTAAGTCCCCACAGCATTGGGGGAAAAACGGGCGTTGTCTGTTGGTTGGCCCCATGCCATTCCAAAAACTTTTGGGGTGGCATGGGGCCACGAAACCCTCCCCCCAGAAGGCTTAAAATAAAGTAAAATATACTGGGTCGCCATTAGGCCTCTCGGCAGGCCTCCTGGAACACACCAATGATGTGCTAGGAGGCCAAGGGGGGGGGGGGAGAGGAGCATTTTGGTACATCATTGGTATGTTCCAGAAGGCCTGCAGAGAGTCCTAATGGTGACCCAGCAAGTTTTACCTTTTTTTAAGTCCTTGGGGGGGGGGGGGAGTTGTGTGGCCCAATGCCATCCTAAAAGCTTTTGGGATGGCATGGGGCCAACCAACAGACAACATCCAAAGAAGCAAGAAGAAGAACCACCCGGGGGTCAGTCCCCACAGGGCCCTATATTCCATTACATCTGGGCCTTTCAGGAAGGCCCTAGGAGATTGTTGGATTGTCACTCCCAGCATTTCTCAGCATTATGTATGCTATTCAGTCTCATAGGAACTGATGTTTTGAAGTCCCCATTACTTTATAAAGCATGAGTGCATGTATATATGTGTGTGCTAGTGCCTTGCTTAATAAATTACTTTATAAGATTACAAAGGACCGTGCTGCTTGAATTCTAAGACTTGTAGTACAAAATACTACTTCTCCAATGTGTGTGTGTGTTTACTTGTTACGTTACATCATTTTGGCTAGAAACATTCTCTTATGACCTCACTTGTGCAATAAGGCCTTGAATTCTGGAGACAAGCTCTGTAATTCAATCCACCTGATCGCCTCTCAGCAGTTTCATCACGTGGATGCTTGCGTGCAAGGGTTTGCAAAAATATCACACAGGTTACTTTTCTGTGTACTATAGTCCTGATGAAGTGCCCACGTTTGGACAGGGGTTTTTTTTCATATAAAGTCAAAACAAAATGTACAGCTCCTAGGCCTGGCACAGCGGTGCAGTGATCACCATGTGGTCCATAATATATTGTGCAGCATAAGCATGGTCCTTTGTCTCTGTATTCAGTAATGCCTGATGCAGCCCATTAGCTTCCATAGCCTTAAGCATGCATAAAGGCAAATGTACTGTAAGTTTTGAACAGATGTGAGTAAGCTTTAAGCAGGAGTTTTATGAAGATTGTTTACAGATGCTATTAAGAGCAGGGATGTGTGGTTTAAACTACTGTGATATAACGGTTCCTATTCCAAACCCTAAATTAATAAAACAGAATTTGAGATCAGAATATATTATATACATGAGATCTAATTTGCTGAATTGTTTTGTGTCATTCAGGCTGCTTTATTTGTTTGTTTGTTTGTGA
This sequence comes from Anolis apletophallus, assembly GCA_030556195.1. Taxonomy (NCBI): domain Eukaryota; kingdom Metazoa; phylum Chordata; class Lepidosauria; order Squamata; family Anolidae; genus Anolis; species Anolis apletophallus. Next base: position 80,654,672 of record JARBWK010000006.1, on the reverse strand, counting down.
AAGCTGATATTGCATACCTGTTGTAAACTAATATACATTGGGATCTACTGAGTTCATTAATGCAGTTCTATAACTGGACCCTCTGTTTGTGTGTGTGTGTATTTGTGCCTCCGCATACAAGTCTGTTCTCTGTTTGCAATGTTGTCTCTGTGATGGATGGCTTCCCTTGTCATCCAAAGTTATTGCGTCTCCAGATTGGGCCGTTGTCTTGAAAGCCCTGCCACACGGCGGGGTTAGATCTGCCCAGAGTCCAGGCACGTGGCTCCAGCTGGGCATGCAAATGAGCTGAAATGTTTTTGCCCTCTGGCCCTCTCCAAGCTGCAGCCAGCAGCCTGACTCCCGCAGTGCCATTCAGCAGGTGCTAAGCAGAGGGCAGGTGTACCATTCACCATATGTTGTACTTAGGGTAGGGTTTCCTTAAAGTCCTTTAAATTACAAGCCAGGTGAGAGGAAGCAAGTAAAAACATGTGCTGTGACTAAGGAAAGGGAAGATGTATGATTTGCATGCTGGCAGGGCTGGCTTACTGCAAACAAGAATGAAATATTGCTTTTCTGGGGTCCATTTTGCAAAGAACTTGATCCCCTGATTTGATTAATTACATTTTGAGGATTGCCTTTAGTCTATGGGATTAAAACTTTGAAAATCCTGGCATTTTCTATGCAAAATATACAGTTGCTTGATACCTGGAACATTTATATGTATTGACATGTTGTTGTTATTGTTACTATTAATATGCTTAATTATAGCCTGCTTTATCTCTCCCAAAGGAGACTCAAAGCAGCTTACAATTAAAAGTATGACCACATAGTTTAAAATAAATATTAAAACAGAATTAAACATAATAGTATTAAAATTCACAGTTAAAATCCATTGTTGTGTGAGTCTTCAAGTTGATTCCGACATGCAATAAACATGAGGTAGAGTTTTCTGGGCAAAATTTGTTCAGGGTGTGACTTGCCCGAAGTCAGCAACTGGGTTTCCATGGCTGATCCTTGGTCTCCAGAATAATATTCCATATCACAAACTGCTATGCCATAGTAGCTCTTGTATCGGCATGATTACTCTGACATAATATCCCTGGGAGTTGAAAAGTAATCAGAATTCAAATCTATAAAACTGGAGATGTGTATGTTTAAAAATCTAAAAAGAGCATACTGGTTGGTGTGTGGGTGTGTTTATGATATTTTCTCAACATAGGAAAAATAACAATGAAAAATATCCAAAACAAGTGTCATGAGCTGTGCACGCTTCTTCCTGGCCAGCTAACTGAACTGTCCCAAAAGCTCAAAGTCCACTTTGATCTTAGAGCAGCTGCTCCCTGTCTTTGTGGCCCAGAACTCGAGAGACCCCGGGGGGGGGGGGGGAGGGAGAGAGAGAGAGAGATTGGAAAGGATGTATAAAGTACATCAAGGGGATGAGGAATTAATATTTGGTCCTACATACTATGTCTACCAACCTGACAGTAAGCCACAGTAAATTCAGTTCAACTTATCCCATCTGAATTTGGTTGTCTTCTTGCCCTCTGTAATTTTCAGCTAATCAGTTTACTGTATGTACTTGGAAGTTTCAGTTGTAAGCATATTAGTTGTGCACATAGTAGGCACCATTTTATTGGTTTAGTAAAGGATAAACATGGATATGCAGTAATTACACACACACACACACACACACACACACAAAGAAAGAAAGCAATAGAAAAGATATGAGACCAATGGGAAGAAGTTTCTCTTAAAATGTATAGACGTATTTTGAATTTTTAGTCCCAGCGGAAGTAAAACCATGATAGCAATGATAATCTGCTAATACAATGTATAAATTCCAGTCAGGCTCAATAATTGGATTTTGGACATAGAGGGTTGGTGCACAAATATATTCAGTACCTGCCAGGGCCGTAGCCAGGATTTTGATTCGGGGGGGGCTGAGACTGGGTGGAAGAGGGTCTACCCTAGCAAACCTTTTGTATTGTTATCCCAATAACCCCATTAATGTGGGATATAATGAGCATGGTGATCAGATCATGATATGAATAAACATAACAGTTTAAATAATGTACCAGAAAGGCCTTTTCGCGGACCACCCTGAGAATTTCAGGGGGCTGAAGCCCCCTTAGCTCCCCCCCCCGGCTACATGCCTGGTACCTGCCTGTTATAGAATTGTCAGGATAGAACTATGGAGATGACTATATCTGAGAGTACTTTTTCAGTTTTAGATTACGTCTACGTACACCTTACAAGAAGGTATTTGTATTTTGGAAAAGTTGTAGAAAGCCCTGATCACTGTTTGATAGATTGTGATGTATTTCAATTGCTTATGAGCTTAGATTGTTTATATTTTTATGAGATATGTTTTATTGTTTACCTGTGCGGCATCAAATTTTTGCCAGATTTGTAAGCCGTCTTGAGTTCCCACCCAGGTCAAGAAAGGCAGGATAGAAATGAAGTAAATAAATAAATAAATAATTCTGAAATGCTTGGAACCAGAAGTGTTTTGGATTTTGGAATACCTGTCTGTACATAATGAGATAACTTGGAGATAGGACCCAAGACAAAACTTGAAATTTGTTGTTGTTTCATATGATATTATTATTTTACTGACACAAAAACACAGTATGTCACAGCAAACGAGATATAGATGCTGGATTTTTTTAAATCACAAAATCACAAGTCGAACACTACCCAAGTATCTAGGACTGTGTGATGTATGCGCACAGATCCAAGTAAGGTGGCCTTTTGCAGTTGACAGATCATGATTTTGTCAATGTTTATTGTTTCCAAATGCTGGCTGAGATCTTTTGGCATGGAACCCAGTGTGCCGATGACCACTGGGACCACCTGTACTGGTTTATGCCAGAGCCTTGCAGTTCAGTTTTGAGGTCCTGATAATGGCTGAGTTTTTCCTGTTGTTTTTCCTCAATACGACTGTCACCTGGCATAGCGGCATCAATGATTCAAACTTTTTTCTTTTCCACAATTGTGATGTCTGGTGTATTGTGTTCCAAAACTTTGTCAGCCTGGATTCAAAAGTCCCACAGTATTTTTACATGTTCATTTTCCATGACCTTTGCAAGTTTGTGATCACACCAGTTCTTTACTACTGTCAGTTGTTACTTGCGACATAAATTCCAATGAATCATTTGGGCCATAGAGTTGTGCCTCTTTTTGTAGTCTGTCTGTGTGATTTTCTTGCAGCAGCTGAGGATATGATCAATAGTTCCATCAGCTTCCTTACACAGTCTGCATATTATTATTATTATTATCACCCACTTTCCTCCTAGCTTGTACACATAGATGGAAGGTAACTTTATACAACAATTCTGCCTGTTCTGCACCTTATTTTCCCACTGTGTATCATTCTATCACCTGTGTCTGAGCACTAATGTTTGAGCTGGATGGCAGAAGTGAGGACACTTGCTTGCACCATGCCCTGTAATTTTGCAGTTGATCATTTCAGCAGCCAAGACATAACTTAGCCAGCCAGGGTGCCCTGCCTTTTGAAGCTGAAAATGTCTTTCTTTGAACAAAAATGTGGAGCAAACATGTTCTTTGTGGGTGGGTGTGCGGGCACGAGCAAAGGGGGACCTGAGCCCGGTGGGGGCTGAATTGCGGGACAATGTGGCGTTTCACAGCACGTGCTGCCAACTGTTGAAAATATACATTGATGTATACATATTACCTCTCCCCCGGCTTCATTTCTCCCCCATCCATTGTGTGGCCGGAGTGGGCTGCAGGCCGCAGCTGACAGCTGTGGCCTGTGTGGCTCATGAACAGCTGCTTTTTTCCTGGGGTGAAATTAAAAGATTAGGGGGCTGTGGGCACGTGCTGGCTTCTGAAGCCTTAGACAATGCTTGATTTAGGGTGGAACTTGTCTGCAGCGGCTGTCAAAAGGGGGTAGGTTTGCGCTAGCCAAGGGGGTCAAAAGAGAGGGGGGCGAAGTGCGCTTTGAGAGAGACAAAAGGAGAGGAGAGGCTGAGCGGGGGCCCTCCAGTGAGCCTCTGAAAAGGCCGCTTCAGCTCCTGCAACAGCTGCTCCTGCACAAGAAATCCGAGACCCTCTTTTCACAAAAGCACAAGAGGCTTGGCAGAGAAAAGAAGCAGAAAGGCCACACTTTACTCCAGTCAGCCCAATTGTCTGTGACTGAAAAGAAGGGGAATTGAGAGCTTGGAGCAGTTTTTTAGAAAAAAAATGAAAAAGTTTGTAGCTAGAGGATAAAAAGAAAAATAAGAGAGAGAGAGAGAGAGAGAGAGAGAGAGAGAGAGAGAGAGAGAGAGAGAGAGAGCTAAAATCACAACAGTGGAAAAGTGTGCCGCATGCCACATTGGGGGGAGTAATCCTTTGCAGGGAAATGAGTTCACAGCAATTATTGTACAATCTAAGAAATTGTTCACCTCTCTCTCCACCGATCTTAGTTGCATATATTTACCTAAGGATGTTGTTGTTTTTAACTTTGTTTATCTCACTCCTTTCCATTTGGGACTCAATGATAAAGAGGGATATTATAGTTGAAATATACAAAGAGCAAGCTCAAAATAGAATTAAACTGTTAACCACACTAGAGTTGAAAAGACAGTATTATAATGTTAAAAATCAGTTCACGAAACAGTCAAATTAAAAACCTTGTTTTAGAACTCAAAAGCTTGTACTTTTGTGCCAACCAACAGGTGTTGGCCGAAGAAAGGTGGTTTCTGAATAATCACATTCATATTTCTTTATTGCTAGATCAAAGATGCTTCCAGGAGAGGCATTTATTGTGCAACGATCTGTCTTCATTCACAAAGGTTTGCAGAGGACTGATGTCTTTGTCGGATACTTGTAATCTTCCTGTTTTATCCTTCAGCTGCTTTGGGCTTTCTTCTTGTCCCAAAAAGAAAAGAAAAGAAAATTAGCAACAATAGAATAGCCCCACAACATGTATTTTAATTGTTAGCATTAGGCACTGTCTGGAAAATTAAAGTAATTGAAGTTAGTAACTAAATCAAGCCTTTATCAGTCCAAAAGATATCTGGTGTCATTGAAGGACAGATTCTCCAAAGACCGCTTCTGACTTTCCTTTTTGTTACCAAGGATAAGTGGATGCTTTTTCCATGACTACAGTGCAAGGGCCCGAATATCCTCAATACATCAGATACCATCTGATCATGGAAGCTAAGCAAGGTCAGCTCTGGTTAATAGTTGAGTAGGAGACTGCCAACAAATGCCAGGTGCTGTTGGCTGTATTTCAGAGAAGGGAACTGGCAAAACTGCCTCTGAGTATTCCTTGCCTATGAAAACTGTATGAAATTCATGGGCTCGTCATAAGTCAACAGGTGACTTCAAGATATCTACCGAATCATATAATTCATTCCATAAAAATAGCCAAAAGGTGTTTTATGTTCTGCCTCCTCTGCAAGAAATCCCCTGACATATAGCTAAAATATACTTTTTTCTGATTCCAACATGTCTACAGACATGAGGCTTAGCATAGACAAATGCATGTACCCACCAAACCCATAGGTGCACTTATACACACAGACAAGAATTGCTATACTTCAAGATTGTCCTCTAAATATATTGACTGAACATTGCTTGTCCAATGGAGGGCCGGTAGAGGGGGTTTCAACAGGCAATGCTGGGATTGTCCAATGCTTGTCCAATGGAGAGCCAGTAGAGGGGGTTTCATCAGGCAATGCCAGGCACTCATAAAACATGAGAGTAAAGAGTAGATTGTGAGATGCATTCCGTTGAGTCCAGAGCTTTTTAAAAAATCACAGTTTGCTCGAAGCATTTTGTTAGTAACTGAGAAGATTGAAGTAGCCAGATCTTATGATTGCATTTACGCAGTCTCCTCCTCTTGCTGAATGTTATGCATTTTTAAGGTCTTGCACAGACCTCATAGTGACTGTGTAAAAGTTGGCATATCATAACGTCATTTCCCATAAAGATAAAATACTTAGTGTATACAGTGAAGGAAGGATGAAAGTTGTACGTGAATTCAGGTTGCTATATGATGTACATAGTGATGATGAAATATAATTGTAGCTGCACTCATTTGAGTATTTTATTGTTTACATGTTATTTCATGTGTGGGATTATTAGCCGTCTTGAGTCCCCACAGGGAGAAAGGCGGGGTGTAAATGAAGTAAATAATCAAATATTATAATTTCATAATGATAAACATGATTATAGGATCATGAAACAAACAACATAGGATGTGTATTTTAAAAGCTGAACAGCAGTACCAGTCTTTTTTACATTTGGCATTTCTTCTGAAGTAGAAAATATACGGAAAGTGAAAAGAGTATATTATGTACAACATATACATAATAGTCTTGGACAGGAATGGCTCCCAAAGTGACCCATTCAAGGTGGATTCAGGTGTCAAACAGGAATGTGTTATTGCCCCAACCTTATTTTCCATCTACATTGCTATGATACTTCATCTTGTTGATAGGAAGCTTCCCAGCAGAGTTGAAATAATCTAACAGATGGCAAGCTATTTAACCTCAGCTGTGTGAAAGCCAAAACCAAGGTCACAACAACATCTGTTACAGAACTCCAATATGCCGATGATAACGTAGTCTGTGCTTATTCAGAAAAAGATCTTCAAGTCACTCTAAACACCTTTGCAGAAGCATATGAGAAGTTTGGCCACCATTGAACATTGAGAAAACCAAATGCTCTTCCAGCAGTCATCAGCCAATCCCTCTGCAATGCCAGAAATAAAGCTTAATGATGTAACATTAGAAAATGTTGACCATTTTCGCTACCTTGGGAGCCACTTCTCTACAAAAGTCAACATTGTCACTGAAATACATCCCTGGCCCTTGAGAGTACTAACTGGAAATCAGCTGTGACCAGCAGTGCTGTGGAATTTGAAGAGACAAAAATGGAGGGCGAAAGGGAGAAATGTGCCAAGAGCAAGGCACATCAAGCCAACCTTGACCGGGACCGCCTTCCACCTGGAAACCGATACCCTCACTGCAAAAGTACATGCGGATCAAGAATAGATCTCCACAGTCACCTACGTATTCATCGCCAAGACATACACTTGGAGGGCCATCATCCTAGGGCTACAAGGGATTTCCTAAGTAAGTAAGTAAGTAAGTATACATAATAGTGCAGCAGTTCTCTTTAAATCTTGCATAGGTTATTTAGGAGTCAAACTTGAGTAACGCCACTACATTTTGCATAAATACTGCACAATACACCTGCAGGATGATAATAAAAAAAATGCTATAAGGTATGAGAAATAAAAACTAGGAGTGCTTAATGGGGTTTTTTTTAAAAAAAGTACAGTATCTTGTCTTCCAGCCACAAAAATCTCAGTATGATCAAAGGAACAGAACTATAGTTGCAATCCTTCAATAATTCACTGTGTCATGTTTGTGGCCTTCAGCAAGACGGGTCCACATCAAATGGCGCCGAGGACTTGCAGCCAAAATATGAAGAATTTTATGAGAACAGCTCAAAGGATGGCAAGCTCTTGGAATGTTTATAGGTTCCCAATGAACCGAAATGGTAGGGTGTAGGCTCCTCAATGCAGATAGACAGGGGTAAAGTTCATTAATAAAGCAACATCCTTTTCTTCTGCTGCATAATTCATTTTACTACTCAGGCTGTTTCCCCATTAAAATGATCCCTGCATTCCAAATTTTAGCACCAACTAGTTCAGGATTCAGCTAAGAAGTGGGGAAAGGGGGAGATGATCAGAGAAAGAGCACCATGTATTTTTTTCTTTAAAGTTTCCCATGCAATCTCTATCATCCTATCATCACTGGTTGTATGACTGGAGGCCAAGGGGAATCTGGAATCTTTTCTTTCATCCTCCCTAACTCTTTAATGTCATGCCTGACATCTGATTTAAGATCTGAATAAAAATTATGTTGCCTGCATCTGCTGTTCTCCCCGAAGAGGCACATGGAAAAGAGTGACTAGAGCCAAGCATTTCCGGTCCACTCCCTGTTTACAGCAGCATCTCACCCTGAACACACCTGACTACATTTGAATCCAGAAATTAAGCAGGGTTGGGTCTGACTAGTACTTGTTTATGGGAGCACTACCCAATGCCAAGAAGGCCTAGGAAAAATTCGGCTTGAAACCCTGGACAGTCACTGCCAACAGATTTAATAGTACTAGCATGGCTATAAAAGGCTTTCTATCTTCCTATAATGTTTGATGGTGATGAGGACTCCTTCTGGACAGACTTGCACCTAGCCTAGACTAAGAGATGGAATGGGAAATGCCATCACACACCGATAATGTACATGGTATTTGAAATGAGCCAAGTTATTTGGGCACATATGTTGTAAAATCCTGAAAACACCTCTCTCCATTTCGAATGGTCACAATATAATAATAACAAATTGCATGGCTCACCATTTTCTGGCCTCCTATATAACGTGCAGAGTGTACTGCCTGAGGTGGCTGCCACATTCCTCCTCATGGTAGGCATCAGCCCTGCCTTGCCCTAATACTCAGAGAACAGGCTGGCACAAACAACCTTGGGGTGTTGCACAGGAAGTTATTTCTGGCCCAGTTTTCCTCTAGCACCATCCCATTCCCTTCTCTCTCATTTCCTTTAGCATAATAGAGCTGAACTTAGCAAAGCACTGGCTTCCAGGAAGCATACTACACTTTGGCAGACAAAAAAGAGTAACAATGTAGGATGGGTTACATTTAGCTTGACAACAGTACATGTGAAAGGGATTTAGGAGTCTTAGTTGACCACAAGCTAAACATGAGTCAACAGTATGATGCAGCATTAAGAAAACAAACAAGGCAATCTTTGGCTGCATCAATAAGAGTATAGTGTCTAGAATGATAGTCCCATTCTATTCTGGTTTGGTCAGACCTCACCTGGAATCCAGTGTCCAGTTCTGGGCATCACAATTAAAGAAGGATATTGACAAGCTAGAACACGTCCAGAGGAGAGTGACCAAAGTGGTTTATTTATTTATCATGTCAGAAGCAAACCGAGGGTAGAGTTGCAATGTATTTAAAAACACAAAGTTTAAAAACTTGTCATTATATAAATGTCTTTTGACCAGTAGCTGGCCACTTGGAGTGCCTCTGGTGTTGCTATAAGGAGGTCCTCCACTGTACATGTAGCAAGGCTCAGACTGCATTGTAATAGGTAGTTTGTGGTTTGCTCTTCTCTACACTCGCATGTCGTGGATTCTGTGGCCCCATTTCTTAAGGTTGTCTCTGCATCTCGTGGTGCCAGAGTGCAGTCTGTTCAGTGTCTTCCAAGTCACCCAGTCTTCTGTGTGCCCAGGAGGCACTCAATCCATGGTATGAGCCATAGATTGAGGTTCTGAGTTTTAGTCTGCCACTTTTGGACTCTCGCTTGCTGAGGTGTCCCTGCGAGTATCTCTGTAGATCTTAGAAAACTATTTCTTGATCTAAGGCATTGCCATGCTGACTGATATCTGAACAGGGAATGGGCTGGAGATGTCACTGCCTTGATCCTTTCATTGTTGGTTGCTACTTCCCAATGGATGTCAGGTGGTAAAATACCAGCTAAACAGCATAATTTATCAAGTGGTGTGAGGCGTAGACATCCTGTAACAATGTGGCATGTCTCATTAAGAGCCACAGCCACGCTTTTAACATGGTGAAATGTGTTCCACACTAAGAACGCGTACTAAGCAGCAGAGTAGCAAAGCACAAGGGCAGATGTTTTCACTGTGTCTGGTTGTGCTCCCCAGGTTGTACTAGTCAGCTTTCATATGATATTATTTCTAGCACCCACTTTTTGCTTGATAATCAAAGTGGTAAAATGTCTGAAAGCCAAACCCTATAAAGAGTGGCTTAGAGACTTAGGTATGTTTAGCCTGGAGAAGAGAAAGTTAAACAGTGGCATGATAGCCATATTTAAATATTGTCATATTGAGGAGGGACCCTGCTTGTTTTCTTCTGCTCTGGAGATAGGACATGGCGCAATGGGTTTAAATAGCAGGAAAATAGATTCTACCTAAACATAAACATTAGGGAGAACTCACTGATGGCAAGAGCTGTTCAACACCTTTATTGATCTTTATTAATGACTTAGTGTAAGGGTTAGAAGACATGCTCATCAAGATGACACCAAATTGGGAGGGATAGCCAATACTCCAGAAGGCAGAAGCAGAATTCAAAATGATCTTAACAGATTAGAGAGATGGGCCAAAACTAACAAAATGAAGTTCAACAGTAACAAATGCAAGATACTCCACTTAGGTAGAAAAAATGAAATGCAAAGAAACAGAATGGGGGACACATGGCTCAAGAGCAATACATGTGGAAAAAAATCTTGGGAGTCCTTGTGGACAACAAGTTAAACATGAGCCAACAATGTGCTGCAGTGGCAAAACAGCCAATTCTGCCTTGGTCAGACCACACTTGGAATACTGTGTCCAATTCTGGGCACCACAATTGAAGAGAGATATTGACGGCTGGAATGTGTCCAGAGGAGGGTGACTAAAAGGATCAAGGGTCTGGAGAACAAGCCCTATGAGGAGCAGCTTAAAGAGCTGGGCATGTTTAGCCTGAAGAAGAGAAGGCTGAGAGGAGACATGATGGCCAAGTATAAATATATGAGGAAAAGTCATAGGGAGGAGGGAGCAAGCTTATTTTCTGCTGCCCTGGAGACGAGGATGCGGAGCAATGGCTTCAAACTACAAGAAAGGAGATTCCACCTGAACATGAGGAAGAACTTCCTGACTGTGAGAGCTGTTCAGCAGTGGAACTCTCTGCCCTGGAGTATGTTGGAAGCTACTTCTTTGGAGGCTTTTAAGCAGAGGTTGGATAGCCATCTGTCGAGGGTGCTTTGAATGCAATTTTCCTGCTTCTTGGCAGGGTGTTGGACTGGATGGCCCATGACCACGAGGTCTCTTCCAACTCTATGATTCTATGACTGAATGGTCTTTGTGGTCTCTCCCAACTCTATGATTCTATTTTAACAGCATTAGCAACTGCTGCCTTGAATAAAGTGTGATCCTAGTCCTAAAGTGGGGGACAGGTGATTTAATGAAAGCTCTACTTCTGTGCTCTCCTCTCTGAATGAAGCTTGCAAAAGGGGCTTGATCTCTGTGGAATCTTGCCCCCTTCCCCAGCATGGGCAGTTTTGTGCTGACATGATGGTTCCTCTTGTCCTTCCATGGTGGAACTTGTTCTCCATCCAATTCAATGGTGCAGAGTGAATTTGTGCCAGCCCACACATAATGTACCATCCATTGTACAAGTCTAGAACAGCAATGATACTTTAGATATAGGTCTAGTGTTGAATCAAACTGTGGGGTTTCTACTTTACATCTGCAATAAAAGAAAGGAGAAAATGTGAACACCAGTTACTGCTGGAGCTGAACTTTGTGTTCTGACACTCCCTGAAATAATACATGAGAAGCAATGCAAGTGAGCAAACTAGATTTGTGTAGTGTCCAAGCACTCTTTAATTGTAGATTCATTATCCCAGCAAACAGACTTCTGGCAATGGCTGGTATGCCCCCACTGCTGCCGAACGATGCCAAATCTAGGCTGGTAATTAAGGGCAGGGAGTCCTTTACAATGTGGTGGGAGGACACATAAGCAATTCATCACTAGCATTTGCAAATTGTGGCACTCTCTCCTTCCAGCACAAAGGCAGCTGCCGACTGATAGCATCAGTTCATCCATCCATGTAGGGATCCCATTTGTTTCAGTTTGCCTCTTGGGATCTCATTGAGGGAGCAGGTGACTTACCAGCTGACTGGATCTGCTTGACCTTGCCTGTCTGGTCATCCCTAGGGAAGAGATATAATGCAGGAGCCACAAAAAACACAGATGCAAATGCAATTGAACTGAATATTAATGGAATCTCTTTCTTCCTACCTAGTGACCAGACCCTGCTTTCAAACATTTGCAAATATACATGGATATTGCTTTGGCCACCGCAGAGCCAGATACTGTGCCCCATCCTCTGGACAGAAATCAAACTTATGGGATCTACTTTACTAGCTCCACCAACCAAAACCTCCAACTCTGGTAGATGGATGTTCACAAGAATTGAAGGTTTGCGTCCAGGAATTGGTTCTGATCACCAGCACTGAGTGGAGTCATCACTCTTTCAACACAAAACCCAATTCTGTCCCAAATGTTCTTCTTTACAGAACTGTAATTTAGGGCAGAGGGGTGAAGTAAAGAGTTTTTTTATTTGGCAGCTGCTATTTTCAAGCAAATGAGGTTATTTTTTTAAAAAAAATTGCAATCTACTGCAAAATACTGACGCCTGTACATGTGTGCCAGTTATCTCCTTTTCTGTTTTGAAAGTGTTTTTGTCTCCAAGATATTCCCGTCAAAAGTATGTGTCTTTTGCTCATCGGTTCATATATATCAAATTGAAAGCTTATATCATGTTGTGTGTTTAGGAACAATGATCCACACAGTGATAATAACCGCATGTCACAACAAACCATGATGCGGCTTGGTGAAAACCAGCTTGTCATCAAACAGCCTTGTGCAACAAACTACGCTTGCTAACTAGTTGCAAACCAGAAACCGAATCCATGATTTGTTATCTAATTTAAGTCATTCAAACCTATAATCATGGGTTGTTTCCCTAGATGTCCATCTTGACATAAGAGTTGAAAAAGGGGCAGGTGAGAACCAAAACAGAAAGCAGTCTTGAATGACAGCTACATTTTGTTTTGTCATCTGTTGTGCAATTTGTGGCTTAGGCAATAAAATATAGTTATCATAAGCCATAATTTATCATGACATATGCCTATTTATAAAACAGTGGAAGAAATCTATGTGTTTAACAGAGCACTGACTTTCTGAACAAAATCTGATAATTGTGTTCTGATAGAAGACGCCTCCTTGGATGAAAACCAGAACACACCAACTATTCCTGGTATAAGTTTAGGGAGGATTCATCCTAGTAACTATGGACAGTTTGACTTTGCCCAGGCAGGGCTGACATATGAGTTCTCTGTACTTTTAAAGATATTTTACATATCATTCTAAACCAAACTGTGGCAATGCTTTATTCATTTCTATCCTTTATCCCTCTCATTACTTATTTGTGGCCCTTTGCCTCCACATACTCTCTAACCAAAACATTTTATGGCCTACTAAGATACTGTTAGAGTTCTAAATCATCCAGATGTTCCAGGAGATATTTGTATCACAAAATCTGTTAATAAGATGAACAACAGGGATGCTGAAAAGCTGTAGCAGCTTGTACAAAAAGCACTAAGTGAATAACTGAAACCATTTATTTATTTATTTCAATTATTTATAACCCACCCTTCTATACCCCTGAAGGGGGACTCAGGGCGGCTATCAAAAGGCACAATTCGATGCCACACAACAATCCGTAAAAACCAACAATTAACATCATAAATACATTTACAATCAATTTGGATTGATTGTGAAACTCCATATATAAATTTCTCAGATAGGGGTTCGCCTTAATATATTAAAATGCTCTGTTCATCATGAGGACGCTAAAAACAACAAAACCACTGGGCCAAATGACAACGAATTTGGTCACAAAACACATATTAATCTAATGTATGCCCTTCACTCATAAAAAAAACACAGCAGAAAGGACTTTAAACCCCAAAAAACCAAAGAGACAAACAGCTGTGCTGTTTGGAAGGTGAAGGGAGGCAAGCCCCCAGCAACAACTGTGGAGAGGGGCCTCAGCTGTGAATACAGCCGTAGGCAGAGAAGCCCATATGAAAAACCTTCGTGATTGGCTTCCCTTCCCCTTCGCCTCTGCCTTCTCCTGGCTTCATTCTTTCCCTTTCTTCTCTTACTGTTTTGGGCTTTTTTTGTGGTCATCTCTGTGCCACTCCCCAGATCCTCCCGTCAGCACCAGAATACAATCAAAGCCCTCTAGACAGGGGGCCATCCAGCCATAGATATAATCAACATATAGATATAGATATATATGAATGACACAGGGAGATATACTATCATAATATCAAAGGCCACCCTGTCCAACCTCCAACAGGGCAGGAGGACACAATCAAAGCCCTCCCTACAAAAGACCATCCAGCCATAGATATAGATAACTATTAATACATATACGTATGTAGATATATAGATAGATATGGTACCATAGATTTAGAAGGGACCTGTGAAGGCCATCCAGTCCAAGCCCCTCCTACCAGGCCAGACACAACCAAATCCCTCTCAACAAAGGGTAATCCATGCTAAGATATAGAAAATGATTCACAGAAAAACATATATACACACACATGCCTACAGATACACACATATATACACACACATCCTCACAAACATAAACACACACACATATATACACAGTCACACAAACCTGTAGACATTCTATAAAAATAATATATACTGTCCGCTTATAGGGGCCTCATGTCTCCCAAACCTGCACACATTACAAGTCGTATATATACACACACATACATTACACATACATAACACACATCTACACACATGTACACATGCAAACACATATATACATATACACATACTCTGGCATTCTCTGGTATTAGGAAGATTCTTAGGAAGGACTCACCCATGCTTTTTACAAGCACGTTGGAAGTTGGATGTGTCCTTCAAGCCTGTGCAATGGATTTTTCTGGTGGAGCGCAGCATGCACAGAACTGGCCTCACCCTTTAAACCAAAGGTTTGTCTGCTGGGGCCTAGCAAGCTTGGACGGTGGCAGCGAGGTCCTCAGGTCGTAGGTTTGATTAGAGTTTCCTTCTCTTAGATGGTTGACCTTACAGGGTTAGACGAGCACCATTTGCCCGGATTTGAATTTAGAGTTTTCCTTCTCTTAGGATGGTTGCCAAAAGGCTAGAGAGCCCATCCTGCCCGTTGACACTCTTTGTCAGACCCTTCGGTTGTGACCTGTCTGGCATGGGAGGCCCTACCAGTGACTATTATGCCACCGCCAGCATAGCTCAAAACTTCATTGGGGTACGCAAGCCTCTCCTCCACAACAAGGGGGCACCAATGGAGAGGTATACACATACACATACTTATACACAGGCATACATACATACATACACACATATATACATATACACATGCACACAAAAATATACACATATACACATACATATACACACACACACTATCACACATACATATACACATATACATGTACACACAAATATACACATACACACATATATACACATGAGCACACACAGGCACACATATACATATATACATGCACACACAAATATACACATACACACGCAAACATATATACATATGCGCACACATATACACACATATACATATACACATGCATACACACACACACACACACACACAATGTTCCTAATGTTGCAACCCTTTAATACACTTCCTCATGTTGTGGTAACCCCCAACCATAACATTATTTTCATTCCTACTTCATAATTGTAATTTCATAACTGTTATGAATCATAATGAAAATATACAGGATGTATTTTAAGTCACTGGTACCAAATTTCACACAAATACCTAATATGCCTCAATTTGAATCCTGGTGGGGTTGGAGGGGAGGATTGATTTTGTCATTTGGGAGTTGTAGTTGCTGGTACTTATAGTTCACCTACAATCAAAGAGCATTCTGAACTCCATCAACAATGGAACAGAACCAAATTTGACACACAGAACTCTCATGATCAACAGAAAATACTGGAAGAGTTTGGTGGGCCTTGACTTTGAGTTTTGGAGTTTTAGTTCATCTATATCTAGAGAACACTATGGACTCAAACAATGAAGGTTCTAGATCAAACTTGGCATGAATACTCAATATGCCCAAATGTGAACACTGGTGGAGTTTGGGGAAAATAGACCTTGACATTTGGGAATTGTAGTTTATTATTTATTTATTTACCACATTTGTATACCACACTTTCTCAGCCAGAGGCGACTCAAGGTGGTTCTCAATCGGCAGCAATTCGATGCCATTATAAATATCAAATACAGTTAAAACAATTATAAAAACAATTCAACATTTAAAATGTAATATAAAAAGCAAATATGTCTGTAAAAACAAAATCTCTGACGTCTCCTTATTAAAATCGTTGTCCAATTGCGTCATCAATCATTCCATATATCCATTTACTTCTAATTATGCTACAGTACAATCATGGAAACATAGAGTTGGAAGAGACCTCGTGGGCCATCCAGTCCAACCCCCTGCCAAGAAGCAGGGAAATCGCATTCAGGGCACCCCTAATAGATGACCATCCATATCGTCTGGATGGACATCTTCCTTCCATATCTTCTGGAAGAGCAGAGGCCTTTGGGATAGTACAGGGTGATTCCTTTTTAAAGCTGTTCCCCACCATCAGCTTATTTTCATCTGGGCTTCCAGTGGTGGCCTCAGCAGCAGGAAATTGACTGGAAACACCATTATTAATTCAGAGATGGGGAGCTTTTATTGAGTTGAGGGCCACATTGTCTGGGTGAAAACCTGCTATGGATCAGATGCCAAGCCTGAGTGGAATTGAAGTCCCAAACAGAGCACACCAACTAATGTACAAGCACACACTATTTATACATGCAGAGAACATACATTCTCACACAGAGCTTGGAAAACTTGCTTTTTGAATTACTAGATTCTTCCAGTCTGTGCAAGGATATAGTTGGGCAAAGCTTCACCTGCTTAATTTCTCCTCTGCTAAATACCTGTTAGAAACACTAATGTGAAGAACTGGGACAGTACTAACAATCACATTTCCGTAATAGGAAATCCCTCCCATGCCAGGACTCATGATACATTTCCTGTGTCTATACAAAAGCTACTATTTTACTATTTAAGCCCACAATACCTAAAAACAGTTTAGCAGAATATTTCATTAGGGGGAAACCCTTGCAAAACAATGTAGAAATAAACATTTGATACATTAGATTAGTATGCATTTCCAAAATGCAGCATATCCAATATTTAAACTGTGTATTTATTTGTATACTATATTTATACTCCACCCTTCTCACTCCAAAGGGAACTAAGAGAGGCTTACAATACATGCCCTGTGGATTGCATCTCTCTTTCCCAATCTCTCTCACATGTTTCGGGACTAATTTAGTCATGCCCGGATTACCCATAAGGCCAACGAGGCCTTGCCCTAGGGGCGCAAGCCAGGGGGGGGGGGGCTCCAGATCACGGAACAAAAAAAACAAACTGGTCCGCACCCCTCTTTCCCCCTTTCTCATGCCTCTCCTCGCTCCTTCTCCCGGCAAAGTCTCTGCTCCGTCTCGCGCACTCTCTCTCTCTTGTGCGCGCTCTCTCTCTCTCATGTGCTCTCTCTCTCTTGCACGCTCTCTCTCTCTCACTCGCACACTCTCTCTCGCTTGCGCTCTTTCTCTCTCACACTCTCTCTCTTTCTCTCTCGTGTGTGCCTTTGGAGTGAGTTTGCACCCGCTGCGCTCTCCCCAAGCCTGCCAACTCCCGAGGAGACCTTCAGAGCACAGCGGAGCTTTCCAGCCGGTGAGAATGCATGGTGACCTTGGAGGTGGTGGGACGGGGCCTACTCGCCTTTCTCTTCTGCTCCGGAGGCACCATGGCGAAGGCCAGCCAAGTGTGGGTCTGAGTGGTGTGTGTGTGTGTGTGTGGGGGGGGCTAATTCCAAAGTATGACCTAGGGTGCAAAAAAGTGTTAATCTGGGCCTGAATTTAGTAGCAAATACCATTAAAACACCATCAAATTAACCTGGTGTCACAGAGGTGGAAGTACATTAATAAAAGGTAACCAGGGACGCATTTACATGGTAGAATTTAAGCAGTTTGACACCACTTTAACGGACACTGCTATGGAGTGCTGGGGACTGTAATCTGGTGAGGTAGCAGCACTCTTGGTCAGAGAAGGCTAAAACTCCCATGATTCCACAGCATTGTGCCATGGCAGTTAAAGTAGTGTTAAACTGCATTAATTCTACATTGTAGATGCATCCCTGGACAGGCACATCAACATCTTGATTTTCAAGGCTGCAATGAAAGAGTCAGTTTGGTATAGTGGTTTAAGTGTTGACTTTGATTAGAGGTGAGAGTTCAAATTCTGCTCAGTTATGGAGACCCATTGGGTGACTTTGGGCAAGCCATACTATCTCAGCCTCATATGAAGGCAAAAGCAAAACCCCTCTGAACAAATCTTGCCATGGAAACCATGTGATAGGTTTACCTTCAGGTCACCATAAGTCAGAAACATCTTGAAGGCACACAACAACAGATGAAGAAGGGGAGCTTAATTTATTCAGAAAGGAGGCAAAGTGTTCATTGATTATTTCTGCTTTGATCATTTCAGAAACATGTCCCTAATTAATAGTAAACAAATATTTATTAGTCTCCTCAAGTCACCACCCATGGGCTGGATTGGATTAAGAATTTGTTTATTGGCTTTTCTTTCACCATGACAGCTAAACCTTCCTCAGAAAAGAATGCTTTGACGTAAGTAGAATTCTCTTACAAAACCAGCCTTAAATCACTTTCAGCTCTTCTTGAAAACCTTGCATTGCTGAATTGGGGGTGTTTATCGCTGATGACGCCAGGTCACTGTTGCTCAATGTAGATAATAGCACCCAGTCACACCCATACTTTCATCAATGTAATTACTGATAGTTGTAAACTCAATGGGTATAGACAGACACATTTTGGTTTGCAAGATAGATTCGCTTCTGTGTCTCACATAAAAGCAAGGCTTAGTTACAGGGTGGTTGCAAGGATACACTGCAGAGGAAGAACACAGGATTTCTCATTGCTCATGCATTATGACAAAATGACATTTTTGTTTTGCAGCCTCTTCCCCTGAGAGGAAAATGTGTTGGCAACAATATATCAATGGCAATGTTGATACGGCCCCCTTGTGCAAAAGGGTTCTCCTTGTGGGCCTGGAGCAAATAACCCAATATGGGGACCATAACACTTCCAGCCATGCTCAAGAAATGTATGTCTTCCCAAACATCTGGTCAAGGTTAATATGTATGCAAGCTACTTCCACCACACTTAGAACATCTCTGTGTCTTCACTTTTGGCACATCTCCCTCCTGCTTTCATGCTCTATATTGTTACTTTGGCTATCACATTAAATATAACATCATATTAAGTGTCACTCTGGCAATAAATGAGAATAGAGCAACTGTTGTTTCTGCAAGATCTTGGCCCACGTTTTATGTAAGAAATTGGCAGTGTTTAAAATCCAGATTGACTCTCCTTTCTTTTTTCAAAGAAGACTGATGTGCCTTTAAAAATAATAAAAAAACAGAACTGAGGGTGTGGTGTTTAATTAAGGTCATGTTGATGAATTCACTTAGTCCAGTGATTCTCAACCTGGGGATCAGAACCCCTGGAGGGGTCGTGAGGGGGTTTCAGAGGGGTCACTGAAGACCATCAGAAAACATATATTTCTAGTAGTCTTAGGAACCCTTTTGGCAGAGAACGCAGAAGATCTCTCCACCTGTCCTTCTCTTCCTTTTTGGAAACAGATGGCGAATCCTCCCACCAAAAGCCCTTCTCTGCTGTGATTGGATGGCCTGTCAACCAAGGAGTGAGCTGTTTCTGAGACTCCAAGTGGGGAGGGGAGAGCAGGCATGCTCGGTGCATGGTAGTATGGTACGCATGTGCATGTGTGAGGTTGGAAGGAGGCTCATGCCAGTGAGTCCCTTCAAGGCATGGGGGTTCTGTGTGGGAAGTTTGACCCAATTCTATTGTTGGTGGGGTTCAGAATGCTCTTTGATTGTAAATGAACTATAAATCCAAGAAACTCTCTCCTTATGGCAAGATGTTTCAAGTCTTTCCCTCTGCTGATGCAGATGCCGCAATGCCTACAAACGGCTACAGTGACTTCTTGGGGATGTACTGTGAAGTGATCCCAGAGCAGGGACCTGGGCCTTCCCATATGCACAAGTGCTGGAGCAGTGGGGTTGTCTCCTCCGGTGTCAGTGGAGGGGGTGGGTGTGGGTGTGGAGGGGAACGATTGCAAATCTCCCTCGAGCAGCCCTCCCCCGGATCGCTGTGATCCGAGGAAGAAGATAGTGCTTCTTGGGCATTTACCATGTTTAGCTGTGCCAGCAACATGATAACATCATCATCACTTGGGTCACAGGGAGAGGTTTGAGCTCTGTTAGGGCTTTCATAAGCTGTAGCCTCTGAAGCCCTAGTAGTGGCATGCTCACGCAGAGTGATGTGCGCACCCCTCCCTCTCCTGTTAGTTCTAGAACCACGCAGCAAAGACACAGGGCCCTTGCATACCAATCCGTTAGCAGCAGAACGTTTCATTTTAGAAGCCAAAGTACCACTTGGAGAAATTAGTGTTCTTAAGAATATTTTGCTGGTCTTATAGGAGTTGAGGTGCACAAGGTAGACCTTTGACCCAACAGAGAGCAAATACGGTTGTTATTGGCCTTTCTTGAGGATAAAAGGAGTCTAGTATAGGCAGAACTTCTGTTAGGGGACTCGTAGCCTGTTGTGGATGTTGCGCTGATTGAAGGATCAAACGTGCCCTTATACATTGAACGTTGGGAAAGCCAACCTGGCAGGCACACAATAGTATATGCAGGAGGGCAGAAAGGAGAGAAAGAGGCTGGCAAAGTGCTTTTTCCACAGATTAGATTGAGTTATGGGATAGGTGATACCCAGAACTCTTGTGGGGGCACCAGGGGGCCTTCCGAGGCCTAAAACAGGTACAACAGTTGGCCCAGTATATGCAGGAGGGCAGAAAGGAGAGAAAGAGGCAGGCAAAGTGTTTCTCCCACAGGTTAGCTTGAGTTATGGGATAGGCGATACCCAAAACTGTAGTGGGACCACAAAAAGGGCCTATTAAGGGCTAAAGCAGGTACAACAGGTGGCCCAAAATATGCAGGAAACCAGAAAGGTGAGAAAGAGGCTGGCAAACTGCTTTTTCCAGAGGTAGAAAGGATTTATGGGATAGGCGATACCCAAAACTGTAGTGGGACCACAAAAAGGGCCTATTAGGGGCTAAAGCAGGTAAAACATGTGGCCCAAAATATGCAGGAAGGCACCAGAGGAGAAAAAGAGGCAGGCAGACTGCTTTTCCCAGAAGTTGAAATGAGCTTTGGGATTGGCGATACCCAAAACTGTAGTGGGACCACAAAAAGGGCCTATCAAGGGCTAAAGCAGGTACAACAGGTGGAGAAGACAAACAAACACCCCAAAAATTGCTTGAACAGGCTTCTCCCAAAGTTCAACAAAGAACCCTAGCACATCTATGGCGTTTGTTAGACCTAGGTCCCGAAGAAGAGCAAAGGCAATTCCCAAAGTTTTTTTTTAAAAGAAAGGAAAATGCTTTCTATTTGTACCTCCCACACCACTGTCCAATTTCTCAAGATCGCTCGCTTGCTCCCAGCACCAACCCCAATCCCCAAGAAAAAAGGCTAGCCTTCGTTTCCCGGGACTTTCCCTTTCAAGCTTCTCCCTTCTTCTCTCCCTCTCCTTTCATTCCCACCCGGCAGAACCAAACTGAATGAGCCACGTCGCGTGCGCCGCAGCTGTTTAAAGCCTAATGGAGACCTGACCCCACCCTTCTAGAAGTGTTTTCTCCTCATTAGCTAGAGGAAAGCAGGTGATTGCATGCAACCACCTGATTATCTTCAGCCAATGAGTGGAAAACAACCAGAGAAGGGCGGAAATCATGCATATACATTAACGGACCCGTAGCGAATATGGCGCCCACGACTTCAAAATGAAAATGTCACTTCCAGGTTGCTGAGAGCGCGTTGAAACCGTTTCAAATGTAAATTTTA
The DNA here is from genome assembly GCA_030556195.1 of Anolis apletophallus. Lineage (NCBI taxonomy): Eukaryota > Metazoa > Chordata > Lepidosauria > Squamata > Anolidae > Anolis > Anolis apletophallus. The sequence continues at coordinate 80,632,997 of JARBWK010000006.1, read as the reverse complement.
TACGAAATACAAACGAAATTTGTTGAAATACGACGAACCTATACAGGCCTAGTTAGTACCTCATCAGACTACAAACCCCCAGATTCCATAGCATTGAGTCATGGCAGTTAAGGTGGTGTCAAACTGCATTATTTTGACAGTGTCGATGCACCCTATGTCTATCGCCAGTAATTTAATCCCCCACCCTTGGCTAAATGGGGCAACTGGACTGGAGTGCTTCTATGCTATGCACCATCTGTTATTTCATTTACCACCAACAAACTTCATATTAAAGCAGTAATGTATGTTAGTCTTCAACACCAAACAAACTCTTGAGGAGACCTTGAACAGTAACCAGTTATGTAACAGAAGACATGTTCTCCTTTGACCCAGCAGGAGTTGTCAGAATGTTGGGTCTGGCTGGTTATCCAGGCTTATTGCAGAGGCAATAGACCACTGCATTGTTTGGTTGTGTGAGCTGTGCCTCTCAAGGGATCAGCAATTGGGGGTTGGTTGGTTTAGGGATGGGGGAGGGATATCAAGCCAATTCAGTCAGCTGGCAGTCACCTGCAGTCCAAGCAAAGAAAATGGAAACAGATGGAACTCCCCCCTCTCTCTGATGCTATCACTAAACAGCTGTGGCTTTTGTGTACAGAGAAGGAGATAACATCACAGCTTCAAAAGGGGGCTGATAAATTGTGGTTGCCCCCTTTCCTCGCCCCTCACTCTCCCTTCACCACACTGCTGTCAGGAGTGCTTAGCCACTCGGAATAATTGGCCTGGCATTACAGACGGGATATGTTGCAGTAATACACAGGTAGTTGCAAAAAGAGCCTTGGGATCGTGCCCTGGCTTTCCTTCTGGTGCTGCTAACAGAGATTGCCATTGTGCAAAAGGTGAAAAAGAACACGTACAAAGAATTATGGATTGCCCCCAAATTCTTCTAATAGAAACAGAGAGGCAAGGGATGTAGAAAAGGAAGGTCAGCAGAGCATGAGTGATTTCAATCTGAAACAAAACAGGCAAAGTAGGCAAAGTGCAGCCTTGAAATCCTTTGTAGTCTTCCTCCATAATTTTTTCTTTTACACTCCAAATTTCTAGTACAGTTTGAGCATCCTTTATCTGGAATTCTGAAATTCGAAATACTCCAAAACTGACCATATGAGTGGCTGAGATAGTGACACCTCTGATGATTCAATGTGTACAAACTTCATTTCATGCAGAAAATTATATATTGTATTAAATTATCTTCAGGCAATGTGCACAAATGAATTTTATGTTGAGATTTGTGTCCTATATCCAAGATTTTCATTATGTGCATATATGCAAATTCAAAAGTCCAAAACAAAAAATGGCCCCCTCTATTTGTTGTCCTAAGCAAGGGTCACAACAACAACAACAATCTTTATTTCTAGACTGCCCTCTCTCCCCAAAGGGACTCAGGGTGGTTTACACACACACACACACACACACACACACACACACACACACACACACACACACAGAGAGAGCATTCAATGCCTCAGGTGAGTACAAACATATCAAAATAATACACAATAAAGCACAGTAATAACAGTGAACTTACAGTACAATGAAGCATTAAACATTGTGATGAGAATGCTTAATAAAACAAACAATAATAAAACAACCCAATAAGACATAGTTAACTAAAACATAAGCAAACATTACAACAAATACCCTAAAAGCAATTTAAAATACAGCTACAGTAAAAATGGCTGGCACCAGGGTTCATTTGAAATGTATCATGGCAGCCATATAGTACAAGTGGGACTAGCCAGCATTCCAAGTGGTTAAAGTGTCTTAGCCCTCCTCCTCTCCATTCACTAAAGTATATAGGTACGTTTTTAGAAATTTCTTAAAGGAGAGAAGGGTATGGGCTGTTTTTACTTCTTTAGGGAAAGAGTTCCAGAGATGCGGAGCGATCATGGAAAAGGCCACCTCTCTTCTTACCACCAACCGAGCTTGTGACAGAGGTGGGACCGAGAGAAGGGCTTCCTCCATTGAGTGCAGTGCACGGGATGGACTCTATAGGGAAATATGATTAGATAAATAGCCTGGACTCAAACTGTTTTGAATACTCAACCTGTATGACAGAGAGTGAGATATAGAAAATCACTGTTATCAGGAATTTTGATATTTGTTTGATTTTCCTTGGCAACTATCTCTGCCTTTGGATACTTTAACTCTATTTCAAAATAAAAAAGATGTTTTAAGTTACTTGAATACTAGAAATTAGAGAACTGAAGAAAATTTCACTTGGGAGCAAGATTCCTATTGGGGGCCAATGTCCTGACCTCTTTTTTCACCTATAGAAAGAAGGAAAGGGCTAACCCTTGTGTGTCTGAGTTCTAGTTGGCTCATACGGGGGCACATGATTTATCAGCCTACACCTAGGCTGTATAGGCAGAACCAACACAGTGTAAGTGTTGCACTAGTACACTGGGTGATCAGGGTTCAAATTTCTGCTCATCCATGGAAATTCACTGGGTGACTTTGGGCAAGTCACATGCTCTCAGCCTCAGAAGAAGATAAGGCTAAACCTCCAAATCTTGCCAAGTAAGCCCATTTAGAGGTTCACCTTAGGGTCACCATAAATTGAAATGGTCCACAACAAAGTTGTGTAAGGCTTCTAATGTATTCCCTCAGAGAAAGAAGGGTAATAGGGAACCAGTTATAGGTGATTGCAAGGATTGGCTGATTAAGTGCCACTTGCACACCTTCTGAGTAGAGAGAATATCCATAGTTTCAGAGCCTCCTTTTAGTGAACTACAACAACACATCTCTTTGAACATAGGAACTACTATCACAAAAGTTAGAACTGCTACATTCATATATGACATTCCTCCCTTTTTCATGTGTATGTTCTCTGGCTTAGAGTCCAGGCTTTGAAATTCAGCAGTTTCAATCAAACCTAATCATGCACTATTTTTTATAGTCCGTCCTACCCATCCTTCAATGGATACCTGAAATAATATTATGTAATAGTCTAATCATATCATGGCTTAAAGCCCTTTCCAGATTGTTGACTAAACTGCCAAATTCCCCTGATGACTATTATATAATTCTCACTGGCACTATAATTAAATTAACACTAGGAACATGAAGCCTGGCTTTCAAACAGAGTGAGGATCCTAAAATCTAATACTAGGCTTTGTTCATTTCCAATTACTTCAATAACAATGCTCTTAGTAAGAATGGGGGGGGGGGGGGAGGATTGTCAATTTTGCTTACTCTCACATTAATTAAGACAAAACAATCTCAAGTAATTTCTATCCTGAACATGAAGAATTCATCATGTGTCTCATATGGTTCTCCTTGTGTGATTGTCTGTGCTGATTTATAGTCTGGTCTTAATGCCTGCTGGTGAAGGTTGGAACATGTCCCCTTGGTCTACATGCGTTAATTGAAGCATTACTGTCTGATTAGAGCTATCAATTATCCCTGTCCCACACCTTATTTTTGTCCAGTGAATATTTCCCAATGCATAATTACATGATAGTTAGCTGGGGAAGATTATTAGCCAAAGTATGAAAGTTTCTGCTACAGATGTTGTTATGTCCATAAGAAAAGAACATTAAATAACCATATGGGGACAACACTGTTCACTGCTATTAATCGGGATGGTGTCTGTTAGGGTTGTGCGATCAATTAAAAAATGTTTCAAAACCCATTACAAAACGAGGAGGCACTGGTATTTTGTTTCTAAAGTGTTTCTAAAGTATTGTTAGTGAAAATTTCATTACTATAACAAGAGTAACAAAAATTTTGTTACTTTTTCGTTATAGTAATTGTGCAAGTGGGGAAACTTGAGGGGCTCCTTTCTCCTCACTTTTACAGCTATTGGGGTGAAACTTGCTACAGTGGTCGAACACATTTACCACTGTTAGCCCACCAGGTTTCAATATGTTTCACATTTCCACGGATTTTGGGGGAATTTTCAAAGCTTTTATAAACAACATTTTAAAAAAATTCTACAAGAGCTATCTCATCGAATTGCCTATACACAAGATAACGGGGGATCATTTACCCCAACTTTCAGAAATATTCATACATCTACCAATTTTAGGGATTTTAAAAAAGTTTTGATAAAAAACATTTTTTTAAAAAAAATCCACAACAGCTACCTCATTGAATGTCTCTGATATTAGACAATACAACATCAATTTAGGGATTTCTTCCCACCCCAGTGCAAAGATTTAATTACCAGAAGCAGGCCCGGATCAGGCCCCTTTGGCGCCCTAGGCCAAAGGCTCTGCCCGGCTCCAACCACGACTCCGCCCCTGCCCCCGGCTCCACCCCCACCTCCTCGCCGGCACGAGGAGGAGGAAGGAAAGCCCCACCCCCGGAGCCGATGCAGGGCCTCCCCATGGCTCCTCCCTCCCTCCTGGCTTTAGGAGGGAGGGAGGAGCTGTGGAGAAGCTCCACATCAGCTCCGGGGGTGGGGCTTTCCTTCCTCCTCACGCTGGCGAGGAGGTGGGGGCGGAGCCGAGGACAGGGGCAGAGCCGAGGGGAGTATAGCAAGGGGGGCAGCCATGGATGGTGCTTAAGCCACCGCGCGCATGTGCCCTTTTAAAAAAAATGTAATTTTTTTGGTAATTTTTTTTATATTTTGGGGGGGGTCCGGACCTGCTGCCCCCCCCAAGGTGCCGCCCTAGGCCATGGCCTAGGGTGGCCTTATGGGTAATCCGGGCCTGACCAGAAGTGGAACTTCTTTCCCTATCCTGACTGGGGCTTTCTGATGTTGAGCAGAATTTTGGGAAATGTAGTTTAGGACAGGGGCGTTTAAATTTTCTGGCATAGGGCTCCTCGACTTCCCAAATTACATTTCTGAGAATTCTGTTCTTTCTCAGTCTCTTTCTCAGCAAACTCTTCTTTCTCCCTGCTGCTTCCCACTTCTAATGGTGAGAGGCCATTAATTTAGAGGAAAGGCAGCCTTTTTAGCTTGTCTTGCTTCCTTTCACTGAAAATGAAACTGACTTTGGGAGGCTTCTGATATTTACAAAATGCAAACAAAAAAGTATAGGGTAAGTTTTGATTCTTAAGTTTTTGGCATGGGCCCTGCCCACACATCAGATATTGCATCATAAGTACAAATTTCATATAATTTATGGTGCCTAAAAAAAAATTGCACCCCCCCCCCCTCATTTTCTGTTCCTGGCATTCAGCAGTTGCTGGAAGTTACTCCATTCTAAAATTGGAATATTTTGAAGGCAAATAATCCAGGGGAACACTGAATTGCTACTTCTTGGGGCTTCCCCAAGAGGAAATTAACTGAATTCCTTTGGCCCAACAAGGGCAGTCCAAGGAGTCTAGAGAGGTCAAGGACCACAAAGGCAGCCTGGGGTGAGTGGGTTGCATGCAGTATCAGGATAGGGGGGTTTTTTGCCCATACTTACTGTATATGTTTGTACAGTATCTGAATATCTTTGACTACTTGATTCTGGAACAAATCATACTCAGAAAAGGAGTCCTTGCCCTCGTGTCCTATTTATGGGCTCCTAGAGACTGTTGGTTAAGCATAATAGGAAGTAGGGATAGTGGAACAGATTGGCCCTCGGTCTGTTCCAGCAAGTAGGTATGCAGAAAAGAAGGGCTGGGATCTTCTTAGAGAATTATGATGGTGCAAGCCTAATGTGATTGATTGTAATGCACATTTTGGAGGCATTGCAGAGATCAAAGTTCTGTTCTAACTGCCCAAGAACCAAAATCCCCCACTTCTAAAGCCCAGTTGACCCTCTGCATTTCTGCATTTAACTTTTATGGATTTGATCATTCACTTATTATATTAATATGGTTTATTTAGAATCTCTAGGTTCTCTAGAGTGATTCTGTGACCAGTTTCTGCTGGATGTTAACTATAGAGTCATACTATTATTTTCGTGTCAGGAGAAACTGCAAGGCGCTTCTGGTGTGAGAGAATTGGCCGTCTGCAAGGACGTTGCCCAGGGGATGCCCGGATGTTTTGATGTTTTACCATCCTTGTGGGAGGCTTCTCTCATGTCCCCGCATGGGGAGCTGGGACTGATAGAGGGAGCTCATCTGTGCTCTCCTCGAATTCGAATCTCCAACCTGTCAGTCTTCAGTCCTGTCATCACAAGAATTTAACCCACAGTGCTACCAGAGGCAATGAAGGACCTAGAGAGTCCTAGAAGGTGTTTTCTCATGTTAAATACAAGATATCATTTCCCACTTTCACAAGGATGTTGTGAATGTAAAGGGTTGACTGTAGCTGCATGTGTCTTGGCTGTTCCACCCCATCTCTACTGACATGGAAATGCCTATCTGAGTAAGGTTTACTGCATTGGAGATGTGCCTACATACTAGAGCTACCTCTCCCTGATGCAGAATGTCAGTCAAGATTTGACTTGGCTGATTCAGATAGTAGGGTGTTTTATCTCACCTTATTTCACTGCCTTGTTTGTTCTCCTGGCTTGCCTTTGGTTTACCTTATTTTCCCTTATGGTTCTTTAAATACTCCCTGTTCCTGCCTCCTTATATCCCAGCTTTGGAACACAGGTAGAAAGGCACACCTTTTAAACTTCACAACACTTTCTTGTCAGAGAATGATAAATTGCCATTTCATCTTGCAGTTGTAGTCCCAAGCGAGCATTACTGTATGAGTAATCTTCTTAGAACCAAAAGTACTCTCTTGGTTGAATAAACAGAAATTGTACTAGGTTACTGAGTCCTCATATATAAATATATATATTTTTCAGAAATGTGTACAAGTCAACAGCAGCATATGAATTAGAAGAGCAGTGGCAATTCAGCAACCTTTCCTTGAACTTTTAACAGGCAAAATGAATTCAATAAATTAGTTCACTTTTTTGCTCATGAAGGCAATTTTCTTATGTGAATCACTGCAAGTTCAACTGCAAGAAGAGAAAGATGTGTTTTTGTTCAAGATACTATAGAAGTTATGGTCACAAACTAACACAAACAATTATCATTTCTGTGCATTTGAGAGACCTTAAGGTTTCAGAAGACTATAAGCAAACCATACTGTTTCTTCGTTGAACAATCTGAGCAGAAAAATCTATATAAAGAAAGAGCATACAGATTGAGCGCCCTTGATCTGGAATTCCAAAATCTGACACATTGATCTTCAAAATTGTCCACATAGATGACTGAGATAGCAACACTTTCCCTTTTTGATGTTTCAATTAACACAAACTTTGTTTCATGCACAAAATAATGACAGTAGAATCTTGCTTATCCAACCTTCGCTCATCCAACGTTCTGTATTCTCCAACACAGTCTACATCCCGCTCGGATCCACTGCTGTTTCAATACATTGCGATGTTTGGTGCTAAATTAATAAATACAGTAATTACTACATAATGTTACCGTGTATTGTACTGCCTTTTCTGTCGATTTGTTGTAAAACATGTTTGGTTGCTTAATTTGTAAAATCATAACATATTTTGACATTTATTAGGCTTTGCCTTAATCCCTCCTATTATCCAACATTTTCGCTTATCCAATGTTCTGCCGGCCATTTATGTTGGATAAGCGAGACTCTACTGTAATAACATTGTAAAACTTATCCACAAACTGTGTGTATAAGGTGTATTTAAAAGATAAATGCATTTTTGTGTTTAGACATGGGCCTCATCTCCAAGATAGCTCATTATGCATGTATATGCAGATACGGGTATCACAAAATCTGAAATACAAAACACTTCTGGTCCCAAACTTTTTGGATTAACTGTACCCTCCAGATATCTCAGTTTGACAGGGACAGTCCCAATTAATCCTCTGTCACCACATTTTAGCTGCTTCTAATGTGCCAGCTTCTCTCTCTATTCCCTCTTTGTTCTCAGTTGACTTCCATTTCTGCAAACTGAGTTCAAGGTGGAATAGTTGCGCTCCATTAACTCAGCAGCTGGAGAGGAAAGATTAAAGCAAGGTGAGGGAATCCCCAAAGCAGCAAGCTTCAGACCCACAGGGATTACACAGTGATTCACCAACTTCTGGTTGAGTTGGGGCTGTCGACAATGTTGGCACTGTTATCATTTCCCTTCTTTTAGAGAAAGCATGTCAGGGAGGAAGATGGTGCCATGGAGAAAGGTGCAAAGAAGTTCTATTTTATGGTTAGATTAATTCAACTAATTTTCAGACCATAAACCTGCCGGATTCAATCACAGATCAGGACAGATTTTGCAGAAGATTAAAAAAAATGAACAAACCATAGGTTTATAAAAGAAGTGAATGTGTCTAATAGGACAATAGAGATAGAAACCTTTTCACATATCATCATCATCATCAGTGATTCCTCGTGGACATGTATGATTGCCTTCCAAGAAGGTACAGAATAAACCCACTATCTAATTAATTCGCTACAAACCAAGGTTTTCCTGGTTTGTGGCAAATTAATTTGGGATTGTCCAGGACATCATCTGGACAGAGCCTTCTTTATTGCAGGAGTTACCACAATAAAGGGGCTGTCTAGATCCACCCACATACTGTAGGAGGAAGATATGCGCAGGCTGGGGCTGCCGTAGCTCTTGATAACTAGATGAAGTCTTCATTTTGTTTCTATTTTGCACATTGGAGCCTGTACGCTATCTCTCTCATTAACTAGTCATTAGGGAAACTGATTTTTCCAGAGCATCTGGAAACCAAAGGTGGGCAGGAGTGATGAGCAGTTCTGAGGGGTTTTCTTGCTCTGTGAAGCACACGTAGTGCATATTCATTCATTGCCACAGTAACTTGCTATCTGACAGAAGGCACAGGGCGTTTTACAGGAAACGCTGCAACATGGAGAGGAAATACTCTGCTGATATAGGCCACCCAGGCATGCAGCCCCTACATGGTATGGCATGCCACGTATCGGAGGTTGGCTGTTGAGAATGGAATGTTCCAGCCCAGGGCTTCACTGGTTCAGGAAGCTTTTCTTCTCTCCAAGGAATTGTATGCTTTAACTTATATATTTCTGGGTCTCTAACTCTCACTGACCCTCAAATGTTCAGTAAGAGTTATTTCATATAAATACAACTTTAAAAAAAGATAAAATTGCATCTCATGAGATCTAAAAGTAGACACCCATACCACAATGCTGCTGCTGCTGCTTTTGTTGTTATCATATTGGGGAACTGACAAAGGAAAACATCACATTTTCTAAAGGAGCATCTACACTGTAGAATTAATGCAGTTTGACACCACTTGAACAACCATGGCTAAATGCTGTGGGATTATTATAAATTGTAATTTGGTGCCTCACCAAATTGCAACTCCCAGGATTCCATAGCATTGAGCCACAGCAGTTAAAATTGTGTCAAATTGTATTCATTATAGTTTAGATACATCCTAAACTAGAGCAACTCGGTAACATGCAGATGCATTCTCTCCAACACTTCACAGATGACAAATCAGGACACAAGTAAGCAAGCAACATCAGATTGTGGTCCAAATGCCAAACGTTATCTATGTGGAAGCTAAGAGAGGCTGCAGCAGTTTGCTTTTGCCTGAGCCTTCTGAGAATGGCAATATTTTGCCACTTTCTCTTCTCCTTCACCCCTTCCCATTCATTGATTATAAACTACTTTTGTACTTTGACCATCTGATTGCACCAACTGAAACAAACCAATGATGGAAGTGGGAGGAGGAGAGAGTAACAGACATTTAAGAAGCTGAAAACTGGGATGGCACAGGATCAATCTGTATTGCTTCTGACAACTTGGATTTGCGGCTATGCTATTTCTCCCATCACCTGCAGGCATGTGACTAAGCACAATGAGAGATGTAGTTCATTCCACCTCCAGGGCTCCAGCAGTTTAAAAAGGTTTGGATTAGGGGTTGCAGAAGGAAAGGCCCCAATGTTAACTATTGGTGTTCTGTTTTGGAACAAGGAAGAAAAACAGGATGGAGAGTCTAATTTCCTGAGTTCAACTGTTATGTATTGGGTATCCCAGGATGTTTTCTCAATTCAAGTCTTTCCTGACCTATGGCAACCCAGAGGATTTTCTTGGCAAGATTTGTTCAGAAGAGGTTATTATTGTCTGAGGCTGAGAAAGTGTGGTTTTCCCAAGATCACCCAGTGGGTTTCATGGCAAGGACAGGATTGAAATGTTCTGCCATGAAAAGTATTGTCTTCATAAGGAGGAACATGTTTCCTGGAGATGTTTCATTCCTTAACCAATCTTCACTAGAAATGGATTCACTATAGCCCCCAACAGTAGCTTATGAAAGAAGTTTTAAAGGAAATATACAGTATGCTAGAAGAATATATGTGTGTGTATGTGTGTGTGTGTGTGTGTGTGTGTGTGTGTATATATATATATATATATATATATATAGGCATGAGAAAAAAGTTATGAAAATTAAAAGAAATCGGAAGGGATTCGTATGTATAGGACTTTCAAGTTTATACGCATCGCAGGGGCAATCCCAGAAGTGGACTTTCTTTTTCGCACTCCCTGGGCCCAAATTTTCATTAGATTAGTAAATATTTCGGATGCCCCCCCAACAGGAAAATTTCCCCCTCCAAAATAGCTTTGCAGACATAACTCACAGTCAAATCGGGGCCATTCGATGCTTGGAGCCTAATTAGAGTGAAAGGCCTACCTCCAGGAAGTGAAAAAGGAGCCGGAAACAATAGAGAGATCCAGATCGGGACTCCTAGAGGGGCTGGAGGACTGAGGAAAAAAGCGGTTTAAACACCGAGGAAGGGGGTTTAGATAGAAGGACAGAGCAGAAGGACATAAGAACTGCTGAGAGAAGGGCAGCAGGAGTGAAAAGAGCACGGAGAGGAGAAGGAAGAGTTCAGAATCAAGAAAAGCCATAGAGTTCAAACGGAAATCCTAGAGTGCTATGGTAAAACTGAATGGGGAAAAGCTGGAGTGAGGAGAACTCTACAGATTAGCAAGGCCTGCACCAGAGGTGGGCAACTATTTTATTTAATAATATTAATAATAATATATTAATGCATTATATGTCCCTGCAAAGAAACCCTGTCCTTTTATAATATTAATAATAATAATATATTAATGCATTATATGTCCCTGCAAAGAAACCCTGTCCTTTTATAATAATAATAATAATATATTAATGCATTATATCTCCCTGCAAGGAAACCAAGGGAAATGTTGCCCCTTGATTTGCCTGTGCTTAAAACAGTGTCAGTCCTGTTTCCTTGCTTTGCCTACTTTAGAACTACTAATGAATTTCGTTAGTAATTACGTTACATTTTAGAAATTTTGGAATTTTTTTGTAAGTCTTTCTATTACTAATAAAAAAATCCCCCAATTAGATTTTTGATTCCCTATTTTTGGGTTCTAAACCATGTCTCTCTCTCTCTCTCTCTCTCTCTATATATATATATATAGATAGATAGATAGATAGATAGATAGATAGATTTTTTATATTAAAAAAGCAGTGATAAATCATGCCACCTAAAACAACTATATGTAATGTGTGCTTAAGGTGTTTTAATCAAACTGTTAAAACACCTTAAGCACACTCCATATTAAACAGACATTACACTCATTGCACATCCTTCTACTCAACTGGTGAAAGGCTGAAGCCCAGTTTAAAGAAAAGCGTCTCTGCCGGATGCAAATAAATAAAAATAAATACATAAAAAAGAGCAGGGAAGGTGGGAGAGAATTCCATAGCCTAGCTCTCTTTCTTGTGTCTTCACCAGACAAACTCAGAACTCAGTGGTTCTCAACCTGTGGATCTCCAGATGTTTTGGCCTTCAACTCCCAGAAATCTTAACAGCTGGTAAACTGGCTGGGATTTCTGGGAGTTGTGGGCCAAAACATCTGGGGACCTACAGGTTGAGAACCACTGGGTTAGAAGATCAAGAAAGAGCCCTCCCATGAAGATCTCGGGATTCAAACAGGTTCATGCAGTAAGGTACAGGCTTAAAGAAAAGCTAGGCCTAAGATGGATAGGTCTTTATAGCCCCCCAAAGAAGATCAGGCTTATCATTCAGATTTCATTTGAGCTGTCACCCGCAATACAGAAAAATAAAGGGAGCATCTATGCAGTATCTGATAATGTGGGAACAAATGCAATGTGAGGGCTAAACTTGCAATTGTTGTTAGAATTGTGTATGTATGCAGTTGTAAACTGGGTCTCTCATTAACACCCTTTAGCAAGGAGATTGTGGGAGTTGTGATCCAAACACTTGATTCTTGTCTAGCTCTTGCTCCATTATACCAGAAAAAGATTTGCTTCTCCTTTCAGAAAAAGGACTGAAATGAAAGGGGAAAAAAGAAAAGGAAAACAGTCTTCTCTCTTATTGGTCTAATATTAGCACAGGGCACCACCGAGCTGCTCACCTTCCTAGAAATTTGAGCATGTACCTTTTTTGTTTCTTAATAAGGGACTGTGACATAAATATAGGCTTCAAAGGTCTGGACAACCTGGTCTAGTTAAATGGGAGAATTACCATGTCTCTCCTTTCCTGGAATGCAGCTAGAATGACATTGCCTTTCATAAAACAGATTAAAGCAGAAACCGAACAATGTTGTTCCTCTTATTAACCAAGAGAGGTATTCAGGATGTGTGAAAAGCAAACAAACATAATCATATTTTTCTTTCAAAAAAATATCCATATTCAATAGAGTCAGGGTTTGCAAGGTTACAATGATATGTCATTTTGATTGGTGGGCATAGTGACACCAGCCCTATTAATAATTCCCTGTTTCCCATGAGCTTCACTAAGGAGGTAATAAATGTCACCATAAACATTATTGTTATGAGCTAGATCTTTTCCAAAGCGAAGGATTTTTGGGAGGGGGTTGGGCTTAAGTGGATAATTAAGACCCTTTGGTTTTACGTGAGGTCTGCACCTGGAAAAAAGTTAGGACTGGGTTGCTTATCAGATCAATGCAACTAACTGCATTTTGGGACTCTCATGTTCAAGTTGAACATGAGCCAACAGTGTGATGCAGCAGCTTACAAAGCCAATGGGATTTTGGGCTGCACCAAAAGGAATATAGTGTCTAGATCGAAGGAAGTCATGGTGCCTCTCTATTCTGCTTTGGTTAGACCCCAGTTCTGGACACAGTTCAAACGAAATATCGACAAGCTGGAAGGTGTGTAGAGGAGGGCAACTAAAATGATCAAAGTTCTGGAGACCATGCCATATGAAGAGGGTCTTAAAGAGCTGGGTATGTTTAGCCTGCAGAAGAGAAGGTTGAGAGGAGACATGATAGCCAGCCATGTATAAACATGTGAAAAGATGTCATAAAGAAGAGGGAGCAGGTTTGTTTTCTGCTGCCCTTGAAACTAGAGCTCAGAGCAATGGGTTCAAATTACAGCAAAGGAGATTCCAACTGAATTTCCTTACCGTATAGTTGTTCAACAGTGGAACTCTGCCTCAGAATGTAATGGATGCTCCTTCCTTGGAAATTTTTAAACAGAGGCTGGATGGCCATCTGTCAGGGATACTTTGATTATGCTTTTCCTGCATGCCAGGGGGTTGGATTAGTTGGACCATGTGAGCTCTTCAAACTCTATGATGATGATGATGACAAAAAAGTGAAAAATCATAATAGTGAAGAAAACCCCACAAGTAAGCATGAAGCCAGACAAAGAAAATGAAAGGAAAGGCCTGAGTGGGTGAAAAAGTGATGACAACATAAAATGTTCAAAAAGATGCTAACTTCCTGCAATAACAAATCACTGTGTACACAGCACACAGGAAGAATTTTTTTATAGACTGGAAAAGACTTTGAAGAAAACTTTCATCACCAAAAAAAAGTGATTTGCTTTCTTGTGTCGCAAGTAGCAACCAGTGACCACATCCTCTCCACAGCTCTCTCTCTCTCTCTCTCTCTCTCTCTTCCCTCCAGCTGTTCTCCTTCATGCAAGCTGCCACTGAGGTTCAGGTCGGCTACACAATTATTCTGGATGGCAATCTGTCATTTGGCAGCTCAGAGGAAGTGCTTCCTGATGACTTTACTGTCGTTAAACATGGAAATATTTATCATTTCTAATGTTAAACCAAAGCTTGACAGGCTTGCTTAGCTTTTAAATTTCCTTATTTCTGCAGCCTTCGGGTCTAAACCTATTAAAAGCAAAATAAAAAAAATCTTCTCCACATCTACTACTATTTCCTTTTGACAAGTGTGTGTTTTTTAATAAAAACCTCCCACTTGTAGCCTATGCCTCCTTTAAGGAGCTCTAAATGGCACCATGTGGTTTCTTCCCAAATTTTATACAGAAGAACACAAGAAAGGCTTTACATTGATACATAGTGAATAAAATATGGAATATGATCCTGATGGAAAAAGTAGCTCATGCTCTGAAGGCAACCAAAGGACTGGAAAACAGAGATTATTGTCTTCACTGTTGAATTTCTTTCTTTGGTTTTGTTAACAATAATGAGGTCATCAATCTGGTTTCTTACCAAATAGGTTTGGATCGGATCTTGATAAATATGGAATCTAAACTTTTGATAATGTTTTATTATTACTGCCAACCTTTGAGAAGTGTTTGAGATTTGAACAACTGAGATATGCAACTATTAGTCTGGTTTAAATGCATTCTTTATAGTTAAATTTCTTTTTTAAATGGTCAGCTCATTTGTTCTCATATTTGTGCAAACTTACACTAATGTTGTACATCTTGTTAAATTTCAGTGCATACTTACAATTAAAAAGAACAAACCTGTGGGATAGGCTAGATTGAGGATAAAAGCACAGAAACATAGGAGAAGCAGATGTAGGAGAGGTTAGAACATAAGAACATAAGAAGAGCCATGCTGAATCGGACCTCAGCCCATCTAGTCCAGCATTCTGTATCACACAGTGGCCCACCAGTTGTACACGGGGATCTCGAGCAGAAGGGAGATCCTACACAGGTTGGACCTTGGTCTGTGTAGTCCAATATTGTCTACAATCACTTCCAAGAATTTTAGATAGGAGACTTTCCCAGTCCATTTAAACTATTGTTCCTCCCAAGTGAGTGACTCAGGCTGCTTCTACACAGCCATTTACTCCAAGTGAGAACATAGATTAAAGAGAACTGTTTTGCTGTGGAATGCCTACACAGGCACTCCATGAACCAGTTTCGAACTGAGATGGTGTCTACAAAGTTCCAAAGAACACCCAAGGAATCTTGCTTTTCCTTACCAGCAATATCTGTTGATAAGAAGCAGCCTGTCTGATGAGAATCAGCATTTGATTGAAGAAGGGCAAAGCAAGAAACGGAAAGAGAACATTCCCATGGGAAGGCTTTGGTTTCCTCTATGGGGGAGGTATTTCTTTATCTTTTGGCTGTGCTATGTACTTAATTTCTTTCTCCGAATGCTTCAGCATTAGCCCTGTCCTCACAAGCACTCTGCATTTTGGTCTCAGCTTCCTACTCTGCATGGCGGCTCGACCAAGGCGGGTCTGCGCTGCTCGTGTTATTGGACCTCACGGCAGCGTTTGACACGGTCGACCACAATCTTTTGATCCACCGCCTGGCCATGGCTGGAGTGAGGGGGACGGTCCTTAAATGGCTGGCCTCCTTCCTCCACCAGCGGTCTCAGCGTGTGAGGAGGGGCGGGTGGTCTCCGAGAGCTCCCCATTAGTGTGTGGAGTCCCTCAGGGGGCCATTCTCTCCCCTCTATTATTTAACATCTACATGCAGCCGCTTGCACAGCTGGTGCGGAGTTATGGGCTGGTCTGTCATCAGTACGCTGATGACACCCAGCTCATTCTGAGGATGGAGGGCAGGCCGGAGTCCGTCCCCAATAATTTCCAACATTGCCTTGAAGCCGTTACTGGATGGCTGCGAGCCAGTAGGTTGAGGGTGAATCCGGCGAAGACGGAGATCTTGTGGCTGGGCCGCCCGGGCGGGGTGGGTGGCCGGCTTCCGACCCTGGACGGGACGGCGCTGCACCCAGCGCCGTCAGTGAAGAGCCTGGGCGTCCACCTGGACTCCCAGCTGACCATGGAGGCCCAGGTCTCCATGGCCAGCAAGGCTGCCTTCTTTCACCTCCGCCAGGCTAGGAGGCTTGCCCCCTACCTATCCCGGAACGATCTAGCCACGGTGATCCAAGCCACGGTCATCTCGAGGCTAGATTACTGTAATGCGCTTTACGTTGGCCTGCCTATGTCGTCGATCCGGAAGCTCAAGCTGGTGCAGAACACTGCCGCCCGGCTCCTGTCTGGGACCCCAGCAGGTGGCCATATAACACCAATCTTGCAGGATCTGCACTGGCTGCCTATTGAGCACCGGGTCGCCTTCAAAGTGCTGGTTCTTACCTTTAAGGCCATCCACGGCCTGGGGCCAGCGTACCTGAGGGACCGTCTCACCCCATATTGCCCAGCGAGATCACTGAGGTCTGAGGAGGCCAATCTTTTAGCTGTTCCATCCGCAAAGCTGGCCCACTTAACATCGACCCGCCGGAGGGCGTTCTCAGTGATAGCCCCCACGCTGTGGAACGCCCTCCCGGCCGAAGCCAGAGCTTTGCGTGACCTGCTCCCGTTCAGGCGGGCCTGTAAAACCCACTTGTTCAGACAGGCCTTCGGAGAGTAGGTTGGTGTAAATCCCTCCTTGCTGCTGGACCTGCCGCTGCTTATTTTAACTGTACTGCCTGTTTAAATTGTGTTTAATGTGTTTTAATTGTTTTTATGTTGTTGTTTTAACCCTTGGCGTTGGGCCATCGGCTTTGTGAGCCGCCGCGAGCCCCCGGGAGTCGGCGGCCGAGAAGTCTCAATAAATAAATAAATAAATAAATAAATGGTATATAGTATACGGCAACTGTCTTCACTACATTTTATGGCTTGATCCAGAATTTCCAGTGAGCATTTTTAACATGCTGTTTCTGGCGGGATGTAAGTTGCAGCATGCACATTTTTGTGGACACCTTGACCTCAAGTAAGCTTCAAACTGAATTTTAGCGCCTGTGTAGAATGGTCCGTAGTTAATTACCTAATAAAGGGGAGAGATTTTAATCCAAGAGTTCCAGCCCAGTTCCAAGTCATTATCAAGCAAACATTGCCTTAAAATGTATTTGGAAAAATAAGTATTGAAATGACTTACAACAATTCTGCTTGTTGGCCCCTTCAGGTAGTCAAAACTCATTATTTAACAGTTGCAATATTGGTTTATATAACTCATCTGTCTATAAGAGGAATTGACATGACTGGTAAAGAATTTTGCTCTCCCAGCATCCTCCCTGCCTCCAAATCTGCTCAAGAAATCTGGGGAACCTGGAAAAACAGATTTGAGTCATGTACAAGGGATTACAGCAGGGAGGAGGGGAAGAGGAATTCATGTTGTACAAGCAGATGTTGTACAAGCCTATGGCCCATCTCCATTGCTTCTTCCTTGATTTATATCTTTTTCCAACCAGATAACCACCAAATGTGCTGCATTACAACTGTTGCCTACTTCTTGCAGTTAGCCAGGCTGATGGGGAATGACATTAGTTGTAGTTCAAAATTTGGTAGAGATGGTTAGTAGGTAGGCCTAATGGTGGGACCTGATGAATTCCTTGCAAGTGGAGTGGTAAAGCCAGGGCACAGACCAAACTTTAAAGGAACTGTTCACATTGATGAACTTACTGTATTTTGAGAACTGCATCTTGAATAGCTCCTTGAAAATTCAGAAGCCCTGAATGGATTCACTGCCTTACTGGCATGAAAGCCACCAGCGATCAGTAGCAGGTTCTTCACCAGCTTTTGCTCATATTGAGCTCCACGTTGGCTGGATTATAAAGAAACATGCAATATCCTGTTCTACCCACTATTTAACAAAGGGCGAGAGTAAGGACAAGAGCTGGTTCCCTATAATTTCTTAATGTGACTGGTTATGAGTTAAGTCATCCTTTTGGCAATGCCAAATGGGTGTATGATGACTTCCTCACTTTGTCAGCAACCATGTCAATGCACAAATCATGCACAGGCAAGTGAGCAGATGGAGCAGGCAAGTGTACCTAACATTAGGAGAGCCTCAAGCCATATGTGATCACGTGAATCAGCATGGAAAAGGTGCAGCAGGGCATTATATTGTATTCCATTTATTGAGGAAACAACTGAATTGCTCTTCTCATCATTCCTTAGAAGTGTTTGCGTATCTGTGTGTGTGTGAGAGAGTTGGTTGTGTTTGGTCTAGAAGAAATAATGCATATGTGTGATGAAGTCAGTCTTCTTTTCTTAAATTATATTGCATCTCACAGAGGAATAAAATGTGATGCCTCTCTGAAGACTAATTTATTATAAATTAGTGCCAGTTTTGGATTAAATTCTCTTTTTATGTCCTAATCATTTTTATTTCGAGGCATATCTGATGCACTTGCTGCTCACCCACAGTGAATGTACATTGAGTGTTGGAGGAGTCCCGTATACAAGAAAGGAAATTGAAAAGTTGCTTTGCATTATAATGCTATATACCTAGTTTTATGCCAGCCTGCTTTGGTTGAAACAAGTAGATGGACCATTGCATTAAATGATCCTGTGGATCATTTTTCCAATCCTAAATTTGTTTTATCATTTTAACACATTTGTTTTATGCAAAATATTTAAATATCTGCAAGAGAATCTGTATGCATTTTCATGGCACCTCACCCAACATAATATTTGTGAGTTCTGATTTACCTAATAGACACATTATTTCAAACAATTACTTTTAGTATATGTGGTTTGCATATTTTTTTAATGATACTTTTATGTGCATTTCCCCATAAGGTACGCTTGTTTTTAGTACACAAAAATCTATTGGATTTAGGAATAGTGAAGTCTAAGTAGTCACATTTGGTTTGGAAAGTTCTTTATCTCGAATGCAAAGCCCATGCTCCCAGCAACATAGTAGGTCTGCAAGCTGCTCTGGGCTAAGCAAATTGCTGCAATGTGATACCCTTAAGCGTAAGTGTCCCAAGGAGTATTATAATCTATCATGTATAACAGCCCTCCTTCTTCATGTATTTCAGCACAGTAGGGGTGTCTGCACTCATGCAGGCATTTTTCCTTTCTCACTGAGAGCTAACTAGCAGTAGCAGGTTCAATGTGTTGTACATGCTTTTGGGAAGGCTGTGACAGTTTTTATGAACAAAGAATGTGATATCAGTATGACCTCCACTTAGATCAGTGGTTCTCAACCTTCCTAATGCTGTGACCCCTTAATACAGTTCCTCATGTTGTAGTGACCCCCAATTATATAATTATTTCAATGCTACTTCACCACTGTGATTTTGCTATTGTTATGAAGAGTAATGTAAATATCTGAGATGCAGGATGTATTTTAATTCACTGGACCAAATTTTGGCACATATACCCAATATGCCCAAATTTGAATACTGGTGGGATTGGAGGGAGAGATTGTCATTTGGGAGTTGTAGTTGCTGGGATGTATAGTTCACCTACTATCAAAGAGCATTCTGAACCCCACCAATGGAATTGAACCAAATTTGGCACACAGAATTTCCATGACCAACAGAAAATACTGGAAGGGTTTGGTGGGCATTGACAAGTTTTGGAGTTGTAGTCCACCTACATCCCGAGAGCACTGTCAACTCAAAACAATGATAGGTCTGGACTAAACTTGGCATGAATATAAATATGGCCAAATGCGAACACTGGTGGAGTTTGGGGAAAATAGACTTGACATTTGGGAGTTGTAGTTGCTGGGATTTATAGTTCACCTACAATCAAAGAGCCTTTTGAACTCCCACACTTCCCACACACACACTCCATGATCGACAGAAAATGCTGTGTTTTCTGATGATCTTTGGCGACCCCTCTGACACCCCCTCGTGACCCCTCCAGGGGTCCCGACCCCCAGGTTGAGAAACACTGACTTAGATGCTTTTGGTTTCCTTCGTGGTGGAGCAAACATCATCAACACTTGGAGCAGCAAAGCAAAGCTTTGGGTGAAGAAAAAGGAATGGGCTCTAGACATTTAAAGCCTGCCATATGGTAGCCTATATTGAATCCTGCTCAAAAGTGTGGCTGGATTAACTCTCAGGGCATTTCTATGGTGCTGTGGGAATGTACAGCCACAGGGCTCTTGCCTCTGATGTATAAAGCAAACTGACTAGCTGTGAGGTTTGCTGATACCGGGACTAAGCGGTCTGCAAACAAATTTTGTGTAAATTGGTCACGACACATTTGGAATGTCAGCTTTTTATTCCAGATGGAATTTTTAGAGGTTGCTATGCTGTTTTCCATCAACCTTGGCATTCTGCCTCAGGGGTGGGCTGAATACAGTTCCCACGATTTTTCAGGCCTTTTTCAGTACTTTTATTGAAGTGAAGATGCTCATCTTTAAGTCTGTACAAATAGAGAGCACGGTACAGTGGTTTGAGCATTGGACTACAACTTCAGAGACTAGTATCTGGTTCCCCAACTGACCTTGGAAAACCAGTGTGTTTTTGTGTGTCAGAAGCGTCTTGAGAAACTGCAAGTTGCTTCTGGTGTGAGAGAATTGGCCATCTGCAGGGACATTGCCTCTAGGGGATGCCCAGATGTTTTACCATCATGTGAAATGCATCTCTCATGTTCCCATATAGGAAGCTGGAGCTGACAGGTGGGAGTTCACCTGTCTTGCGGATTTGAACCGCTGACCTCAGGTCAGCAGTTCAGCCGGCACAAGAGTTTAATCAATTGTACCACTGCAGCTTCTAACCAGTGGGTGGCCTTGGCCAAGCCACACACTCTCAGGCCCCAGCAGAGTGGCATTCAAAAGGTAAAGAAAAATGACAGTGGTGATAATACTAATCATAGGGAAAAGGTGAAAAAATAACTGCAGCCTTTCATGATTTAATATGCTCTAAAATGTAGCTGTTAATGAAAAAAATGCATGTCCCTGGAAAATGAAAATGAATCTAAATCTTCAATTTGCCCTAGGTCTTGGCATGCAAGATGTAGCATTAGAGATATAGAGAATCTCAAATAAGCTTTATCAATAAATAACATCCTGCAATTTTCTGCTTTTGAATCATGTTGAGCTCTCTTTTTTTCTGAAAGCAAGCTCTCTCTTTGAAATCTGTTCTTAAAAAACAAATAAATCCTCCAACTCTGTGAAGGTTATTTGCATAGCTGCCAGTTCTAGTGAGTAATCTTCCCACATTAGAGGGGAAATTATTCTTGTGGTGATTCAAGTGATATTCTGTCTGTTTTGATTCAGCAGATCTGTGTGTTTTCCCTTTCAAGTTGGAGGCTTTTTCGTGCGCTTGCAGGTGGTTTCAGAAATGGAACACTTTGCTTTTAACTCCCCCCATCTCCACTCCTGGTCTGCGATAAAAGGCCAGCTCGAACATTTTCCAGCTAGTCATTTAAGGGAAAAATAACCCAAGAGAAACTTGATTTTGTATGAAAATATAATCAAAGAATATCTAACGGTTTGGAAATTCCAAGCAGTGGTTTCTGCACAAAATAGCATTAGGTGGTGTTCACAATGTGACATTTCACACTGCCTTTCAGTTCAAGAGCAACCTGATAGTCATAGGATAAAGTTTCTGTAGTTATCTCCCTTTTGGTTTCAGTTCTCTTTCTAATGTAGACAGAAAAGAAAGTTTGTCACATAAATGAAATCTGTAAGAAGTGCGAATTTGTTATGCACACCCTGGTCGTTGGTTTTCTCTTAAACTACTCACAAACAAACAATATCTACAACCATCTTTTGGGATAGTTTTCAATCTTCATTTGCAGCCACTGAGACATGGGGTCATAGAAGGAGAATCTTGGGATTTCCCCACTGAGCTGAGAGCAAGCTGTATTAGTTTTGTAATACTATTTATAGATTTCCCATGTGCCAGTCATCTGAGTCAGTGTAGTATAATGGTTTTAAAACTGGACTAGGATTCTGGGAGATCAGACTTTTTATCAATGTTCAGCCATGGAAAACCCCTTTGGGGGCCTTGGGAAGTCATGCCCTCTCAGCCTTAGAGAAAGGCCATGGAAAACCCCTCTCTGGGCAAGAAAACAACACAATAGGATTACCATACTTTGGTGTACCTTTGAGGCTCATAACAATGATATGTGATTCATATTGTCACTACCTTGTGGATGAACTGGACGAATCACACTTTGGGTTGTTGTAGGATTTCTGGGCTATATGACCATGTTTTAGAAGCATTCTCTCCTGACATTTTGCTTGCATCTATGGCAGGCATCCTCAGAGGTTTTGAGGTCTGTTAGAAACCAGGAAAATTGGGTTTATATATTTGTGGAATATCCAGGGTGGGAGAAAGAACTCTTGTCTGTTGGAGCTAGGTGTGAATTGGCCACCTTGATTAGTATTTGATGGCCTGGCAGTTTTTTGGCGTGGCTTGTTAGTGGCTGGGGGAATCTTTTGTTGAGAGGTGATTAGCTGTCCCTCTCTGGAGTTTCCCTGTGTTTGAGTTGTTTACTGTTCTGATTTTAGAGTTTTTTTTTAAAAAAAAATACTGGTAGCCAGATTTTGTTCATTTTCATGGTTTCCTCCTTTCTGTTGAAATTGTCTACATCCTATGGATTTCAATGGCTTCTTTGTGTAGTCTGACATGGTGCTTGTTTTAATGGTCCAGCATTTCTGTGTTCTCAAATAATATGTTGTGCCCAGGGTGGTTCATCAAGTGCTCTGCTATGGCTGACTTCTCTGGTTGAAGTAGTCTGCAGTGCCTTTCATTTTCCTTGATTCGTGCTTGGGCACTGCAGTAAGGGATTGTGGAAACAAAAGTCCAAAATAACTGGATGGTCAAAGGTTCCCCACAGTTGGGTTATCATTTCAGATTGTGTTTGCAGACTGAGATATAACCTTGCTGTTTTATATGACTATGAAACTTGGTCAAAGGACGGAATGTCACTACACAGAACTTCAGCATAAAGTTGCATCCTTGCCTGCTGGCACTTTGTTGGCTTCACTGCCTATTATATATCTATCTTTGAATTTGACCTATATTTAGTGACATGCTGCCCACTCATAGCAGTATTACTGCAAGTTCTTACATTGTAAAAGAAGGTGTGCCATTTCTTCCACTGCAGAGCAATGTTGCTTCTGGAGGTTGTGTTCTCTGAACAGATACACTCAATGGTTTCTTGTAATTCCCACTGCTGCTTATAGGGGAAAGACATCTCCAAGCAGGTGCAAAGACTTTTTGATTGGGTTTGGTCAGGCAGAGCCACAAAATGATGCCTGCAGTGGAAAACAGCTGCTAGAGAAAACAGATGCTGGAGAAGATTCAAATATTAGAAGAATGTCAGTGAGGTCAAAAAAGCTTGCTCTTTTCCAGCTAAGTTGTGGAAAGGACATTTTTGTGTGTGGGTGCATGCACGCACACACACACTCCCTGGGTTGGTTGGGGGGGGGGGCAACTTTTGCTGCCTAATTTGGCAGCCTTAAATACCATGCAGGTCTCTATCCAGGGCCAAACCATTCAACTTGGCCACCTGGATTTTACTGGTTGAGGGGCAGCAAAGATGATCCCTTTCCCGTCATTATAAAAAGATGCTGGTTCATCACAAGAACAAAAAAAGTAATAAAAAGAAACACTTTTTTTGAAATTGAAAAGGAAAAGCAGCCCATCTGAGATACAGGGCACTGTGTGCTACATATATAACTCCAGACTCACTTTTAATTTTCTGTGTGAGCACTCTCTGTCCCCGCTCTCAGATCCACCTGCTTGTAAAACTCCATGCCGTTGCAATATATACTGGAAAAAAACCTATAAAAGAGACTGAATCCTTTTTTTTGCTATGCACTCCTAAGCCAAGGTAAAGAAGAGACCCCCAAAGGCAATACTTCAAACCTGCCTCATCCTTTCAGAGAGTGTGATGTGATCACCCTTTCTCACTGTGAATCACTTCAAGGATGAGAGAGTTGGGTAAAACCTCTGATTTAAATGCATGTCAGCCTGATAGCATCACAACGAAGGATGCGATGTCGTAGGATTAAATAACCCTCTGAGTGAAGTTAATCGGTTTATGTGAAAGATAACCTTCCTAACAAATCTATTGTTTCATAAAAACTCGCTGTTTTTCTGTTTCCCCACTCTATGTAAGCAGAGTGTTTACGACAGACTTGCAGCTCTGCTGACTCAGGTTAAGTGCAGATAAGTTCTGACTCAGGAAAACAACAATACTTTACACCTGTCAGGCAGGGTCAGCTCCAATCCTCTTCACCAGTAGGGTTTCCATAAAGAAAGAAATGTGTGAACCATATGCGGCTCATCACAAGTACAAGTGTTCTCACGTGTATATTCTGCCTGTATATAATATAATAGGGTCAATCCAGCACCTAGTTATACATGACTGCTAGCTTGTAGTTGATTTTTGTTCTCCAACAACAAAAGTATAACTATAATTGGATGAGGGATAACTTCCAACAATAACTTGCATAGTTATGGGGTAGGGCCTTATTAATTATACAGGAGGAATATCATATAATTCAGTGGTTCCCAACCTGTGGTCTGTGGACCACCAGTGGTTATCAAGAACTAAAGTATCCTCAATGCAGCTTTACTGTTACTATACTGTTGTAACAAGAGTGACTGGTCTCACAAAACACTCTTATAGTGCCGAGGCAACAGGGATGTTGGGGGAGGAGAGGATGATTACCCATGAAAGAAGTGACAACAAGCCTCCTGAGTGAAGCCATTCCATGTGGTGCCTAGAAGCAAGGGCACCGCATGGTGTATTTGTTTTTAGGCCTGTTCCTGGGGTTATTTGGGGTGCTGATTCAGAAAAATGCATTGGATAGACCACATCCACTCTAGATTATGAAATATGGCTTTCTGTGCACGAGCAGATGGCAACTACTGGATGAAGTATGTTCTGTAACTGAAACTAGAGAGTATGTGGTCTATCCAATGCAGTTTTCTGAACCACCACCTCAAGTAACAAAACAAAATCTAAAGTTGACCAAAATCTGATTTGTAACCCTTTTGGTACTAATGTTGGAGAGTGGTCCCTGGTCAAAAGGTTCCTGGTATAAAAAAGGTTGGGAACCACTTTTAGAGTTCAAGTTTAGGCTTACTGAAAAAGTATCACAACTAATTTGAGCAGAGGCAGATGGATGTACGCCAGCCAAGAAAGTGCATCATCATGCAGAGTGGAACCATTTGTGCAACACCATGTCTGGATCCCTCAATGTGGACCTTGCACATTGGATAAAAATGTGTAATCAATAGGACTATTTAGGTATTGTAGCAAGATTTTTCATTCTATCACTATCCCATATGTAGCTGAGTGTTGATAGTATTGGTGAGCTGCAGAAGTGAGGATATTCTGCACACTGGTGTCCAAAGGCTATGGATGTCACTGAAGAGCTAAGTGTGCATGAATTAACAACCCATTCCATTATGAGTTGAAAGAGCACATATCATACATCCATGAACTGTCTTGTTGGTATTCTTAAATTCTTACCAGAATGTTCCCTACAGATCTTTGAAACATCATTATAGTAAAATAGCGTAAGTACTTGGACTTTGTCTGATACTCAATGAGTTATCATAGAAGCAGCTCTTCCATCATGAAATCTTGTTTTTCTTGTTTTTCTTCCCCATAAAGAAACAGGGTTTTAAAGAAACAGGTTAGATGTTCAGGCATGAGCACGAAATGTTTTTTGATTCCCGCTCCCCCCTATTTTGGAAGGTGCTCACTGCTTGCAGATCATCTCCCTTATCTGCAGTTTATCTGTTCTTTCTACGGTATGGGTTTCCTGTGCCAATAATAGCAGTTTTTATAGGAAAATGCGTCAAAATGCACCAAATTAAATTTGACTGGATGATAAAATTGCATAGTAAAACCATAGTAAGAGGTTTTGTCCTTACTCTTATCAGGCTTTCTGATGATGCTGTGAGGGCAATTGGACTTAGCTCTGTGATGATACGAGAAAGTCAGATCAGAGTGAGGGAAATGTTTATGCATGAGATGAAAAATAATTTTCCTCATTTTGCAGGTCTTATGGGGAAAAAAACCCATATGTACATGTTGTTCATGATATCCCCCCATTTGTCATATAGCATCCGTGTCCCATTTGGGCCCAGCCCCAATAACAATGGTACTGTAGTTAAGTCATTAAATAGACTGAGAAGGACCAGGAAGGTTGACCATTATGGATATAAACATGTATAATATCCAAGTTTCTCCAAGCGGCATAAATGATCTAAATGACATCTCTGCATCCCCTAACAGATCCTAGTTTATATCAGCAAAAAGAACTTGTGCGTCACACAGCGTGGCACTGTTTGCACAGTTCACTGAATGGAAGTGTTCTGAAAGGATTTATGCTTAATGAATTCACTCTCTGCCCTTCCACTGTGACTCAAAAACAGAGCAACAGAGACTTCTTCGCAGATCAATGTTAGCAAATGTTAATGACTATCCAGCCCAGATTTAGCCCACCATGGTATCTGACAGAATTCATTCTAATGAATAAAAGTTGCACTTATTGACTAACCCCATGAAGGAGTTTCTTTTCATGGGGTTATGTTTCATTAAATACTTAAAGAAGTGATTCTCTCACAACCCCTTGCATTAGAGGCTCCAACTAATCTTTCAGGTTTGCCACTGGGTAAAAATGCAAGAATATTTCTCAGAAAACTCGCTCTTGTTCAAAAGCAGCTCTACAAAATTTTGGAGAGGTTGGCCCTCCGTATTGACAAATTCTAAAAGAAAACCTATATTTTACCAATTTGTATAAGAGACATCATTTTATTATGTCATTATATAGAATGGGAATTAACCAACAATGAATTTTGTTATCTACACCCCTGGGATCAAATCTTATGGATACCAACAACCTACTGTATTGAGAAGCTGAGAAATTAGCATAGTCTATTGGAGAATAGGTATTGAGTGGTCACCTTCATAGAATCATTGAGTTGGAAGAGACCCCATGGGCCATCCAGTCCAACCTCCTGCCAAGGAGCAGGAAAATAGCATGCAAAGCACCCCCCACAGATGGCCAATCAGCCTCTGTTTAAAGCCTCCAAAGAAGGAGTCTCCACACTCCAGGCAAAGGGTTCCACAGCTGAACAGCTCTCACAGGAAGTTCTTCCTAATGTTCAAATGGAATCTCCTTTCTTGTTGTTTGAAGCCATTGTTGTGCATCCTAGTCTCCAGGGCAGCAGAAAACAAGCTTGCTCTCTCCTCCCTATGGCTTCCTCTCACATATGACATGGCCATCATGTCTCCTCTCAGCCTTCTCTTCTGCAGGCTAAATATGCCCAGCTCTTTAAGTCCCTCCTCATAGGGTTTGTTCTCCAGACTCTTGATTATTTTAGTTGCCCTCCTCTGGACACATTCCAGCTGTCAATATCTCTCTTCAATTGTGGTGCACAATTGGACACATTATTCCAGATGTGGTCTGACCAAGGCAGACTAGAGACGAAGCATGACTTCCCTGGATCTAGACACTATATTCCTATTTATGCAGGGCATTGATTTCCCCCCAGCTTGGGTTGGCTCATCCTTTGTTTTTAGCTAAAGCAACTCATGAAATAAGTTTGTAATAATCTCACCTAATATATATTCAAATTGTAATGTTTGAATTCTGGGAAAAAGAAGTATGCAACAATGAAAGTATTTTATTTGTACCTCACTGTTCACTTTGGACTCAAAGCAGCTCACAATACAAGTTAAAAGAAAAAAAGCAAAAAAACATGCAATACAAAAGGGTTTTTTTAAAAAAAGTATTAAACAATCAATTGAATAAAAGCATTAAGAAACAAAAGTGAAAGGCCACTCCTGCACAGTTCTCAGAATTTGGCACTAATGCATGGAATTCAGTAACATGAGTGGCTAGAGGGTTTTTTAAAAGAAAAAAATGAGTCAACATCACTACTCATATTGAGTAGGGCAATGTGATGACTAGAAGCTTTCACCAAATTACATGAAAGTAGTCTCCTTACCTACAATCTTTCAGTTTGGTTTTTGCTGCCTTTCTTAGAATCCTGAAGCATTTTTGTCCCATCTTACTTCTGCACTGTGACATTTTCCTTCTTTCCCATAAGGAAGGAAATATGCATCGTTTTCATGATATTTGTATTTATTTATTTGACTAAGGCATGTTTGAGCATTTTGCTCGGTTTGGACATTTAAAAAATGTCCATATCGTTTTTCAGGCACTTTGACTTTCTTGAAATGCATTGCAAAGCTCTGAAGCAAAATGTGCTTTGTTTCATTACATGTTTTCTTTGATGGTATGAAATCGATAATTTTGTAGAGGAAAGGGAACCCAAATCAATTCCTTTATTTAGTTCCTATTATTGAGGTCACCCATCAGCTGGGAAGGTGATCCATGCATACTCTATCACAGAGAACAGGAGACACATTAATACATTCCCAAAAGACTGTGCTTTTGATCATATTTACTTCTGCATTTACTCTTTCACCTGCTACATTTGATGGCTCCATTAAGTCAACTGGCAATGTTCAAGCATAGCTGTAAACACCAACCCATTTGAAGTGGAATATCATTGTATTGAGAGAAAATAAAACCCATTTGTAACTGGCATTCTGACAAACAGCACCACTAATTGGGAACAAGAGCTGTGAAAAAAATTCAGTGTAGAAGATATCTTGACTCAAAGCACCAGTTCTGTTAGCTCAGTTAGTGGATAAAATAATAAGCCAAATGTGTTTTGTATAACTAATGGTAAAATTGAAAAATTAGCTAGAATTAATTGGGATTTGCCATCAATGCTTACTTTGTGATTGTCTTGCTTCTTTTCTGCTTCTGTATTCACTGAAAACAGAAATAATGTATGTACATCACCACCAGGGCCAGTTCGTCCATTAGGCGGAGGAAGCATGTGCGTAGGGCGGCGTCCCCGGGGAGGGGCAACATCACCCGGGAGGGGTGCCGCTGCGCTGGCTCCCCGCGGCGCCCATGCCACCCGCGCCACACTGCCCCACCGGCCAGGCCTCCGCGGCCGGCCCCAGAGCCACCACCGCGCACCGCGCCTTTGTTAGGCAGCCGGGGCACTCCGGCCGTGCTTCCGCATGCGCGGAGCTTTTTGCGCATGCATGAAAAGGTCGGCGCATGTGTACTGGCTCCCGCTCTGGAGCCAGTGCATGCGCTCTGGAGCCAGTTCACGAGCAGATTGGCGCATGCGCACTGGGGGGGTGCAAATTTTTCGCTTACCCCCGGGAACAGCTTGGTCCGCCCCTGATCACCACTGAAGTGCATTTGAACAAATCCCTTCTTATTGCTCAGCTCCTGATGTATAATCATAGTAGGCTGCAATCTAATGCACTGTTATATGGAGGAGACCAGCACTGAACCTGCATTTAGAAAAGTTTCTCCTTTTGACTACTACTCCCAAATGAGACTTTGAACAGAATTGGGCTGGTTTTAGCCTCTCAATCAGGAATCCCAGAAGTATTTTAAATGAGCTGTCTTCAAAATTAGCAGGCAGATGTTATTTATTTTGCTTACTCGCATGTATGTTCATTGTTCAGATGGAAGGCCAATGACACCCTCTCAAAAAAAATTAGGGTTCAGACTTCTTTAAATATAAAGATCTTACAAGCAGAGTGTGTACTGTGCATTTAGAAGTGCCCTCCCTAGAAATGTCTACCCAGGTCACAAAACTTAAATTGGGCCAGAGGTTGCTCCTGAATGTCCTTACGATGTTATGGAACTTCCAGCCCTTAGTAAAGGTAAAGGTTTTCCCCTGACATTAAGTCCAGTCATGCTCGACTCCGGGTGCTCATCTCTATTTCTAAGCTGAAGAGCTGGCATTGTTCATAGAGTTGTCCAAGGCCATGCGGCCGGCATGACTGCATGGAGCACTGTTACCTTCCTGCCGGAGCGGTACCTATATATATACTCACATTTGCATGTTTTCCAACTGCTAGGTTGGCAGTTCCTAAGTCCGGGTAAAACTGGTTAACCTGATTTTACTGTGTGATAGCAGAAGCTGGAGAATGTTCTCCTTGAAATTCTGGCAGAGCCCTGGATTACAGGGTTGGTGTGAACAGTTGGGTCATTTCTTATTTGAACCGGTACAGCTGTTCACAAGGGTCAGTGCCGCCAACCCATTTTTGGGGATGTGGGAAGGAGGGACACAATTCCATCCCCTTCCCTAGGTCATAAATGTGTCTTTGCTGACACCAGCAAAGATACCCAGTGACAGCCAGGGGCTCTCTGGAGCTCCATAGCCAAAGCCCTACAACTGCTGCAACCACCAAGGTGGGGTAGGGAACTCTGGCCATTTATGTGGCAACTAAGAACAAAAAAAGTAAGAGTGACTGTTCAACTGAATGGTTGGGACTCAGCTCCCTCCTGCCACTGTGATGGTTTGGGAGCAGAGTATGTAAACTCCCCCATATGGAGTCTGGGACCTAGATTTAGGTAGAAGGATACCTTGCTTTTGATGTAGCATACTCTCAAGTAACTGTCAATATGATGTTATTGCTGGAAAGGCTTAACATAAATGGCTAACTTAATATTTCTTGCAATACCACTGAGAGATAAAGCCTTAGAATAATTCCTTAGAAATCCTTAACTACTTAGTATTTATTTATTTATAACTTTTGTACCCCGACCTTCTCACCTCTATCGAGGGACTCAGACCAGCATTACAGCAAAAATTCAATGCTATACAGTTTAAAAACAGCTATAACAACATATTAAAATACATAAAAATCCCAGCATAAAACCACATCACCATTAAAACAATTCCACTCGATCTGTAAACGTGGTCATTCATTCAGATAATAGCCAATCTCAGCCTATTCTGGGAAGGCCTGGTTCCACATCCAAGTTTTCACCAGCCTCCTAAAGGACAACAGAGAGTGGGCAGACCTAGCATCACTTGGGAGAGAGTTCCACAGCTGAGGGGCGACCACAGAGAAGGCCCTGTCTCTCGTCCCCACCAGCCGCGCTTGCGAAGCTGGCGGGATCGAGAGCAGGGCCTCCCCAGAGGATCTTAATGTCCTTGATGGTTCATAGGGGAGAAATCATTCGGACAAGTAAACTGGGCCGGAACTGTATAGGGTTTTGTAGGTTAAAACCAGCACTTTGAATTGTGCTCGGAAACTAATTGGCAGCCAATGGAGCTGGCGCAACAAGGGAGTTGTTGGTTGTAGTAGTCTTGGTTGTGCAAGTTTTCCAGGTCATTTTAGGGGAGCATAGTCCTACATGACCTAGTTTTTATAGATGCTCAAGCTCTCATGTTCCTCCACCTGTTCCCAAATCTGTACTTTGAATCAGTGTCGACTTACCTTGGTCAGCAAAAAAACATATTTTCTTTGGACACTTCTGACACATTTTCACCAAGCTGCTCTCAGTAGACATCTCATTGTGTCTTTCTTTTATTTGGTGACATCACAGGTGGATCTGAAAAGGCTGATGTACAAATGTAACATTTCAAAATGTACCTTTTCTGTTAATTAACATGTTCTTTCCCTAAAAGGCTAGGCTCTTGTGACCATAGAAACTATATCTGTGACATCAGTCTGGGGGAAGAGGTATAATAAAACATCTTAAAATTGTAAAGGTACATCCATTGTATCCTCTTGTACTTTTAATCTTGGATTAGAGAGGCAATAGCAGATAATTGCAAAATAGCAACTTTATTTTGCACATGTATCAGGATTAAAGCCCATGAGCACCAATGTATAAACTGCAGAAGCTCACACTGTATTCCCACAGCTCTACCAATACTGTAATTGCATGGGCAAAGGAGGCAGAGCCATGTGATTAACAAACCTCTTTAAATATTCTTTTGGCACAGAGATATAGCTCTTATTATTAGGGTTATCATGTTGCTTCTTCTGCATTAATGCCTCTCTGACAGAATTAAATAGGATAATGGGGCAGATTGTCTGGCAGAAAAGCTCCAGGTTGCCGGCTTCTCTAAGTGAAGGGGAGAGATTAAGCAAGAAGAAGAAAACTGAAGTGAATTCCTATTGGCTGAATTTTGACCAAGGTTTTTTAGAAAGTTGCTTAGGCAATTAGCATGCATTTCTACTTATTCCAACATGTTGATGAAGATTGCCTCGTTCGGCAGTAGTAGCAGCTCCCCCTTCTCTTCCTCTTCTTCCTTCTCCTCTTTCTCAATCCTCTCCTCTTTCTCAATCCTCTGCTCCTTTTCCTCCTCCTCCTTAAATGTATATCCCACCTATATTCCAGTGCCCAAAGTGGCATACACATCTTCAACTTGCTTCCACTGGTGTAATAAAAGCTGGAAGTGTGCCAGCTTGCTGAGCATACACACGCACACACATGCACACACTTTTTTGTGACACTGAACTTAAACAGAGTTCTTATGGCATATGTTTTCATTCACTTAAGTCCATTACTACTTGATTCCACTTCATGCGATGCATGAACATTTAGAACTCCATAATAAATCTATTAATATTTAAAATGCCACAGTATTCTTTTGTACTGTCTTTGAGCAGAGCAAATTGAGTGATTGTGTGGCTGGATTTGGTCACTTTTTAAAGAGGAGACTGACATTCACCTTGCAAACTCCTAAAAATAAGCCGATTTAACTAGTTGTGTCCTTCGTTGTATGTTTTCCGAGCCATGCTGCAACCCAACATAATGAAATATGGTAATGAGTAGGTGATTACAGGAAGTACAAATGGCTCAGCAGGAGAATGACATTTTCCTAACCATTAGTCAGTCAAAGCAGTACATTTCAGTGAAGATTCCTAGAACTCTGGGAGACATGAGAAATAGACATGAACTGCAGCAGAACAGGAACGAGTTTCTAGTGATAGCAATTTATCTTTTAAATTGTTTTCAGATCCTTCCCTCACTCTTTAGTATGAAAAGCTACCTGCTTCTCAAAAGCCAGAAGTGGACTTCTAGTTGTTGTTGCATAGCCTCCAACATTTAATTTATTTATGTGTAATTTAATTATGTTTAATATGTTAGTAATCTTAATCCAAATATTTTAAGTTAATATTGTATGTTTACTGTGTAGGTGTCACTTGTAAGCAGCCTTAAGTCTCCCTCAGGGTAGAAAAAGGCGGGATATAAATAAGGCAAATAAATAAATAAATAAATAAATAAATAAATAAATAAATAAACATTTTACAGATGCTAACTGGGCCAAGCAACTTCAAAGTGTGGTCAAGACGGAAATTTTTTAATGAGGAAAACATCCAAACTAGGAGAGGATGCAGCAGTTTGCTTTTGTGGGAATCTACCTATTGGGAAGAGCAAAATTTCATTGCATTTCTCTCCCCTACTTTGGCACTTTCAGCTGTTTGCAGCAATTGAAGAAGGCTGAGGGCAGAGCGAAAAACTGGGGGGAGGAGGAGAAAGAAACCGGGACATTTTAAAAGCAGCTGAAAAAGTGGGATAATCGAGGAAAGTTTGTGTACATTGAATAATCAGAAAACAAAGGTGTCACTGTCACTGGAGTATTTCGGAGGATTTTGGATTTTGGGATAAGGGATGCTCAACCTTTGATAGCTTAATTTAACTTGTAAATAATTTACACACCAACAAAATATCTTATTTATGCCATTAATCAAGAAACATGGCTACTTGGACAGCAGTGTTAGTCTAAAAACTTCTATTATGTATATTTGGACATGCTATAAGTGTACACATATTGAATGATTTAGTTGGAAAAAAACCTACCATTATGTAGATCAATAGATTGCATATAAAACACAGCTTGTATCTGTGTTTAATGTAAAATGCAAGCTGCCTGATATGTATTTTAGAAAATGTATGTAGAACCAACTACTGTATATACTCATGCACATATTTGTATATGTTGACCTTCTGTATTAGTCAAGGACAGGTTTGGAGGTTGAAGTTATGGATTTTCATATGATCCATAGATGAACCGTGGTTCATTCTGTCTAGACGGAAAAGTACCAATGCCACCTCAGGGGGCCAGTCACCCCAGCCACTACCACAATTTTCCCAACCAGACCTTCAAAAAGTCCTGAAGCGATGCTGCGGTGGAGAAGGTAGAAAGAGTTGGTGCTTCTTTTAGGTTGATTTACTAAGTTCACACCTTTCACCACTCTATGCAGAGAAGGGGATGGTTCTTTTTAAAATAAGTGGTAAAGTATAGTATTCACACTGACCCATAGATAAGTCCACCTATGTTTTTGGGATCGATTTTTTTCTAGATTTATACCTGAGCATATAGGGTAATCTGGACCAGCCCTGCCATTAGACAGACTGAGATGGTTGCCTCAGGCAACATATTTTGGTTACCATGGAAGAGGAGAGTGTTAGTTATTTGAATTTACAACGATGAGACAGTTGTGTTGTCCACTGAATAATCTGACTAGTCAAGGGAACTATGCACTTGAAGGAACAGGGTGACATTTGCTACTCAGGTGGCACAGTGTCTCAGGCCAGTCCTGTGTGACACATCTACAGGGCATGTGGCAGGATTAAGAGTGTTACATAATTCCGAGTCTATCTCTCTCACTGTGCTGGCTTGAATGAAGAGCTCCTGTTTCATTATCTCCCAGGCTGATCAAAAGCTTCCTCTGTTCTGCTCTGTTGGCGAATTAGCAAGAAGACTAGCAGCACGTAACTTACCCGACTATACTATAATAAATTTACTCCATACGAAGAGCAAAGCTTCCATGGCACATACATTTCATATGCCTTTGACATATTGTTTTTGGAAACCGTTTTGGGTCCCACTCTGGAAGAAAGGCAGCATAAAAATAAAATAAATAAAAGAAAAACTATAAGGAATTATATTCAAAGTTAGAACAAAGGTGCCAGTTTGGGATGTAGAGTCCATCCCTGTTCCAGTTTACCGACATGAATGGACAGAGCCCCTGGTGGTGCAGTGGGTTAAACTGCTGAACTTCTGAACTTGCTGACTGAAATGTTGGTGGTACAAATCCAAGGAGCGGGGTGAGCTCCCACTATTCAGGCCCAGCTTGTGCCAACCTAGCTGTTTGAAAACATGCAAATGTGAGTAGATCAAATGATACAGCCACAGTGTGGGAAGGTAACGGCACTCCATGCAGTCATGCTGGCCACATGACCTTGGAGGTGTCTACGGATAACGCTGACTCCTCGGCTTAGAAATGGAGGTAAACACCACCCCCTAGAGTTAGACTTGACTAGACTTAATGTCAGGGGAAACCTTTATCTTTAGGTTTATGGAATCTTTATTATTTAGTTAATTTATAGCACAGCTTGCTGTTCTTAAAGTGGATCCCAACAAATTTAAAACAAACCACATGCACACAAAAACAGATGTTAAAAGCTCCCCCCCCCAAAAACTAAAAATGCCATTCAAGCATTGCCATTTCAAATAGTATAAAGTTGTTTAAAAAATACAGCATCCTTCTGTTAAAATATTGTGTATTCTTGAAGAATATTTTGCCAGACCACAACTGGGTAGACTGCAGCCTTTCAGATGTTGGACTCCAGCTGTCCCCATCCCTTACCATTTGGCAATTTTGGACTAGAGATAATAATCTGAATCCCCACTCAACCATGGTGTAGAGAGCCAGAGTGGTGTTTTGATTTGAGTGCTGGACTAGATCTTTGGAGACTACAGTTCAAGTCATCACCCAGTAATTGTCATGGATTCTGATCTGGTGTCTCTGAGACACCAGAGCACCTCCATGTCATGAGTTCAATCCAAGTTGAAGAATGCAAAACACCTGGAGGCCCAGCATGAGAAGAGACTGATAATTTGGGCCTAGTCTGGGTAGAAGCTGATAACAAGAAGCAGCTTAGACTGGAACTGGGGGCTGCCTGAAGAATTTTCATGACTCGAAGGGGTAGTTTTTCAGTGGGGTATTGAACTGTATGTTTGCCTGCGATTTCTTTAGTTGTAACTTTGCTGTAGTGTAGTAACCTGGCATATTACCAAGAATCTCTTGTGAGTGCCTTTGACTGCCATCAAGTTTCTGCCATCATCACAGCAATATGGAAATCCACAGGTTGACCTCCTTTAGCAGGTCACACTCAGTCTCAAAGAAAATAATGGCTAACTCAGAACAAATCTTGTTAAGAATATATTGTGATAGATTTGCGTTTGGGAAATGATTTGAAGTCACACAACAACAAATTTTGGATAGGACTGATTGCAGATGCCATCCAAAACATATGGAGGGATTCAACTCACTATTATGCCCGACAAACAAAATGATTTCCATTGGAAGTGGAAATGGGCAAAACCCACTAAATATTGGGCTCAATCTGGCCAAATTCTGGACTTTAAAGCCACATCAACAGGAAACTGAATGGAAGAATTATGCTTAAGACACTTTCATTTTAATTTCTGGGTCAGAACATTACAAGCTTTGGTTTGATCTTGTTCTTTGATTCTTCTTTTAACAGACTTTTGAATTGTTTATACATGGCATCTTTGTTAGATGGTTAATAGGTAAAAGTCAAGATTATGGCAACTAGACTGATTGATAACTGACAAATAGAGGGAGAAAATGTGGAGACAGTGACAGACATTGTATTTCCAAGTTCAAAGATTACTGCAGACGCAGACTGCAGCCAGGAAATGAGAAGATGTTTATTTCCTGGGAGAAGAGCAATGATGAATCACAATAAAATAGTGAAGAGTAGAGACATCACACTGGTAATGAAGATCTGCATAGTTAAAGTAACTTATGGATGTGAGAGCTGGACCATAAGGAAGGCTGAGCGAAGGAAACAATGTCCGGCTGCTCACTGGAGGGAAGGATATCAGAGGCAAAGATGAAGTACTTTGGCTACATAATGAGAAGACAGGAAAGCTCGGAGAAGATAATGATGCTGGGGAGAAAGGAAGGAAAAAGGAAGAAGGCCTGATCAAAGGCAAAATGGATGGATGGTATCCTTAAAGTGACTGGCTTGACCTTGAAGGAGCTAGGGGTGGTGACGGCCAACAGGGAGCTCTGGCGTGGGCTGGTCCATGAGGTCACAAAGAGTCGGAAACGACTGAATGAATAAACAACAACAGGCAAAGTCATGTACACCATTTTAAGTACTTTAATGTCGAACCTTCCAGAAAGTTGAATATACATTTTGTGAAATAAAGTACAAAAGGAATGCAGCATCCTTTCTCATCCCTCTAGTCTTAGGAGCCCTTCTGCACATCACTTTTACACCAACTAAATTCAGACAGCAGTTCTGTCAAACAGCACAGGAATAAGCTCAATTCATTTCTCTAGGATTTACCTCCAAAAAGCCTTATAAAACTGGGCAGTGGTGAATTGGACTTTTAATTTTATCCATGACACAGGTCCCAACCAAATACATGGAAACGTAAGGCATTCAGATGCAATGTGCCTAGATCCAATTACACTGACATTTCATGAACACGAAATTGTTTTTGCTGAAACAAATTGTGCTCCAATGTATCAGGCTTAAATCTAATTGATAGTGCCAATAGGAGTGGATCCATGAAACTTGCATAAGTGTTGACTTGCTAAATTCCAATTGCCTTCATGTCGCTATCTTGGTGAGGACCAGAATT
Source organism: Anolis apletophallus (assembly GCA_030556195.1). NCBI lineage: Eukaryota > Metazoa > Chordata > Lepidosauria > Squamata > Anolidae > Anolis > Anolis apletophallus. The sequence goes on along the minus strand of JARBWK010000006.1, from coordinate 80,595,700 downwards.
TGGATTTAAGCGTCAGTGCCTTTTTTATTTCCAGTTAATTCCCTTCCTAGATTAGTCACTTCAGAAGTTCTCTGTATCACTCCTAATAGTATACACAAGAATTCTTTGAATTCTAGTGAATGTAGGCAAACGTGCAATTATTGAAGATAAGATGCAATTAAAACTATACAAATCATGCTCTGTAGTATTCTTAATTTCCAGGTATTCAGTCTGTAGAATATAACACACAGAATGAGCTTCATTGGAAATAGGCTGGAGAGCTTGTCTATAACCTGTAGAATAACAGCCTGCTCTTATGTCAAGCGTTACTTGAAAAAGAAAAAAAGGCAGCATAGGTTATTGATTTCAACTCAGAAAAAGACACATGCTTAGCCCAAATATGGTATCCAAAATTTTTAAAAATAAAACTTTAAAACTATACATTCAGTTTATAATTAAATTAACATAAAAGGTAAAGGTAAATGTTTCCCATTCGCCATGTCTGATTCTGGGGGGTGGGGCTCATCTCCATTTTTAAGCTGAAGAGCCGGCATTGTCCATAGATGCTTCCAAGGTCATGTGGCCAGCATAACTGCATGGAGCGCCGTTTACCTTCCTGCCAAAGCTGTACCTATTGATCTACTCATATTTGCATGTTTTTGAACTGCTAGGCTCGCAGAAGCTGGGGTTATCAGCGGGAGCTCACCCCAATCCCCAGATTCAAACTGCCGACCTTTTGGTCAGCAAGTTCATCAGCTCAGTGGTTCAATCTGCTGTACCACCGGAGAACATACAACATATGGAATGTTTTAATGTGGATCTTATAAAATGGGAGTATGATCCTGCGCCCACTAGATGTTGTCAGATTACAACTCCCATTGCCTCCAAATATTGACATGGTTGATTGACAGGAGTCAAAGAAGAAATGCCAGTCCTCACGTATATTTTCCAACACCTTTGAGACTAGATGTCCAAAAGCTTCTAATCCACCCTCATCTCTCCGACACATGTCAATAGCAGAGGTGAACATTAGTTAAGGAATAATCTTTTTCTTGATTGACACAAGTGTCCCTTACCTCACCAAGACAAATATACCCAAATAAAAGCCATCACATGTCTTCCTCTACCTCTGGACTTTGGTCACATTTTGCATAGTATAACGTTCCAACCAACCTTTACGCAATTACCTCATGATGCTGTAATGGCCTGAAAGCGCTGTGGCCATGTTTTAATAACTACTTGGCAGTTTCCCAAGCATTCTCTCATCCTTCAGTGCAATAAGCTGCTTGTCACACAGCTCTTCCTCTCCTTGCTGCAACCTATTCCAGTTCATTCCAATATGCCGCTGAAGTGGAAACATGTTCTCCTCATTGCCCAGCTTTTGCCTAAGCATTGCTCTTACCATTTTAAAGTTGCAAAATTGGTTTTGACATGAAACAGACAGGGGTTAAATAAATCAGAGCTTGGATGTGTTCCTTTTTTTGGCATATAACCCCCAGATGTCAGGTGTAAAAAACACTTCTTGAAGCTTTGAAATAAATAAATACATTTGTGTACAAGTTGTTTACTCCTATCTGGCCGATTGCTTAACTATCCTACAGTGCTATTATCTGGCTTAGGCATAATTCTGATGTGGTTCATCCTTCCACAATAGGATGCACATGAATATATTGTGACTTGGAAAAAGGATTCGAGCAGAAAATGAATGCAACTTTAGCAGTAATGTAGAATACACCTTTTGAGAAAAGATAAGCAGGATCCTGTTTTCTTGCTCCTTGTCTTTCTGGACAATTCTTTCTTATCTGGTGCCTTTCATGTCAGCACTTCATCTAGGTCAGTGGTTCTCAACCTGTGGGTTCCCAGATGTTTTGGCCTTCAACTCCCAGAAATCCTAACAGCTGGTAAACTGGCTAGGATATCTGGGAGCTGCAGGCCAAAACACCTGGGGACCCACAGGTTGAGAACCACTGATCTACCGTAGGTATTATTCTGAACTTTAAAGGAGCTACCCAAAGTTCCGAACCTTTTTCAACAAATGAGTTCAGTGCCTGGGATATAAGGTTTGGGGTAAAACCACCAGTCACATGGAAACTATTACTTGACATTTACAGAGTCAAAATGGATTTGGCATTTCTATATACAATCAGCTTTTCACATTTATTGGGATTCAGGGCACAAAACCAGAAAAAAGGGAAAATCACAAACTTATTTATTTTTTAAAAACCTGAAAGGACACATATTTAGAAATTGCTAGGCCCTTCAGCACAATAATATAACAAAAATCCATGGTGATCATATCTATTACAATGACTTGAGAAACTGCAAGTTGCTTCTGGTGTGAGAGAATTGGCCATCTGCAAGGACGTTGCCCAGGGGACGCCTGGATGTTTTTACCATCCCATGGGAAGCTTCTCTCATGTCCTCACATGAAAAGCGGGAGCTTACAGACAGAAGCTCACCTCGCTCTCCGGATTCAAACTGCCAGCCTTTCAGTCAGCACACGGGTTTAACCCATTGTGCCACTGGGGGCCTCCACACTGAAGGATGAGAGTCTTAGAGAAAATATTTTAAACAAATAGACAAATATTTAAACCTAAAACCCACAAATGCAGAGGGCTAACTATAATGTCTTCTGGTATATTATTGCTTGAAGAAACAATGTTTTCAGACACTGACTTATTTCTTTCCTCCCTCTGTTATCCTCAAGAGTTTAACCTAAGTCTCAATATTAGAAAATTATGTTTTAAACCAGTCCTGTTTCTTTCGTTCCCCTGAAAGAATAGTTTGCTCCAGACCAACAATGATTACAATGTTCCCTCACTACTTTGCGGTTTGCTTATTGCAGACTCACTGTTTCGCGGATTAAAAAAATATTAATTTAAAATATATATCATGGTATTTTCGCTGTTTTGTGGGGTTTTGTCGCTGCCGCTCTCCAAGGCACTTTCCTTCCTCAGTCCTGCCTCCCTCCCTCCAGCCTTGAAGGGCCTTTCCTTCCTCTCCTTCACTTTACTTTAAGTTTATAAAGACTTAAAATAGTGTATAACTACTAAAATAATGTATAAATATTTGTAGCACAGCAGTTCTCGTTCGTGCCTGGAGGGCAGGGTTTAGGACCTGGGGTCCCATTAGCATTAGAACCAGCTGTGCCAGAACATGATTCAGAGGATGAGCTAGATGACTGGGGCGAAGGGCAGCTTTCCCCTCAGGGGCCTCTTTCGCCCACCGAGAGTTTGGCCTGGGAAGAAATGTTGTTTGGCCCTAGTGAAGATTCAGATAACCAGGTGCAGATGGATAGCGATTCGGGGAGTTATGAACATCCGGGCGGGAGATCTTCTCAGGAGCCTCCCGTGGAAGATATGGAAGAAAGTGCATGGGAAACGGCTAGGGAGGAGAGCTCTCAGGGAGATAGAAACACAGCTGCAGAGAGACAAGGTCGAACCTTTGATAGGAGACGGAACATAGAGTCTAGCAGAAGGGAATGGTCAAAGAGCATAGACCGGCCGAGGTCCGTGAGCAGCGATTGGAGACGCAGAAGCCTAGAGCGTCGGGGACCTCGGCCGAAGGATTAAGTATAGGATCCGTGGGAACGGATCCTCAGTGCTCCGGCCACGTCTTACCTGAATAGGCGTGAAGCGGAGTGGGACCACGAAGCTAAGCCAGCTTGTGGTCATCAAGCCTTGCCAAGCCTTACCTTGTTTCCTGATCCGCATAGTTTTGCGGAGCCTTGCCCTGTTTCCTGATCTGCAAAGTTTTGCGGAGCCTTGCCAAGCTTTTGCCTATTTGCTACGTTACTTTGGACTTTGTTACTTCAAGCCTTTTGGATTGCTCTTATATTCTATTGGACATTATTCTTTGGAACTGTTTTTATACTCAATAAAGTAGTTAGCCTTCAGTCCGTCTCTGTGTGTGTGATTAAGGGGCCGGTCAAGTCCGTGCATCGTGACAATATTAAAATAAATAGAGCATCCCTACATCATGGTTTTTCACTTATTGCGGGATGTCCTGTAACCTAACCCTGGGAACACTGTAATTGTAAAATGGCACATGTTGCACATCCTTATCCTGGATTCCGAAATCTAACCAAAATCCAAAATTGTCCACATGAATGGCCTTATTTTCTAATGGTTCAATGAATACAAACTTTATTTCTTCCCCCTTTTAAAAAAATGTATAAAATGACTTTCAGACTATGCACAAAAGGTTTATATGAAAAAATGTTTAGAGAGGGAGCTCAGCTCCAAGATATCTCATTATGTATGCACGTGCCAATATAGGTATTTTAAAAAAATTCAAAATCTGAAATCGAAAACATTTCAGGTAAATGATACTCAACCTGTAATTTTGCATATTAATATTTTGTCCTTTCGTATATGTTTCCAAATAGAGGACAGAAAACCATAATGTTTCGTGACCTGCTGGTTTTATAATAATTCATCCTGATTTGAATCACTTTAGTGAAATCATTCTGTTAGCAGCTCCCAAGTTTTCACTGAATCACTTATCCCCATTCTTACGCTGATGCTCATTTCATCCTTGTGTTTTCCAGCTGTCATCACCACGGAAAATAACAGCAGCCTCAGCCGCTGTCTGGGCTGACAGCAGGTCTGGTAGCTGTAGTTTAGCTGACTGCTTGTCTCATGGCCAACATGTGTCTGTGTCTGCTAAGCTGAGGCCAGGCGATGCTGGTAAGTGAGCAGCAAGAGGCTTAATTGTCAGAGGCTCTGGAGAGATGCGGCACTTACAGGGTTTGTTGCTGCCCTATTGTCACCCTACATGGCAGGTGGGGTGGAAGTGATGCTTTATGAGAACCAGTGGCCCCTCTCTGCCATGCCTGTGCCTTAACATAACCTTCCTTCCACCTGAAGCTTCCAGCTGTTGTGCACTTTGCAGTGACACATGGTCTTCCGCCAGAGTCGAGGTTGGTATGGCAACAAAATACAGAAGCACAGACTGCGGCTAGGACAAACAGGATGAAAACTTTGGTTTGGCCATTCATTACAAATGAATATGCGTCTAGATTGTTATTGAAAAAAGCAATCTCCTTCTACTTAATATACTGGAATATTTTGGATAGGATATTGAATGCTATCAGAATGTGCCCAATTATAATTTCCCCGGTAACCTTGATAATATGTTTACCTGTATCTAGGAGTTGACTAGTGTGGATATTTAGCCTCAGAATTGTACATTTCTTTCCCTTAGGCTGCCCAATGGTTTTAACATTTTATATTTTGTTTTCCTTCCTGTTGATAAGAAGATTAGATAGATTTTCCATAAGCCTTTCCCTACAGTGTACTATAGGAGAGCCAGCATAGAGTAGTGGTTCAAGCACTGGACTACAAATCTGGAGACCAGGGTTTGATTCCCTGATTTGCCATGGAAACCCAGTAAGTGGCCTTTGGGTGAGTCACACAATCTCAGTCCCAGAAAACCCCATGATAGTGCCATCATAAGTTGGAGATGACTTGAAAGCAATAACAACAACTTAAGTGCTGTATCTGGTAAATCAATTGGAATGGGAGTGGACACTGGACAGTCTACTGGAGGCCCAGTATTTGTCATCATTCACTGGAAGTGGAGACAAGTTGCATAGGTAATCCACAGGACAAGAAGCCAAGGGATTGGTGAGTAGGGACAGCACCACATGAGTAGGGATATGGACAAGAGTAATCAGGGTCTAGTTCTAAGAAAGCAGGGCAAAGTCTCTGAACTGGCATGGATTCCCTCCCCCTCTTGCCTGGTCGCCCACTCATATGGAGAATAGACATTGCCTCCAACAACTGGTGGCTGTTTTGAGGGCAGGCTGATTGTTCAGTGAGAAGTTGAGGTGGTACTACCTAAGCTCCAGGTATGCAGAACCATTCCCCAAACACTTTTATACTGCTGCCATCCCAATGTAAGGCACAACAGTATCATAGTTGGATGGCTATTTTTCACAATTGGGAAGTGAACCATCTATCACTTTTATGATCACCACATTCTCTGTATACAGTAAAACCTCTGGAACCATGAACACATGCCCATGGTTTCACCTCCCTGCATCTGGAGAAAAATGATCTCTCTCTAGGAATTTGCTACGTCCTCCAGGTGATTCTATGCCATACTACTCATAGAAGTCACAACATACTTGCATTGGAGAATCTAGAAAAAAGAACTTTGCTTGATATTCTGAATCCGACAACAGCAGGCCTAGGGACTGGAGCATCTCTATGCAGGTCCCCTGGTTCTGTGTTGCATGGAAAAATATTTCAGGTAATCGTGGTTCAGTCAGGAAGATAATCCATGGAAGATAAGGGGGTTATAACAAGTCAGCAGACAACTTGAAGGCACATACACACAGAAAAAATTGGAGACAGCTGTGAGCACTATTAATTGCCAAATAAGTCTAAGATCTTACATAGCTACTTAAAGTTGGACTAAAACTTAGAACAGATTAAAAATCTTACTGACATGGAAGCCACACATTACATTTGAAGAAAGCTATGGGAGAAATCCTGATGGAGGAGAAAGCCTTAATCCCCTAAATATGTGCTGGCATGTGAGTACAAAGGAAAATCAGCCTTGTATGTATGCTGTGTATTAACGTAGGAACTAGTTTAACTGTGAGTTCTATGGAATATCTTCCTTTTTCTTGATCAGGGGTTGAAAGAGGAAGGAAGCAGATCTCTCAATGAAATACACAGAAAGGCTTTTAACTCTACTCACCAACCTCGGGACTGATTGACACATCCCCCTGTAGTGAGCACATTGATCTGTTTCCAGTGTATGATAACGAAGAAAGTGTGAAGTGACTGAAAAGGGAAGCAGTGAGTCCTGCCTTGCTTGCACACTGAATTGATTTAAGAAGTTGAAACAGGGTCCCCTGTTGTTCTGGTTAACCAAGCTGTGCACCAATGTGACACACAGTTTTTTTTGGGATCTTGCTTCTTTAACCGAGGCACCAGCCAGAATGTTTGTATCATGAGCCAGAAAGTGAAAAGAAATACCCCCCCCCCGCTCCACTCCTCCGAAGTTGGAAAGGGATGGAGCAACTGGAGAACAGAGAAGCTAAATGTATCAAAGGAAGCGCCTGAGGGAGATTCACCTGCTGTGTCAGATGAGGCTTGTCAAAAACATAAAATGGTCCCCTTTGAGGTGGTTGGAAGAAAGGAAATGAGAGGGAGGGCTTGAAGCCGCGCACACAAGATGTCACCTGCAATGTGTACAAGTTCAGGCTGCAACAGCTGGCTTCTTAGCCCATTTCAGTCTCCCATCTGGTTAAAAACTACCAGAAATTTGACACAAAAGGTAGGCGTGCATGCACGCACATACACACATTTTATTTTAATGCCAGAGCACTGGAAAACAATCAGTGCAAAACAGAAGAAGAATGAATCACAACAGCATCAGTTCAGAAGCGATTGACATAACTTATAACATAATTAATGGGGAAAGGAATAGCTGTATGATTGAATACTATTACAAAATACTACTATTACTATAGCACTATCAAATGTACAGGGTGCTTCACAGTAAAGGAATAAAAAACAGTGGATTCTACCTAAGGCATACAATCTAAAATATGTAGGTTTACACATACTCGCACAGGGAGAAGGAAGAATAACAAATTGCACAACTGTACAATATAACCACAAAACATGCAAATCCACAACCTTGCTGGCATCTAGTAGAGAAAATTCCTGGTAGAGAAAATTCTTATGAAGGAAGTGACACTAAGTATGGATCCAGGCTTGCCCAATTCAATTCTGGCGACGAAGAAAAGTTGCATGGTAGTACTGCAGTGGATGGAGAAGTCATAACAGACCAAGTATCTTCTGCTTAGTGGTGAAAAGGGATTTTTAAAAATTCAGCCAGGAATCTTCAAAATGAAATGTTTGTAGCTATGATGCAAAACACAGCACACTGACGTCTGCAGAGTTCTCACAAAAGATCATTTGGAGAAATAGCTATGCACACTGTTTGTGGGATGAAAATATTTTCTGGGGTTGGATGAATCCGTCAGGTTTTTTTTCTCAGTTTCCACCCCCTCAAGTTCTTTCAGCTAAATTTATGAAGAAATGTGTGCAGTTTAAATGAGAGAAGACACACACATCTATCTAACATTTGCAAGATTGTGTCTTGAACATTTACAGAAGATGCTACATTGCATAGGATCAAAGAATGGAAAGAGATAAACACCATCAGTCAAATCTTCTACCGGTAAGGTCATCCAACCTCTAACTAAAGACTGCCAAAAAAGAAGACGTCATTGCTCCTGAAGCAATCTATTCCACAGTCAAGCTGTTCTTCCTTATGATTAGGTGGAATCCCCTTTCTTCCTATTTGAACCCACAGTTTCATGTCCAAGCCTCAGGAATTACATGGTTTTATATCTCCACAATATTCTACTGTGATCTAGTGCTTTTAAAAATGGCAAGTAGACAAACAAAATGTTAGAGGGAGACAAGGGTTGCATCTACACTGTAGAATCAATGCAGTTTGATGCCACTTGTGCTGCCATGGCTCATTGCTATGGAATCATGGGAACTGTAGTTTTACAAGGTATTTTGCCTTCTAAATAGTACTGGTGTCTACAACTCTCGTGATTCCATATCATTGAGCCAAGCTGGTTAAATGATACCAAATTACATCAGTACTACAGTGTAGATCAGGGGTGGGCAATTACAGGCCCTCCAGGTGTTTTGGACTTCAACTCCCAGAAATCCTAGCCAGTTTACCAGCTGTTAGAATTTCTGGGAGTTGAAGTCCAAGACACCCGGAGGGCCGATAATTGCCCACCCCTGGTGTAGATGCACCCTAGGTAAGGGAAAAGATGGCAGCAAAGTCAAAGGATGCAATATTGAGTATGTGTGGAAGGAAAGGTGACAATACTGGAGAGCATTGGCTAATTTTCTTCTGCCTTAGGTTGCAGGTTGCAACATTGATGTTAGACAGGATGGGCACTATACCAAGACCTTGGATATCCCAGCCCTGTCTACATAGAACATATATGTATGTACACGTGAGGCGATGGGGGAAATGAGGAATCAAACCTTACAAATTCAGTGATCTGTAGTTCATGCTTGGAACACACTTTTTCTGTCTCTGTGGCGCCTTTATTAATATGTGTTTTTTATATGTAGCTTCCAATTCTCCTCACAGATTACCTCAATGTAATCACAGACTGTTTTCCAGCCGTATAAATTTAGTCCTGTGACTTGACTCGAGACTTCAATATATATGTTGAAACAAAGAAATATTTATTCATGAATTCTTTGGTACATGAGTTTATCTGTTACAAAGTACTTTACTTCAGTTCCACTTGGATATTGTTGCAACTGTCTTTCACTCCTTTGAATGCATACAATTGTTGTTATATAACTTTCAAACAGATAACTTGTTTCTACTCTGTTAGGCCACTTTCTTCTTCTTCAAAATATATTTCTCCTCAGCCTCCTGGCTGGCCAACTTAAGACTTTCAGTCACTCTCTTCCGTCAATATTTTGACTAAAAACTTATTCCCAAAGTAATCTCTGTCTTTCAGTTCTATTTAACTGATAATTTAGATTTATATTAGATTTTTTCTTTACTTCAGTATTAAAGCGGTTTTTGGTACTTTCCGTGCAGGAGTACTTTATATTAATACTTTTGATTAAACAGTACAGGATGTGCTAAAAAGACTTAATGCTAAATGGGAAAGAACTGCGCATTCCTGGCAAGGAGCCTGGAAGCCAAATGTTTCAAACTAAGAACACAAGAGTCCCAGCACTGATAGTTGCACTGTGAGAAAGACTAACATAGAAATGTTCATTGTTCTCTTAGTTTTAGATGTGATGCTAATGAAAATGCAATGTTTATTGGATTAATGAAATGCCATTTAAATGCTGATAAATGTGTTTGTACTGAGAATGACGGGGCCTTTTGCCCCTGATTGCAGCCGTGTTCTGCTGGCAAAAACCCACCAGCTGGTGCCATTTATATTAGTCGTGATTTCCTCATCCTTGTACCCGCATTAGGTGGCCTTAGTATAATAACAATGGAAGCTACAAACTTAAATACCGATCCTCTTCCCTCTAGCTCCTGGCTAGAGACTCACTGCTTTTTAAAAATGTTCCCCTCTATTTTTATCTAGCTCTGCCCTTTTCTTGCGAGCCACTCTCAAATGGATACATTTCTACTGCAAAGGCTACGTATCCATGGTAACCCAACAACCAATCAGATGTAACCAACTCCTGACTGCCCTTGCCAAACTAATAAACACAGGCAATAAAACTCCATTATAAATAACTTTTCTGTTACACAGGTGAGTCCAAGCAAAGAGTACCTAGAGGTGGTTTTCCCACTTATTTCCTGTGAAATTCTGCCCCACAGCATTTGGTATTCATTGGTTGTCTCCTATCTTAAATACTAACTGGAGCTGACCCTACTTCGCCTCTTGGGTCTTTATGGTATTTGGCTGGTCTTTACATGTCTTAAAACCCTAATGTGTTTCCCAATAATGTGTTCTGTGTCGTAGTTTGCCTCAGCCTCACTTGTTGTGCAATGCATTAAGTAAATTACATTGCCTTATGGTGACCCAATTAATTTCAGTAGATTTTCCTAGGCAAAGGAAGATTCACTGAGGTCTTCTTAGGCAAGATGGTTGCTTTTGTCTTTCTCTGAATGTAGTATATAGCACCTGATATTTCCTGACACTCTCCCTTCCAAATTCTAACTATATTTGACGGTAGTTAGCTTCCAAGATCAGACAAGATCTAGTGCCTTTTTTAGACTGTTTAATCATGACCAAGGACAACATGACGACAGCAAGGTAAGGAAGTCCTTGGAAAATGCCTGATGCTTTCGTGAAGTGCTTGTATTGAGATACCAAAAAAAGAAAAGAGAAAAAAGCAAAAAAGAAAGAAAAAATACTGCCACAAGTAATCTCCACCTGACCAGTGAAGAATTTAGCTATTCAAGCCAAACCAAGATATTTTGCTGCTTGAAACAGAGAATCTAATTGTGTGTCCTTTTTTTCCTCACAGAATGTGCCATAATTTATTTATTTATTTATTTACATCATTTCTAGCCTGCTCTTCTCTACCTCCGAGGGGGGACTCAGAGCGGCTTGACAAAAGGCAATAATTCGATGCCAATACACAATATAAATACAATATAAAACCATAAACATTCAGCATTAAAATACAGTTAGCATTAACACATAATATGCATTCACTTAAGTTAAAAACAGTGTTCCTTCCACAACATGAGCATTGAGCCATATCCATCAACTCGCCATTACAATTTCAATCCAAAGTGCTGCATTGTGCTAATGTGCAAAAGCCTGGTCCCATAGCCAAGATTTCCTGAATGCCAGGAGGGATGAGGTTAATTGTATGTTGCTTGGAAGCACATTCTACAGACGGGGAGCCACCACCGAGAAGGCTCTATTTCTCATCCCCACCAACCGCGTTTGAGAAGTTGGCCGGAGCGAGAGCAGGGCCTCCCTGAATGATCTTAAATTACGAGGTGGGACGTAGAGGCAGATGCGTTCGGACAAGTAAGCTGGGCCAGAACCATATAGAGCTTTAAAGGTCAAAACCAACACTTTGAATTGAGCTCGGAAGTGGACAGGCAGCCAGTGGAGCTGACACAACAGGGGGGTGGTATGCTCCCTGTATGTAGCTCCAGTTAGTAATCTGGCTGCCGCCCGTTGGACTAATTGCAATTTCCAAACTGTCTTCAAAGGCAGCCCCATGTAGAGTGCGTTGCAGTAATCTATTCGGGATGTGACCAGAGCGTGGACGACCGTAGCCAGATCAGACTTCCCAAGGTATGGGCGCAGCTGGCACATGAGTCTCAACTGTGCAAAAGCTTCCCTGGCCATCACCGAGACCATAAGCTCCTTTTTGTCTGTCAGTAAAACTATAAAAGGAATAAATTAAATCATGAAGAATTTTCTGGCTTGTAAGATCCCAAATCTGCTGCTTGAACCAGCTGTATCACTTTGCCTAATGGTAGGAATGGCTTTGTCAGAAAGAAATCAATTTGAAGCTTTTACTAGTTTACTGTTCTCTCTCTAGGCTTAGCTTAACCGAGAGATTAACAGCTCAGTCAGCTGTTCTGTCTCATGATATTGATGCGATTCTCATTACATCACAAGTGACATCACATTGCTATCTAAAAGCACCTGACTGTCACCTAATTTAAAGAGCAGCGAGAGAAATGAACAGAGCCATAAGGAAGAACAAATGAATTTTCACTCTCAACTCATTATCTAATGGTTTGAATCATCAGTTATAATTTGAAGATGTGATTGAATGAACGACAGTCATAAGACTTCATATTTGGTTTTAGCAGCAAGTGCCCTATTTACTTTATAAAGATAAATAGCGACAAATGTATTTTATTGCATATTATATTATGTGATGACTTTTCCCCCATTTTATCCACGAGTGTATAGATGTAATTATAGTCCACTTGTTCTAATCACTAGCAGTTAAAGTAAATATGATTTGTTCATGTGCCAGTATGCTGATAAATCCTTTCTCAATGTTTCAGAGGAATGTCTGATGAAATGCTCTTTCAAAATTGGTATCTCAGAAGCTGAATGAATGAGATGGATTGTTTTAAACACCCCTGTTGCTGTGGCAAATCTAATAACAGATAACAATTTATAGGTAAAAGATCCACAGACCTGACAATCAAATTAATCTTTCTTCCTCTTCACTAATCAGTTGATGAAGACATGTAATAATACCACCCTTTTCTCCAGCTATCTGATGCTTATTAACTGAGCCGTGGGTTGGAAGTACTAATTCCTGTGCTGATTTTCCTAATTAAATCTTCAGCTGCCTGTGAGAAAATTAATTAACACCGCAAGAGATTTCCTCTACGAATCTATCAAATCATGACCTTTTCCATGAACTCATTTAAACTCAATGCTGTCTATCAGAGATTGCAAAAGAAGAGAAATCATAGTTTTCACTCATTCTGGTTGGAGTACTATCTCTGTTTTGTTTTTTTTAAAGGATTATTTCCTAATAAAAGCCATTGGAGATCCAAAGGTGGACAGCAGGTAGGGTAGTCACCACACGACCTATGTTGAAAAGGACAATTTTATTTTTGCTGCTGTCATGTATTGGAAAGGTTGGCTGTTACAAATCTAGTTTAAGGTGAGTGTAGCAAAATACATATTCTATCCCCAGATGGAAGTGGGTTAACTTTTTTTAAAAAAATCAAGAGCATACGATAGGTTGAACGAATTGGCCTGTTGTTCTGGTGCCACACATTCAAGATTGGACTGAGCAACTAAGGAGAGAGGGAAGGAAGAGAGAGAGAGAGAGAGAGAGAGAGAGAGAGAGAGAGAGAGAGAGAGAGAGGACCTGACCAGGGCAGGGAGTTCCCCACTCCTTTTCTATAACCTAACTATGTTTTTTTATTTGTCAGGTGGAGGGGCAAGAGGTGTGAGAGAATTGGGGCAGGACATTGAGGGATCCTGTGGGAGGCTTCTCTCAGGGAGGGAGGCCCGCCTCGACCAGGGAGCTTTTTCCATGCTTATGTCCTTTGGAACTGATGTTCAGAGAGCTATCCCACCCCAGTTCCTGACTATGAAGACCTAACTGACATGTTAGCCTGATCCTATTTTAATTTTTTTATTTGTCAAATTGAATTCTTTTTATGTGTTTTTGGGACAAGTCACCTGGTGTGAGAGAATTGGCTGTCTGCAAATAAAATCAATCAATCAATCAATCAATGTGTCCACATGGGAAGCTGGGGCTGACAGATGGGAGCTCACCCCATATTGCGGATTTGAACAGCTGACCTTCAGGTATTCAGGTCAGCGGCCACATATATCCTATGTGAACTCAGAAAATGGATTGTAACATGGTTGTACATGGGTGTATTGACATATATGACTTTATTGCATTACAATGGTAACTATTGCACAACATTATGTGATATCCATCTCCAGTCCACCATCCCCCTACAAAGCAATTGCAAAATTCCTTAAAAACAACAAAGCAAAGAGGAGGAAGCAGCACAATAGGAAGGTAGAGTTAAGGTACCACCATCCAGAAGTGCAATTTTACAATGCCAAGGTGTTACAGTCACTCAATGCCAGAAGTTGTGACACCAGTAAACAGCTGATGCCTGCACTATGGGAATGCCATGGGATCATGTTCATAGTTTGGCTTTCAAGGGTGTTGAGTATTACCTTTACCTCCTTGTGCATTCTCATATCTGTCTTGCGTGAAGTACTGCAGATTTTTACAAGGGGCTGTGGTGGAGCAATGGGTTAAACCCTTGTGCTGCTGAACTGCTGACCTGAAGGTTGGTGTTTCAAATCCGCGAGACAGGATGAGCTCCCATCTGTCACCTACAGCTCTTGCCAACCTAGAAGTTTGTAAACTTGCAAATGTGAGTAGATAATAGGTACTGCTTCAGCGGGAAAGGCAAAGAGACTCTTCAACCAGGAGGTGACAACGCAGGCTTCTCGGCTTGAAAATGTAGAAAAGCATCTCCCCAGAGCTCGAGATGAGCACCACCACCAAAAGCCAGAAATGAAAGGAGAAGCCTCTGGCGTTGTTTGTGCTTGTGTGTCTCATTGTATATGATTGTAAAGGCACTAAACGTTTGCTTATGCATGTAATTGCTGTAATCACTCTAAGTCCCCTAGGGGATAAGGTTGGAATATAAATAAAGTGTATTATTATTATACATTTAGGAAAGGAATATCTGATTATTTTCATGCACTTAGGCTTCTGTCGAAAGCAACTGAACGAATAAACAACAAAGGCTTCTGTAACATGTTAGAAACACAGAGAGTGAAAATATGCTGGTTTAGTAGATAATTTGTGTTTTAAAACATTGTACCTCAAAGGAATGAGTAAACTGGATGAACTGAGGAAATGGCATTATAAAAGCAATCTGTCACATTATTATTTATGTGTCATCTTCCCTTAATTTCCTATGTTTTTATCCATGACTAATCAAATATATATGTTATTCAAGTATGTTCAAGGTCTACGAAATTGAAAGCCAAAACAAAATAAACTGGGATACCATTTTTATGAGTTCGTACTTAGTTCTTATTAACTCCACACAGCACTGCTTCCTGTAACTTCATTGATACTATACTGAACGAACATCCCTTATCCATTATTATGAAATCCAAAATATTTCAAAATTCTTGGGTGATTGAAACCTTTACATTCTGATGGGTCAATGTACACAAACTCTGTTTCATGAACAAAATTATTTAAAACGTTGTATAAAATTGCTTTCAGGGCTGTGTGTATAAAGTGCATAAGAAATATACATGAATTCCATGTTTACTTTTAGATTTCATCTCCAAGAAATGTCATTGTGCACTTATAGGCAACTATAGGCATTCCAAAATCTTTAAAATAAACATCTCAAATACTTGTGGTTCTAAGCATTTTGGATAAGTAACACACAACCTGTACAATTTTTAAAAGCAAGGTCACTATTCTACGCCATTTACTAATCAGCCAAGTAATTTAAACTGGTGGAAAGGTCATTCTCCAGTGCTCCGATTGCCAGCTAAATTGACTCTTTTCCCAGATAACCAATGCTGATAAAGTAAGTGATAAGCTATGATTATGGCAATAGTGTCATTGACAGCAGAAGATACAATCATGGTGGCCAGGCATTCACAGTAAGCTACATGGCTAGCCAGGAGGGATAGCAGTGGGGGCAAGGCATATCTTTCCCTTTTACTGATCAGAGCAGGGAAAGGGGTGATGGTGGCAATCTCCATCTGGGTAATGGATCAAGCTGAAATGGACACAATCCAGTTGTCTGTCTGTCACAAACTCCCAGGTTTCTTTGGAATCCCACCTCCAGCTTTGCCTAAAGTGCAGCAAAGTTGGGTTAAGAACAGAAAACCCAGGATATTCACTAGAAATCCCATTGTGTTGTGTAGACAGCCAGCACTGAATTCAACATGAGGAGAAGGGGATGCCTTGTCCCCATGTCACTGCCGGGGCTCTTTGCTGGTCATGGATATTTGGTTCATAATCTTGCTTCCTTAGCAGTGATAATGAATATGGATGTAATTATCTAGATTTATCCAACTTTAATTGTTCCTTAGAAATTAGAAATGAGTTATGATTGTGATACTATTGTTATAGTCCAGTGGTTTTTGGTCAACTTTAGATTCGGGTTGGTTATTTGGGGTGCTGATTCAGAAAATTTCATTGGATAGACCATATACCATCCAGTAGTCACCATCTGCTAGCCCACAGAAAACTATATTTAATAAGCCTTGGCACTGTGAGAGGGTTTTACGAGACCAGTCACTCTTGTTGCAACAGTGTAGTAATGGTGAGGCCACTGACTATATTTTAGTTCTTGTGGACCACTGATGGTCCATGGACCACAGGTTGGGAACTGCTGCTATAGTCATCACTCTTCCCTTGCTATCAGCGACCCGAGGAGAAGGAGATTCATTTTGCAGCCCATCATATCACAGGGGAATAATAGGCTTATAGTCACAACATTTGTAGCCTTGCAAATTTATTTCACTGCAAAAAATGTGAAATAAATTTCACCCATGCTGGATTTTGCATTAGATTTCATCAGAGCCACTCAATTGCAACCTTATTGTGTTGGGATTGTATGTACCTTGTTCCAGAATTCCAGTATGTAGCAACACTGCAAACACACATTTTTAACAGATATAATAAAACTGTTAATCTAAATCGGACATTTTCAGCTCCCCAGGTTCTTCTAAAGAGGTGGGTATATAGCACTTTAAATTACAGTAGTGTGAGATCCAAATCATGGCAACCTGTTAAAAATTAAAACAGGATGATAAAGAGATAAAAGAAAAATAGAATTTGGCTAGTTATCACAGATGGCTCACCATTTTACAAGTGATCTTGCTATTATAGAAGCAATCTATAATATAGAAGAAAAGAATACAATTCACTAGAAAGGTTTAAAAGCTTAAGGCTGAAAATGCACAATACGGTAATTGGCACTGTTTCAGCTCTGTGTACTGTAATGGTTGGCTCCAGTATACACTCTCAGACATGTTTCTTCTGATGTGGTTGTGGGTGTCAGTGTTATGTCTTCTGACTGTTGCTTCAAAAGCATTAGTTGTTTGCAAAGAGGCCCTCCACTACAAATTGTGTTCTCAATTGGGAGGCCAATTGAATTGACTTGCTTTTGACTTTGCTGAATAGACATCAAACAGAATGACTACAAGCAACTTCTTCAACTGCCTTTGCAAAGGAAGGCGGATCTTTTGCCTTCTGGCACACTATAAAATAAAAGTTGTGGCAAGCAAAATTATGATTTACAAATTCTGTGGTAAGACTTCAAGAGGAGAACAGTAGGACAATTTCCCCATATAAAAGGTGGTCAGCCTTCTGCAGAAGAGGAGCAAAATGTTAATGTGGTTCTTTTATGTTGCAAGTATTCATCGCTGGCGTATGACCTCTAGCATGCAGCTGCTGTCCTAAAACAAATCATTTTAACAGTGATAGCAATCATTTTTAAAACAAAAGAACAATAAAATTCCTGTCATTTCATATTATTAAATGTATGTTGAATTTATGTTATTAATCCTTTGTGTTACCAATATTACGAGTGTTTATTTATATCAGCTTAAAAGGTGTGTGCGTGTCTTCCTGCCTGCCTTCAAGTCACCTGTTGACTTATGGTGATTTCTTAAATTTCTTAGGGTTTTCTTTGACAACGAATGGTCTGTGGGTTTTTGTTTGTTTTTTGGTGGTTTTTTTTGCTGATTTCTTCCTCTAAAACAGTGGTTCTCAACCTTCCTAATCCCTTAATACATTTCCTCATGCTGCGGAATTTTTTTTTTGCTACTTCATAATTGTAATTTTGCTACTGTTATGAATGGTAATGTAAATATCTGATATGCAGGATGTATTTCATTCACTGGATCAAATTTGGCACAAATACCAATACAGCCAATTTTAAATGTTGGCAGCCAATTTTAAAATAAATAAATACCGGATTAGGTTTGGGAGGGGGGGGGATTGATTTTGTCATTTGAGAGTTGTAATTGTTGGCATTTATAGTCACCTACAATCAAAGAACATTCTGAACACCAATGATGGAATAGTACCAAACTTTCCACACAGAACCCCATGACCAACAGAAAATACTGTGTTTTCTGATGGTCTTTGGAGACACTTCTGACACCCCCCTGTTACCCCCCCCCCCCGTCCTGACCCCGAGGTTGAGAAATGCTGCTTTAAAGTATAACCTATAGCACTTGGAATTCATTTGGTGGTCTCTAATTCAAGTGCTAACCAGGACTGACCGTACTTAACTTCTAAGATAAGCTGGAATCGGGTGCTTTTAAGGTATTTCATCTTTAGCTAAACCTCACATTAAAAATGATATATTACATAGTGATATTACTATCACTATAAATTAGAATCAATATGAAAAATTATAACAAAAGCCAAGTTTTTCTATGGTACCCCTTCAGTTAATCAACAGAAATTGGAAAGTTGAATAACTTTGGGAATCAAAAGTTCTCAAAGACATCCAGGTGTTTCCTTTTGGGTATATAAGTCTGTCAGACTTATAATATCCTTTCTAGCTCACTGGTTACACTTTGTCAAGTCCAAACCAATGTCCAATATCTGTTACAGTTCTGCTATCCCATTTATTCTTGTGATTCATGGCATATTTTTATGACTAGTCCATTTACAGTTACATATATCAGAAGAGTATTACAGAAATGTAAAAGGTTTGATTCAGAAGGGAGACTGAAGACCACTTGAGTTTGCCCTCTGCTTGATCCTAGGTTCTCCGAGGACACTTGAGGGGAACTGATATATAGCTGTGGGAACAGCTTTATGTTGCCATGTTTGTACTGCCTATCTGCTTCATCTGTATACATATGAAAAAAGAGAGATATTAACAGAATACTGGATAAGTCCAAGGGAAAACCTTCACCATGGGAATCCTTTGGACCAAAACAAGAAACTCTGTTAGCCTAGTGTTTCCTGCCACTCAGGAAGCTGGGTCAGTGAACCTTATAATTACTAAGGGAATAAATAAAAAATATCAAGGAGTTCAGAAAAAAAATCAGCTGTGTGTCTTAGAGACTGAAATGTATTTTTCATGCAACTATGTGTGAAATTTGTGGAAAGAATTGCAGAATTGCATGGCCATTCAAATGGATTTTGTAAATGAAGGAAAACTGCCATTTCTAGATGTCCTAGTCATCCAAAAATCCAATCAACAATTGGGCCACACATTTTACAGAAAACCTACACACACTGATAGATGCCTACATAAAAACTCCAACGGTCACCCAAGTCAAAAAAGAAGCAGAATTAAAGCCCTGGCAGACCATGGAAAAATAATCTGCGAAGCCTAATTCCTCCAAGGTGAACTGAACCACCTAAACTGGGCTCTGCAGGCCAATGGATACTGCCCCACAGACTGCTGCATTCCAGACCAGAAAAGCCCTCTGACTTTGAACACCACACAGCCGAATATAAATGCAATCTGTTTACTGAAGATATTTAAAAAACAGTAGCAGTAAAAAAACACTTTAAAAGAATAGGTAAATCCAATTAGGTAGGAAGATAAGCTGAAACAAATAGTCCAGGAAATTAGTCCATCAAAGTTCATGAAAAACAAAGGCAGAAACTTCTATAATGAATCAAAGGCACTTAACACATGAAGCTATCCAAAGCAAGGCTTCCAAAGAACAGGAAAGATGTCTTGACTTAGTTCCAAATGATGCTTCATCTGACTACAGATCCTGTACTTGGCACTTTTATCTCCTAATTATGCTATGTCCCAAGCGGCCAGAAATGGTTTCATTTTAGCTTTAAATCCCTTATCTTTCTTTCTTTGAGCCTGGCAGAATGCCTAAGAGACTGGTTTGCTTTTCTATTCTGACTAATAACATCCCGTCTATCTCTGGCTCATTAATTTCTGTAGCTGGCTCAGGTGTCAAGCTATTCTCAGGCTCCAAATCATGGGAATTCTCTGGTAGCAATTCAGGGAGCCCACCATCATCCCCAAACCCTTCAGGAACATTTTCATCAGAAAATACACTTTAAATAGGTATCACCTGGTCATTCTCTACCTCATCATTGGAAACACCATTACCTACATGAACCTCATTGTCATCATTCCCAACATCCAAAGTACCCTGATCCTTAAACACAATCACAGGCTGAACTACAACACAGACATTTTATTTATTTATTTATTAATTATTCGGTCTTATATCCTGCCACTCCCTGAGGGCTCGAAGCGACATCAGAAGCGCTGCAAAACCAAGAACAAGCCATGAGTGTAAAGAAAAAGATCCACCCAGAGGAAAAGTGTTCTTGCCATATATCAAGGGACAATCAACCCATTGGCCGCATAGGGAAGCTGATGAAGAAACACAACCTACAAACTATCTACAGACCCACTAAGAAAATCCAACAAATGCTACATTCCGCAAAGGACAAGAAGGATCCTCTCACCTCTGCAGGAGTCTACTGTACACCATGTAGCTGTGGACAAGTCTACATAGGGATCACCAAATGCAGCACTGCCCAAATACAAATCAAGGAACATGAATGGCACTGAAGGCTACTTCAGTCAGAGAAGTCAGCCATGGCAGAGTATCTGATGAACAAATCTGGACACCGCATATTATTTGAGAGCACAGAAATGTTGGACTACTCGAACAACTACCATGTCAGGCTACACAGAGAAGCCATTGAAATCCACAAGCATGTGGACAATTTCAATGCCTTAACAACAATATGCAATTAAAGAACCATTGAAATTGAAATTAAAACTGAAATACATTAAAACATTTTAAAAACATTGCAAACACTATAAAGTCACGCTATCCACAATCATGTTTTAGTACACATGGTTGAGAAGGAAGGTCTCTAGATCTCAAGAGATGTTTCAGTCCTATGGCAGTAACATCTAAACAGGTGGAGTAATGTGATAAGTCAGACAGGCAGACTTGGCGTTCCAGAGTGTGTGTCCTTTGCCTGTTTGCTCAAGGGCTGTATTCCTCCCTCCCATGATCAATTTATTTTAAAAGAAAAGACATGATTGATTGCACTAACATCATCTTTTGGGAGGAGAGCTCTTTCATTACCATTTGAAGGAGAAGTGCTGAAAATGGCTCATGTTTCAAATGTTGTCTTTTGTGCCAATAAATGTCTGCGCTCAGAATGTTATCAGGCAAAGAAGCTTATCCTTGGAGTGTGTCTTGGAAATCTGAACCATTCTCTGAGATATCCAATATCCCATTGGCCTGACATCCTTTATAGTGTTTTATGACATCTTTCAAGGCTGTACTTTGACATAGTTGTAAGCACTGGATTTTAAGGCCTTTGAAAGAGATTAAACTATTTTCCTACCAGCTGCTGCACACTGATATCTGGCATATGGACCATGGATAGAGTTGCCAATTTGTGACTGACTTGGAAAGTCAGAACATGCCCTCCAGCCACGATGAAACGAGGACAGATATCTTGGATGAAAGATGAGATTTTAGCCAAGTGTCTTTTGTTGTTTTATTTGATTTTGAAATTTTGAAATGATGCCAAAAGATCTGCGTCAGTCTTTTAACACTACTTAAGAATAATATAGTAGCACAATGGGTTAAACTGCTGAGCTGCTGAACTTGCTGATAGAAAGGTTGCAGGTTTAAATCTGGGGAGCAGGATGAGCTCCCACTGATAGTCCCAGCTTCTGCCAATTCAGCAGATCAAAAACATGCAAATGTGATCAATAGGTGCTGTCTTAGTGGGAAGGAAATGGCGCTCCATGTAGACATGCCAGCCACATGACCTTGGAGGTGTCTATCGACAACGCCAGCTCTTCGGCTTAGAAATGGAGATGAGCACCAACCCCAGAGGTGGACATGACTAGATTTAATGTCAGGGGAAAACCTTTATCTTTACCTATAAGAATAATATCCAGGAAAGAACTGTTGAAGCAAAATAAAAAAGAGTTTTATGACTTTATCACATGAACCCGTTATTCCACTACAGTCACATTATTGTTGACAATGACAGCACTATGTACAGGGTTGAGCAGCTTCAACATTGCACCATCCTTCAGTAGTGTAATTGTGCCGATCTGTCATTCCATGGTCATATGCACACTCTCATACCTCACTGTTAACTCCCAATCCTTCAGGGAGACAGGCTTATGGAAGTTACAAACAGGCAATTGTTACTTCAGTTGGTCAGTGTTCATTTATTTAGAAAAACAGAAGTTGTGCATAACTTATGGGTGGCTTTGTTCAAGGAGACTTTATACTGGACAAGGTGGAGGTGGGCTCATAAACTTTTATAGCCATAGCTTCTGAAAATAGTTTTTGTGTAAGCTGCTGTGAATGTACCTACATGAGCCAATGTGTTGTGGGGTGTTGTCCAATTAAAAAGCCGAGCATGTGCTTTCTGCCTAGAGAGGCACGGATACCATGCATTACCTCATTGGCATTACCTATTAGCAATATGCAGCTGGGGATAGTGGCGCTGTCTCTCCTGACCTCATCCTTTCTGTGTTTCAAACTCCATTTTAAATCTTTGTTCTCATTACCTTCCTGCACTACTGCAGATCCTTAATTTTAAAAAAATTAAAATTAAAATTTTTGAGCAATTGTTCAATTCCAGCATTAAAAAAAAATCAAGGGTAGATATAACATGTCTTTATATAATAAAACCCAGAGTTTGTATGCATGTATGTTTGTGGATAATGGATTTCTAAGACATCTCCAACTTCCAGAGAGCAGTGTGAACCCAAACAAAGACGGATCCAATATGACCAACATAAAATGATGGAGGGGTTTAGGGAGAGTGCTCTTGTTGACAAAGTGCTCTTCCAGCAGTCACCAGCCAATCCCTCTCCAATAGCAACCACTGGGCAACTACCCAAAGCAATGAAGACAACTCAAAGACTGCGCTTTTAGCACAATCTTTGAGTAATCCTTCTCCAATGCCAGTAATACAGCTTAATGGTGTAACATTAGAAAATATTGACCATTTCCGCTAACTTAGCAGCCACCTCTCCACAAAAGTCAACATTGACACTGAAATTCAACACCGCCTAAGCTCTGCGAGTGCAGCATTTTTCAAAATCAATCAGAGAGTGTTTGAGGACCAGGACATCCATAGGGATAGCAAGGTGCTTGTTTATAAAGCTGTTGTCCTCCCAACCCTGCTATACGCCTGCGAGACGTGAACTGTCTACAGACGTCACATGCAATTCCTAGAATGATTCCATCAGTGCTGCCTCCAGAAAATGCTACAAATCTCTTGGGAAGACAAGCAGACAAATGTCAGTGTGCTGGATGAAGCAAAGACCACCAGCATTGAAGCGATGGTTCTCTGTCATCAACTCCGCTGAACCGCCCACATTGTCTGAATATCTGACCACCGTCTCCCAAAGCAGTTGCTCTACTCTGAACTCAAGAATGGAAAATAGAATGTTGGTGGGCAGGAAAAGAGATTTAAAGATGGTCTCAAAGCCAACCTTAAAAATTCTGGCATAGACACTGAGAACTGGGAAGCCCTGGCCCTTGAGCGCTCCAGCTGGAGGTCAGCTGTAACTAGCAGTGCTGTGGAATTTGAAGAGGCACGAATGGAGGGCGAAAGAGAGAAACGTGCCAAGACGAAGGCATGTCAAGCCAACCCCAACCGAGACCACCTCCCACCTGGAAACCAATGCCCTCACTGCGAGAGAAGATGCAGATCAAGAATAGGGCTCCATAGCCACCTCCATAACCCGACCCACTGGAACACTGGAGTTGGAAGACTATCCTACTCGATCAACGAGGGATCGCCTAAGTAAGTAAGTAGAGAGAGTTTATAGATAAATAAATGAAAACCAGATTATTAAATACAATATAAAATACACAGCAAAAATCCTATAAATCATAAAAATGCTACATTTATCGATGTAGCATTTCATAAACTTCAGCTAGTCCAATGGGCGGCAGCTATATTACTAACTGGGTGACATACAGGGAGCATACCACCACCCCTTCTATGCCAGCTCCACTGGCTGCCAGTCCATCTCTGAGCTCAATTCAAAGTGCTAGTTTTGACCTATAAAGCTCTATACGGTTCTTGCCCATCTTACTTGTCCATACGCATCCACCCCTATGTCCCACCTTGTAATCCAGGGAGGCCCTGCTCTTGCTCCTGTCAACTGGCGGGGACAAGAGACAGGGCCTTCTCAGCTGTGGCCCCCCGCCTATGGAACACACTCTCAAATGAGGTAAGATCTGCTCCCTCCCTCCCTCCTGGTTTTTAGAAAAAAATTTAAATCATGGTTCTGGGACCAGGCCTTCGGACAGTAGATGTATGCAGCGTTTTAGAGGGACATTGACTGGAATGACGATTCGACTGATGAGACTGTTTTATTGTTTTAATGCTTGTTGATGTATTGTTTTAATTATGATTTATGTTTTAGTGTGGTTTTACTATTGTCATTGTTTGTATTGGCATCGTATCGGTCCACAATGTAAGGCATTGAATTTTGCCATTTTATGTGTAAACCGCTTTGAGTCCCCTCCCCCCCCCCCCAGGGTGAGAAAGGCGGTATATAAATACTGTAAATAAATAAATACATACATACATACTGTATGGACTCGCACCTGAGTAATTAAAATCCAGGTAAAACCAAATAGATACCTCTGAGGATGCCTGCCATAGATACAGACGAAATGTCAGGAGAGAATGCTTCTAGAACATGGCCATACAGCCTGAAAAACCTACAACAACCCAGTGATTCAGGACATGAAAACCTTCGACAATACAGTGTAATTTACATTTTTGACATTTCTCCTCTTGATAGTTTTCTATATAGCAGGGCTGGGCAAAGAATGTTTCTCCATATTTACTCAAACTATAATTCCCAACAGCTCGAATGATCATAGCCAATGCTGAAGAGTGCTGGAAATTGCAATCTAATCTCATGTTCTCAAACTTGATCAGCTGCTCTATAGCTATATCCTGCTCCTGAATGATTTTCATTTGTCTTGGTAAATTGTATTGTCAGATTTTGTATAAAAATACACAACATGTAGATTGAGTAGGTGACAGTTACTTTGTAGAAACTGGAAGATAAGGGGGAAGAGCGGATGCTCCTGTGACGGTTGTTCAGGTGAAAAGAATAGGCTCACATGCAATCTAGACTGAATATAGACGGTGTTCTAATTTTTCTGATGCAGTCAAAGCTAAAATAAACCACTCTGCTCACAACTAGGCTTTGTTTTGTAATGAGTGTGTAGATTTATTCTATTAATAAGATTTATAATTTTAAGAAATGACAGAATAGGATTTGTTTGGGCATTTTCCTGTTCTAAATCAGAACAATAAAAATGCCTTAAAAAGATGTGATGTCAGACAAGAATGTTATAGCTATTCAAAGTGCCTTTAGAGATGGCATTTGTTTTAAATTGCCAGCTGAGCTCACCTTATAGAGTGGCTTGTTGTTATAGAAACATACATGAACCTATTCTGTCTTTAGACTTCCTCAACAGATGATTTATTTTCAGCTAGGAAGAAGACTTCAAAGCAAATATTCTGAGGTTCAAGCTCAAAGGAGTCTGTCCTGATATAAATGTGTGTCAGAGCAAGCGCATGGGAACTGTAGGCCTTTTTTACACCCTAAGAGTCCAGCTGTAGGTTGCATGCAGTCTGCAGGGCCATTGTGAGTAATTTTCATTGGTTTTCATGCTATCCCATAGGTAAAATGTCAAAATGTTTAAAAATCTAAAATTCCACAGAATGCTCTTGATAGCTTTTAAGGGACATTTCTACAAGTTCATAAGAAAGTCGTGCTACCCCTCTATTCTATCTTGGTCAGAATACTGTGGAATACATATTGTTCACAGTATACACTTGGAATGCTGTGTCCAATTCTGGACACCACAGTTTAAGAGAGATGTTGACAAGCTAGAATGTGTCCAGAGGAGGGTGAATAAAATGATCAAGGGTCTGGAGAACAAGCCCTATGAAGAGCGGCTTAAAGAGCTGGGCATGTTTAACCTGCAGAAGAGAAGGCTGAGAGGAGACATGCTAGCCATGTATAAATATGAGAGGGGAATCATAGAATCAGAGTTGGAAGAGATCTTGTCGGCCAGTCAGTCCAACCCCCCTGCCAAGAAGAAGGGAAATCGCATTCAAAGCACCCCCAACAGATGGCCATCCAGCCTCTGTTGAAAAGCCTCCAAAGAAGGAGCCATCACCTCACTCCGGGGCAGAGAGTTGTGTGTGTGTGTGTGTGTGTGTGTGGCATCCCGCTAGGGCCAAATAAAGGGGCTTTAAAAGGATGGATGAACTCTATAGGCTCTAGAGATCGCGTTCTAGCCTTCCCATGCACAAGAAACCTGGAGAGTCTCTAAGCAATGAGTTCAGGACTCAAAAAAGGTGAACTCAAAACAAGTTTATTTATTTAACAACCAGAAAAAAATGCTGGTGGCCCAAAGGCTTGTTGTTGGTTGTTATAAAAGGTCCTTTGAGAAAAGGGATTGCGTTCACTTGCCTTTTGCAGAGTGAAGGTACCTCTCTTAGGTCCCAGGTTTCCTGTTGCTTCTCAAATGGTCCTCTGGCTCACGAAGTCCTTTGGTCCCTACAGAAATACAGTCTCTGTTGAAGGGCTGGCCCTTCCTATTACTGAATTCCTTGGTTTGAGAGCATAGGTTGGCTATATGTGAACGAAGGTGCTTTGTCTGAGCGTTGGCTCCAGATTTCCACCTTCTTCATCCATGTGCTCTCCTGGAAATGAAGCCTGAGAGGAAGTCCAGCCTCCCAGGTAAACTCAGGAAGGGGAGGAGTTCAGGGTGGTGATGCCAGGTTGGCACCAAACGCAACTCCTCCAATCACAGTCCACATGGCTGAAC
This sequence comes from Anolis apletophallus, assembly GCA_030556195.1. NCBI lineage: Eukaryota > Metazoa > Chordata > Lepidosauria > Squamata > Anolidae > Anolis > Anolis apletophallus. The sequence continues at coordinate 80,568,864 of JARBWK010000006.1, read as the reverse complement.
AATAGGACAAAGGCCTTGCAGGTGAAGGCAACCAAATACATAATACAAATAGAAAATAAGCCCCGTGGGGGCATAACAGTGTGTGTGTATTGGCTGATTATGACAAATAGATAGTTGCAGTCTGGGTCAGCCTAACATATATTGTCGCCTGAGGGAATTGATTGTATGGGAGTGCTCTGCACTGGCAGGACACCATTTTCCACTATACCTGAAGGCAGCAGTCAGACAACATGGGACACACAGCCTGTTCCCTAACATCATGTTGCTGTTTGCTGTTGTTTTAGCATATGCTGGCTGAAGTGGATGCTTCATTCTGGCCAACAACTGGCTCCACACTTCTAATTCACCAGGATCATTACATGAGCACTCTTCTACATTCGCAAGGGAGAGCGTAATTGGAAATTAATGGTCCCAGAATGATTATGCTCTTTTCCTTTCCTCCCACTGATAAGTTAAAAGAGTATTGATAGAGGCACTTTTGAGTTCATTAGGCTATCTGTCCTCTTTGTGTTTAGATTATCTTTCCAGCATGCAGCACACAAGCAATGGAAGGAACAATGTTTGAACTTCTGATGGGATTCATGGTGTGTTAGTTTACAACATGTTGTTTTTGTAACTGTGCATGTGATACACAAATGTAATTACTTTCCTTCTTCCTTCTTTATACCCTGACCCATTTCATAATGGGTTGAGGCCAAACAAGGAGCTTGTGGCTTTGCAAATACTTGTGTCACTTTTAAATATTCTGTATTTATTTTGAGTTACACATTAATTTTAAAATGTAACCATATAATGTATGGAGAAGGAAGTTAACAGAGATGAGAAAGAATTGCTTATTCCTTAGTAGATTTTGTTTTAAATTTACCAGTCAAGGAAATTGATATTTCTCTGTGAGAACATGTGATCTGATCGGGTACTGGACATATTTAGTTGGCATGATAACAAACTCCTGAATTTTAAGCTGGGGGAATGGGAATATCACATTTTGGAATGCAAAATATCATCTTACCTCATGAAGGAAACACAGTTTGATCTGAGGTTGAGAAATTGCTGTTTTGGGCTAGGTAAAGGTTTCCCCTTGACATTAAGTCTAGTCATGTCCGACTCTGGGGAGTGGTGCTCACCTCCATTTCTAAGCTGAAGAGCCAGTATTGTCCATAGACACCTCCAAGGTTATGTGGCTGGCATGACTGCATGGAGCGTTGTTACCTTCCCCACAGAGCTGTACCTATTGATTTACTCACATTTGCATGTTTCCGAACTGCTAGGTTGGCAGAAGCTGGGGCTAACAGTGGGAGCTCACCCTGCTCCCCGGATTTGAACTGCCGAATATGTTGTTTTGGGCTACAACACCACAATTTTTTTAGCCAGAATGGCAGGTTTACCCCCCCCAATCTGGGTTCATTCGGACATTCATGAATTGGTTTCATGGTTTGTTTAACCCCACTTTCTTCAGGAAAGAGTAATTTCCCAACATGAGGTTGTGGGGTGTAGTGTTTTGCTAGTTGGGGGGGGGGGGTTACATCTACACTGTATAATTAATGCAGTTTAGTATCAGTTTAATTGCTATGGCTCAGTGCTATGGAATCCTCAGATTTGTAGTTTGGTCAGGCACCAGCAAGTCAACGGACTAGCAGATGATGAAAGAGCTTTTGTAGACTGGTGCTATGCTTTAAAAATGCTTTATGTTAGATTAGTCTTCTCCTTGGACTTGCCCTTCTCCCACTCCCCCCTCCTCTCCTTCTTCCTATCTTTATTTTTGTTTTAATATAGCAGCCTTTTGTAATTTTCTCCTGTTTCTGTTTTAATCTGTCTGTTTTTGTTTGTTTCTTCTGTATCTGTATTTTGCTAGGAGCGGTCTTGGCTTCTAATTTTGGAAGGACAGTAGTATAGAAATTAGTCTATAAATAATCAGCAGAAGCACCAACAACATGTATCACAGCATGCATGCCATCGTAATGGAAGTATAAAAGAAAAAAAATCAATAAAAATATGAGATTTGTGAAGTAGCTGAGATGGACAAATTGACCATGCTGATAAAGGAGAAATGTTTGACTAGTTGTAAGAAACATTGGGATTTGTTTATTACCTTTTTTACAGCAACGATGGGGACAATTGTCAATTGTAGGATTTGTAAATTAGTAGAGTTTTACCAAAAGCAGAAGTGTTGTGGTGATATAAGATGATTTAAAGTGAACACATTTGTTAGTTTAGTTCATGTGTGTATCTGTGTTCTGTTTTGTGTAAGTTGTCTGTTTGTAGTTGGAAGCAATAGGCAGAATGTAGCTGTGTAGTTTTAGTATTAAAAAATGTGCTTGTTTGATCATTGCAGCTCTTTTATTCCCCCCCCCCTCTCTCTCTATCCTAGCATTGTCCCTAACTATGGCTTCAAAAAATGTTTTGAGGGACTATAACTCCTGAAACTATTGCCTCTTCTGAGTGGTGGATTTAGGGAAATCTAGTGTGAAACATTAACATTTCCAAGCTTTGACTCTAACTCCCATATAATCCTTAAAAGCTGGGAAAAGTCGGAGCCTATAATCATCTCAGAGAGAAAGGGTATGACATAACACAAGGTTTTACTTGAAACATGCCAAGGTGCAAACTACATAACTGATGATGTTTCTTATGATTCTTAATGACCAAATGACGTCCTGATGGCACAGGGAATCCTTCGACTGCTGTTAGCAAGTGGAATTAATGGACTGATGCACTGGGAGGTCTTTATAACGCACATTTCACGTCTAGTTTCCAACTGCCTTACCTTGGCCTGTGCTAAAAAAGAAAAGGGAAACTGTCCAGTGGTTGAGTCGTTGACAAATACCTTCAGATCAGATTAAATTCAGTTCAGATTTTCAGAGGCATAATGTGCGACTTTCAGGAATTACAGGTGAAAATAAATCTGCAGAAACTAGGAAATGCAGGATTGCCACCTGGGAACTTGACACTTATTTGTTCAGGATCGGAGAACAAAATTAAACTTAGAAAACTGCTTTGTAGCTCAGGAGGCCCTGTTGAATCTGTAGGGCTGACCCCTGCAATGCTGTCTGAAACAAGCAGAGATTTGAAAGATATGAAACAAGTGGAAACATTACTCCTGTTTTCTGCCTAAGGTTTTCCAGATCTTTAGGCTTACCTGATCCTAAGTCTTCTGGTGCGTTATTTGCCTCCGGGGGAAGACAAGAATGCACATTCTCTCATTTTGGTGATCTTAGTTCCAGTTAAGAGAAAAGGGCTCTTACAACTTCTGTCATAATTTCCAAATGGAAAAATATGTGTGAGTTATATAAGTGAGTTATATAAGTAAGTGTGGCAAGCACTTAAAAACAACCAGTAATTGCTGTGTTACAAACACACACAGACACACCAACTGCAACTTTGTAAATAGTTCATTGGGAAGGAGAATACTAGCCAGCTAATCAATATATGTGTGTGTGTGTGAGTATTTGAGCATTCCATGTCTACTTCAGGGCTAGTTGGTAGGATTTGTTATGAAGAAGTTGGAATTTGAGCTAGTGGACAGAATATTTATGTAATGGTTGTTGAATAAATCCATCAACAGCATCTTTCTTTGAGACATAATATTAAGCTTTGCAATTCATTGGAGTTCTTAAGGTGCATCTGCACTGTAGAATCAATGTAGCTTGATATCACTTTAACTAAAAGTACAATTCCCCTGATTTCATAGCAGTGAGCCATGTCAAAGTGTGTCAACCTGCATCAAATCTAGTGTAGATGCACCCTTTGTGAATTTCAATATGAATTGATAGAAACTCACATAGTCCCTGGTTATCTCAGTTATACTCTAAAATATCATTTTCGTCCCCACTCCTGAGGTGACAAATGAGTTGAGGTGGCAAGTGAGTCATGTGAAGGATCTGCCCACAAGTTCCACTCAATAGTTCCATATCAGACCTGGGCAATTGCCGGCCCTCCAGGTGTTTTGGACTTCAACTCCCAGAAATCCTAGCCAGTTTACCAGCTGTTAGGATTTCTGGGATTTGAAGTCCAAAACACCTGGAGGGCTGGCAATTGCCCAGGTCTGTTCCATATACTCAATGTCGTTTCAGGAAAAAATGGTGCATGCATGGTATGATCCCCTCCGCCCAAGATTTGGGAATTCATATCTTGATATAGCAACTCACTTCTGTCTTACGGCAAAACTGCAACAATTCTTTCCCTTCAGATGGTTGAATATCAGTAAGCTGGCATTATAACAGTGGGCTAAATGTTGTGTTATTGGCTTTTGAAGATGTGTTGTCGAAGGCTTTCATGGCGAGAATCACTGGGTTGCTGTAAGTTTTTCGGGCTGTATGGCCATGTTCTAGAAGCATTCTCTCCTGACATTTTGCCTGCATCTATGGCAGGCATCCTCAGAGGTTACGAGGAACATGACTATACAGCCCGAAAGATTGTGAGGAACATGGCCATACAGCTCGAAAAACTTACAGCAACTTTTGAAGAAATGAATACAATAAAAAGCCATGAAGGATTAACCTTATCCTTCAGGACCAAAACAGCTTAGCCCAGTGGTTCTCAGGTGTTCTGGCCTACAATCACAGTTTACCGGCAGTTAGGATTTTTGAGAGTTGAAGGCCAAAACATCTGGGACCCCACAGGTTGAGAACCACTGGTTTGCCTGTTAAGCCTATTGCCTTAAATGTGCATACATTGTAATTGTGTGTGGGGGAGCAAAACAAATCCTTGCCCTGAAGTGAGCCCTGGAGAAGGGACCATACAGCTGCTATGTTGGTGGCAAGTTACCAGTTCAGGTACCCCCTTTTGAACTGAAATTGTCTTCAATCACCCCATGTACTACAGGTGTGAAAACTTTGCCATTTACAGTACCCAGTGTTTGATCTTTTTGTTATTACTATATTAACTTTTCCCTTCATTCTTTACCTTTTAAATAAAGTATAATGACATGAGGTAATTTCTAAAAGAAATGCCTAAGGTCAATCTGGGATGCTGCCATATTTTTTTAGCATAAGGCCCTGCTGCTCTGTTTTGCAAGCTCTAGAATTAGTCTGGGAATCTATCACATGGATGTGGCTTACTCCTGAGTAAACATGCACATTTAAATATGCTTTGCTTGTCGTTAGAATGAACATGAGTAGATTTGGATTGTACTATACTTGGTGAGAAACTATCAAAATAAAAAATAATTTCATCTGGCCTCATCCATTTTCTATTAGGATTGAGTGTTGAACAAAAACAGGCATGGACAAACTTTGGCCCTCCATGTGTTTTGGACTACAACCACAATACACAAGGGTTCTTGCCCAAGACACAATAACACACAGAGAGCTGAACAAAACAGTAATGATCAATAAATGAAAGTATTGTATCGGTTGTCTAATGTAAAGTATATGTTATAAACGGCTGCTATCCCCCACCGGGCCAGGTGCGACCGCTAAAGCATCACTCCCTTGAGCGGCAGGAGTGGCCATCCGTGCCCTTTAGCAGTGGGACCTGGCCCGGTGGGGGATAGCAGCCGTTTATGACATATACTTTACATTAGACAAGCGATACGATACTTTCATTTATTGATCATTACTGTTTTGTTCAGCTCTCTGTGTGTTATTTTGGACTACAACCCCCAAAATTCCTAACAGCCTACTGGCTGTTAGGAATTGTGGGAGTTGTAGTACAAAACTACATGCCTGAACTAGAACCTTGGGGGACCCAGCAAGGAAAATGCTCTGTTTCAGGGGATCCAGTTTAAATTGATCTTGCTAATAAAAGTTTAAGATAAGATTGTCAGAATTGGAAATGTAAGTAACAATAACATCAACAACAACAACTGCTGATTGTGGTTAGAATCAAAATTGGAACTTAGCCTTTGGATGATAAAAGATTCCTAACACCTCAACTATCCATGGATTTAATATTCTATCTATCTATCTATGTATCTATGTATCTATCTATCTATCTATCTATCTAACTAACTAACTAACTAACTACCTATCAATCTCAAAGCAAACCTTGATTTTGCCATTTTATAGAAGGGGCTCTATTTTACTAAAGGTAAAGGTTTTTCCCTGACAGTAAGTGCAGTCGTGTCTGACTCTGGAGGATGGTGCTTATCTCAATTTCTAAGCCAAAGAACTGGCATTGTCCGTAGACATCTCCAAGGACATGTGGCTGGCATGACTACTTGGAGCTCCGTTACCTTTCCGCTGGAGTGGTACCTATTGATCTACTCACATGGTCATGTTTTCGAACTGCTAGGTTGGAAGAAGCTGGAGCTGACAGAGGAAGCTCACGCTGCTTCCCGAATTCAAACCTGTGACCTTTCGGTCAACAAGCTAAGCAGTTTAACCCACTGCACCACAGTGCATATATGACACTATATATAATGGGATTTGAACATCTATTGATTTGGGTATCCACATCTTATTATTAGTGTGACTAGTGGGAGATGGCTTATCTAACTTCATATTGCTAACACTGAGTAGCCACAGGAATTTGACAAATGTTTCCCAGTCTTCTAAAAGGTAGACTTCCTGTATGCACTGCTTATGTTTTATCATATCACAGCCTTCCTCTGGGGTCCCAGTCTATGGTCATCTGAATAAACTGCAAAAGAGCAGTGATTCTAACCTTTAGGCATGTAGGTGATTCTTGAGGATAATTTTGCACTATATATATCATTCTAAAACTAAATAATGATAAGATCAGTTAAAGAAACTGTTACCATATGCTGACTTCAATAAAACTTAAGCTGCAAACCTAATGAATTAGATACGTGGCAAAAACCAGGCTAAACACACAAGCTAAAGGACAAATGGGATTTAAAGTATTTTAAAGCTTCCTTGGCAGGCTAATGGTTCTAGGAAACCTTATCTAATTCTAAGCAAATGTGAAGTTGGTAGCTTCGCAATCTTCAGGATAACATTCAGATGCCATACCGATCTTTTAGGACATGAGTTGATGCAATCTTGCAGATTTACAGGAAGTCAATCTCATGAAATAACATTTTTTTCTTTGTTCTGCAAAAGGACAAGTAAGGACTTTTAAATAAATCATGTGTATATATATATATATATATATATATAAAAAGTAGATACCTGGGCTTTTGGATACAAAAATCTATGGCTTCTCAAATCCCATGATATACAAGAATAAAGTAAAATTGTGCCTCTTACATAAAATAGTAAAACCAAAGTTTAGTTTTAGGGATTTAAAAAAAATGTTTAAAAGAATGGTTGAATCTATGGATGCAGAATCTGTGGATTCCGCATTCCACATGGCAAGTATATTTGTCTAACACATGGAACTGGATTAGAAATAAGTGAACAAGTTAGTAATGACTTGCCTGTAATGACTTGCCTGTAAGTCCCATTAATTTCACTTCTTCAACTTCTCTAGTCTGGATCCAGACCAGTATTTTAATGGCCTTTGGCATTCATAATAGTATACAGGCCTGTGGTCATTGTATTTGCACATGGCTTAAGAAAGAACAAAAAGCATTCAATCATTTATTTATTTATTTATTATAAGGGTGGTTTCCATATGACTTGGCTATTGCTTTTATTTGAAATATTTATATCCTGGCTGCCAAGAGGTTTAGGACAGTAGATTGTAAATGCTGGCCACTTGGGACATGCAGTCCTACAGATGCAGGTTATGTGAATACTCAAGTAGAGAGAATAAGATGGAATACAACAAATGATGGGTCTTAGACTAATGCAGTGGTTCTCAACCTGTGGGTCCACAGGTCCTTGGGCCTTCAACCCCCAGAAATCCTTACAGCTGGTAAACTGGCTGAGATTTCTGGGAGTTGTAGTCTAAAACACCTGGGGACCTATAGGTTGAAAATCACTAGTCTAATGTATTAGGTCTTCTTCTTCTTGGCTTTTCTTCACAGATGAAGATTCAGGAAGGACTCATCCCACACTTTCTACAAGCGCATGGATGACTAAAAAGGCCAATCTGAGATAGGCAAGTTCGGTTGCAGAAAGCACAGCAGAAAGTCTCCTTGGGTGATGTTGTTTCCAAGTTGCGATTCTTTCTGCATTGTTGTTTCTCTTCGAGACCCGTTTGGCATGTCTTCTCGAAAGAGGCTGCGGCATTGTGGATAGTGCGTCTCCATGCCTCCCGATGTGAGGCCAGGGTGGACTATTGTTGTTGATCAATCTGGCTGAGCCTGAGATGTTGTTTCAGGGAGTCCTTATATCGGTTTTTTGGGGCGCCTCTCTTGCTGACCCATGGCGAACTCACCATGGAGTAGTGTCTTTGGGGGGCGGTGGTCCTCCATCCTTGAGACGTGCCCTGCCCAGCGCAGCTGTGTTCTCAATAGCATAGCCTTAATGCTGATGATCCCTGCTTGCTCAAGGATAGCAACATTCGTCACATAGTCGGTCCAGTGTATATTTAGGATTGTGTGAAGACAGTGCTGATGAAAACGTTTGAGGAGTCATAGGCGTTGGTGATATGTCACCCATGTTTCAGACCCATATAGGAGAATAGACAGTACAATAGCTCTGTACACACTGATTTTTGTGCTTTGCCTTAGGTTTTTGTAACTCCAGACTCTTTTGTGAAGCCTTCCGAATGCACTATATGCCTTTGCTAATCTATGATCTACCTCTTTATCAATCTTGGCGTCAGAAGAGATGATGCTTCCCAGGAAGGTGAACTGCTGAACGGACTTAAGCACAGATTTGCTGACGTGGGGATGATGGTGTTCTTCCTGTGGTGTGGGCTGGTAGAGAACTTCTGTTTTCTTCAGGCTGACTTTCAGCCCAAACAGGTCCACAGCTGCTGCAAAGCAGGATGTTAGGCGCTGCAGAACTGCTCCTGAATGGGCGACAAGGGCAGCATCGTCAGCAATAAGCAGCTCATGGACTAGATAGTTTAGAGTCTTAGTGCGAGCCCTTAGACAACTTAAGTTGAACAAGCTACCATCAGTATGATAGCATATATATATGCCATCTTCTTCGAGATCTGCTGTAGCCCTTTGGAGCATCATGCTGAAGAAGATTGTAAATAGAGTTGGTGCAAGAACAGAACCTTGTTTCACTCCATTAGTTATTAGAAAGGGCTCTGAGAGAGCATTGCCATATCTGACTTGACCGCGGTGGCCCTCATGTAACAGGGTAATTACTTTGAGGAATTTGGGGGGACATCCTAGTCATTCCAGGAGCTGCCACAGACCTTTTCTACTCACAGTGTCAAAGGCTTTGGTGAGGTCGACAAATTGGGTCTATTGGTGGTACATATAAGTGTCGAAACTTTTAGACCGAGAAGAATCTTAAGACACTGCTTTTCTTCCCTCATCTCCTAATTTCTGCCACAAAATAATGTACACCATTAAAACTATTGTGGCATTATTCAATCTACAGTGTGGACTGCATACTATTATTGTTGTCTAGAGAGCTGCATGACATACTCTCCACCCTGATTTGGCAGGGACAGTCCTGATTAATCACCTACTATCCCATTATTCCATTGCTTTTTCAATGTCCTGGTTTTTCTCTCCTGCTTTTCTTTCCCATTTGTCTTCAATTTAATTCAGTTGCTGCAAACTACATTAAAAGTGCAAAAGTTGTTTGTACCAAATTAACTCAGCAAGGTAGAGAGAAGAAGAAGGGACATAATTTTGCCCTTTCCAGTTGGCTCAGGCAAAAAGCCAGCCTCTCCTAGCATGTGTGCTCTTCCTCATGAACACCTTTCCCATCTTGACCACGCTCTGATCTTGCATGGTCACACTTGCCCTCATTTTCCTCCATTAAATGTTGGAGGACATGGCATGATATATGGCATGTGGGCTCTGCTTGGTCCTTCTGTCATTTACCTGGTGCCAAGATGACTGATACTTCCCTTTGTTTGTTTGGTCTCCCTTTGCTTTGGGACCAGTTGCCAGGCAACAATAAATAAACGTATGCTTTTTTCTTTGTTGTTGAGAGAGCTGAGAGCAAGTGCGTAAAAAGGAGAGCATGTCCATGACCGATGATAATCCAATGGTGTCTTTGAAGCTGCCAATTAATTTCTATAGACAGGCAATATAAAGTCATAAATTTATTTCCAGCAGAACCAATCTATTTATTTTATGTCTATTGTACATAGGAACATATAGTAAATGGCATTTGACACAGATCTTTTGGTTGTGCTCTTGTCCTCCATGCCATTCAATATATATAAAGATAGCTCAATGAGGTCATCTGGAGATTTTAGTGTAGTTGCCTCAGTTTACTGATGCCATTCATCTCTCTCTCTCTCTCTCTCTCTCTCTCTCTCTCTCTCTCATTTCATCTGATCCATGTGAGGCAATGGAAAAACTTAATCACTATCTGCCTGTTGTACTGAATTGGATGTGGGCCAGTAAATAAAAGTTGAATCCAGTCCAAATGGGGGTTTGTCACAGGAGGCGTTCTTTTAAAGGATTATATCCTTTGTGAGCCCATGTTATAGTTTGTGGGTGCCTCATGGGAATTACAGCAGCCTCTCTCAATCTGGCATACGCTAGGACAGCGGTTCTCAAAGTGTGCTCTGTAGAGTCCTTGGGGCTCCATAAAACATACTGAGGGGCTCAGCGGTTTCCTCCTCCCCCTTCAAACTTTCCCTCCACTTTCATGACCTCACAACCTCTGAGGATGCCTGCCATAGATGCAGGCGAAATGTCAGGAGAGAACGCTTCTGGAAACATGGCCATACAGCCCAAGAAACCTAGAACAACCCAGTGATTCCGGCCATGAAAGCCTTCGACAATACATACACATTTCTTGGGGCTCCATGAAAAACTTTTGCTTCAAAAAGGGGTCCATGGCTGAAAAAGTTCAAGAACCCCTGCTCTAAGATAACATCCTCCAGCATCCCCAACTTTTTATCTCAATGGTTTGCACTTGGGGTTGCATTTGAAGATGGTCCAAAAGTACCACCTTGGTGACAGAATTGTCTGGAACCAATATTATGGTCAACTTAAACATTGTTATCAGCACCTCTGGTTTTCCATGTGTTTCTTCTGCACTCAGTACAATATGCTGACTTTGCATTGTATGGGATTTGGGACAATGGTATCTTCCCATATATCCCTATCCATGTACTTAGAATATCACTGGAAGCCATGTTTTTCCATATGTTAAGGTTTGGTGCTTATAAATGAGCCTTTTTCTAGTGGTACTTACCTCTGCTCCTTGAAGAATATATTTTCAGGAGTGGTGGCCTGGTACCTACATTATTAGCTTTTCATATTCATTGAGTAGCCTTGAGCAAGTAACATGTTTTCCACCTCTGAGGAAGCAATGACAAACCCCCTCTAAATAAATCTTGCTAAGACAAGCCCCAGGATAGGTTCACTTTAGGTTCACCATAAGTCAGAAATGACTTGAGGACACAATGCAATAACAAAATAATTTCAGCTTTTTCAATTTGCTAGCTATTCTGCTTCTTATTTACATTTTGTGAGTAAACATTTGTTCCCTGGTGCCTTTTAGTTTTTGTAATTATAAACTGTGTTTGTGCTGGTGTTTTTGATTTTGACTGGATTTAATTGACTTTGCCATGTTTATGTATACCATCTTGAGATTTTTAAAGACTGTTATGTAATGTTGTAATAGCACACAATTCATACTACAAATTATTTATTTTCTTGTAAAAAGTCAAGGTTGCCCCAGATCATGACATTAACATGACCAATTATTTAGTATTACTCAAAGCAGTGACTCTAGTATTCAAAATGAAAATGAAAAGAGGATGATTAGCACATGGTAGTATCAACATGATCTAACAATAGCACATGGAAATATCAACATGATCTAAATGTGTGATCAGCATGATCACACTTTTGATTTTTAGTATTCAGATCTACTGATGCCCATAAGCTATCTGAATCTCACTGACCCACTCATGGTCCTACCTTTAGTGCACACTGAAATAATTGGATAATGTGATTTTAATGCTTTTATTAGGTTTTAATTCTTATGTTTCATGTTTTAAATGTCCTTTTATCTTATCATATGGTGAATTGCCCTATTGATTTTATGCCTAGTTATATGTTGTTGATTTGAGTTTTGGTTTATGTATGTAAGGCATTGAATTTTGCCATTATTTTTTGTGTAAACTGCTTTGAGTCCCCCCAAGGGTGAGAAAAGCAGTATATAAATACTGCAAATAAATATATATGTTCACCATCAAGACAGATAAGATACATCTGGATCTTGTCTTAGATCTGTTGGTAATGTGGAGTGGGTTTCAAATAGTTTAACACCGAATAACTCTCTCACCCCAATCTAAATTATACTGCTGAAATGAAGAAAGTCTGGGCAGCTAGGTGTGGATATTTTTGTGGAAATAATTATCTTTTCTGTTTTTGTTCAGCTGAAATCAGATTCCTGAGCTTTGATATAATTTTGCCATTTTAGTGAGTCTTTTTTGCACCAGGTCCCCTTATATTCATCGAGAGGGAAATGGTATTTTCCAGGTTGATGTGGCTTTGAATCCATTATGGGTTTTAGTCTGAACCTCAAATGAGCTTTGAAGGTTGAACCTATTTGAGTAACAAGATTCAGAAACTTGACTAACTTGATCAAAAGTTCAAGAAAAATAGGGTTTGCTAAAAATGCCTCCCATGGATGTGATTCTCCCAGGGATGTTTTTGTGCTCAAAACCTCTTTTAATCCAGAATGCCCCCAAATAATATCAAATAAGCAGAGGGGATATGGAACAGACAGCTCTACTGAGTTGTCATGTTCATAAGAACCAAAAGTCTGCTGCTTTTTAGGCAAAGTTTATTGCAAGCCCTAGGCACATATATGCTAATGTGCAAGTAGGTGAAAGGGGGGAGAACAAAAGATTGAATGTGTAATTGTGTTTGTGACAAAGAAAGCACTCACAATTTCGGAAAAGTTACTTTTTGGACTATAGTTCCCAGAAGCCTATAGTCAGCATGGGCAAGAGACTTTAGATACTGTAATCCCAAAAAAGAACTTTTCTGAGTTCAAGAACACAAGAGGAAAAAGCCACAACTACCAACTCAGAGGTCTTATGGCTCATGGGGAAAGGGTGGCAACTATGAATACATTGAGAGAACGATACCCCTCTTTTTCCATTTCCATTTACAAGCATTCTTCAGTGTCAATTATAATTTCCATAGCCATTTCAAAGCAAGCCTGGGGAATTCATCCAGGTCTGAAAAGTGGTCTCACTAAAACTTCCTGTAAATTTTCCCCAGTGTTGGTAACCTGGAAAGCAAGTCCTGGAAGATATAGTTGTAGAAAAAACCTAGCTAGTGTAGGAGTTTGTAATACAATCATTTGTATGGATATGTTACCTAAGATATTTGTAAGTCAGAACTAATAGCTTTCGAGAAAAGGCATGCTATATGCATTTTGTGGTTTTTACTTTCAGAATCACTAAAGGGCTCCCTGCCTCCCCCATATTTCCTGTCTTTTCCCTTTCTGTTCCAGTTATAGCTCAATTGACTGTAAGAGAATAAACATGTGAATTCTGAAGCATACAGGAAATCTATCTGAAGGAGTTCCCCAGAAATGGTTGGAAATCCCTCCTACACAAATCCAAGCCAGCAAACTTTCCCACACAAATCTTGAAAGACTTGACATCATTCTTTGTAATGATTCTCTTCTGGGACTGCTAGTTGTTGCTTCTGAACCTATAAGCCAGTAATATTACATAGTGTCTGAAGAATGTCTAAAAATGAACAGCAAGGTAAAAACGTATGCATATGCAGCCTCCAAAGAATCATTATGTGGAGAAATGGGCAAGGTGGAAACAAAGTGTATTACTGTATCTCCTCCATCTAAAGGCTCTTCCACACAACCCTATATTCCAGAATATCAAGGCAGAAAATCCCACAATATCTTCTTTGAACTGGGTTATCTGAATCAACCCTGCTATATATTACAGTTCAAAGCAGATAATGTAGGATTTTATTCAGCTGTGTGAAAGGGGCCTATGGGCCCTTCCACATAGCCATATAACCCAGAATATCAAGGCAGAAAATCCCATAATATCTGCTTTGAACTGGGTTATTTGAGTCTACATACAGATAATGTGGAATTTTCTGCCTTGATATTCTTGGATATAGGTTTGTGTGGAAGTGTCCCCAGTTCAAAGCAGATATTATAGGATTTTCTGCCTTATATTCTGGGATATATGGCTGTGTGGAAAAGCCCCGAGTCCACACTGCCATGTATCTCAGTTCAAAGCAGAAAATGTGGGATTTTATTCAGCTGTGTGGAAGGGGCCTTAGATGCACTTTAACCTCAGATAAACATCTCTAAAAATGAGGTGAATGTTGGAATCATTTGTGTGAAACTATTAATAATGAAAGCCCAAGAAAGCTACCTCAACATGTCTTCAGATCAAAAGACGTTGACAATTCAGTCTTCTTTAGTAGCCAAGATCCATTGTGTCATGTGGTTCTTCAAGGCATTTTTTTACCTATTGAAGGCTAAGAATGTGTTTTTTCACAGGCTCATTAATTGCATATAATTCATGAGGCTCATAGAAGTTTGCATTTATTTGTTGTTTGAAAGCAACTGCAGCTTACCAATTTCTGTCCTTCTTTGCAGCATTTAATTGCTTTTGGCAAGGGTTGTTTCAGTGTCTTTCCAAACTGCTGATAGCACATCCATAATGTTCTGCAAGTGGTTTCAATTTTCAAAAGAAAGTTCTCACACTTTGGCTTCAGGCAATTGACACCAACAAGAACAGAGTTATTTTCAGAAGGTTTCATTTAAATCTCTCCAGTTGATCTGGAAAATTTTTGCAATAAAGAGGAGAGGAGGGGAGGGAGAGAGAAGGCATAGTTTCTGAAAACGCATTCACCTTAAAGGTTCTGTTTGTCACTTGAAACTTCTTCAGTCAAAATGTGCTTCTTAGATTTCAAATGCACTCTTGTACATAGCCTGAACATCAGAACACTTCAAACATCTTCAAAAATGTTCTTCCATGACCAGGCATTTTCCAGATGTGCTGGACTATCATTTCCACCATCCCCAGGCAGAATGATTAATTGTACATTGGGGTGGTAGTCCAGCATATTTGGAGATTGCCAGATTGGTCACATACGGTCATCACCAAATCAAGGTTTATTTATTTTGTGTCAAAAGCATTGTATAAACAAACAAGTATAAAACTGATAAAATAAAGGGAACACAAACAGCTAAATAATTTTAGACCAAAAATGGGCAACAACCAAATCTAGGTGAGTAAGGTCTTTTTGGTGGCCCTCATCATAGGTGTCCCATAGTGCACTGAAGCAGGGCTAGCCCTACCATTAAGGAAAGTGAGGCAGTTCTTTCAAGTGGGAGAAGCTCAGGTCCCATCTAAACTGCCATATAATGCGGTTTCAGTTCCCAGATTATCATCTTTGAACTGGATTATATGGCAGTGTAGGCTCAGGCTGGATCTACACTGCCCTATATCCCAGGATCTGATACCATATTATCTGCTTTGAACTGGATGAAATGAGTCTACACTTCCAGATAATCTGGGATAAGAAGATAATCTGGGATCAGATCCTGGGATATAGGGCACTGTAGATCCTGCTTTATATAATCCAGTTCAAAGCAGATAATCTGGGATCAGATACTGGATTATTTGGCAGTGTAGATCCAATTTTATTTATTTATTTATTTATCATATTTCTATACCGCCCCTCTCAGCCCAAAGGTGACTCGGGGCAGTTTACACAAGGCAGTCTCTGCCCTCCAATCAAAACACGAGCAAAACAAACCAAACAATAACCATATAACACAACAATTAGCAATTAAAACATACAATTACAGTCTCAGCGTCACATTGAAATCACTTTCCGTCACACAATCCAACCTCAGAATCAGTAGGGAAGTGTGTGGGAGAGGAGAGAACCTACACTATGCTTTCTTAAAGAAATATTATGCTGTAAATCAGTCAGTTTTCATAGAAGGAATGGGAAATGGTTCAATTTTATTTCTCACCTCAAGACTCCCCCTTCCCCAGCCTTGTCTTGGGGAGGGGCAGGGTAGGCAAGGTAAATTGCAACACCCTGACCCAGTTACATTGAAAATAGGGATGCTTAGATTCAGGTATTATTTGCAGGCTGCTGTGCTAGCACCTGTCCCAGAATGAACCGTTGCTGATGCCTGCACTTAAATTGCCCTTCTAAATTTCTCATATTTCTAAATATCATGATCAGGGCATTCATGGATAAGGATGCATGAATGATGACATACTCAACTCTTCAAAAGTAATGTCACTTTTGTTCAGGTTTGAAGCCTCCAGTGGTATAGTGGGTTAAACAGCTGAGCTGCTGAACTTGTTGATTGAAAGGTCACAGGTTTGAATCCGGGGAGTGGCATGAGCTTCCACTGTTTGCCCCAGATTCTTCCAACTTGAAAACATGCAAATGAGAGTAGAGCAATAGATACTGCTCCAGCGGGAAGGTAATGGCTCTCCATGCAGTCATGCTGGCCACATGACCTTGGAGGCATCTACAGACAACGCCAGCTCTTTGGCTTACAAATGGAAATGAGCACCAACCCCCAGAGTCAGGGGAAAACCTTTACATTTACTAAACTGCCCAGTGTAGATGAGCCCATAGTCCAGAGCTCAAACCACTATTCCACACAGGCTCTCTCTTTCAAGAATTACTATATTTTAAAACTTCATTGATGTAAATATGCTCCAGAGTAGTCTAAATTGTTCAGATGTTCCAGGAAAGCAATCGCTCTGCTGGGGCAGCCTGCATCCCACCTCTTCTGTTTCATTGCAACCACCATTACTTCTAGCTGGCCACAGAGCTCCATCCAAGCTACTGGCCATCATGAGCATGTCTGCTGGTGTCGGGATGGAGTGTACACGCACACGGCAAGGAGAGGAAACATTGCCACCCCCCTTCATTCTGGTTCCACAGACACCTCTGCTGAAATTGCAGAGATGCTCACAGTAGCCAGGAGTTTAGATTGGGCTCTGTGGTCAGCTACATGTACTGGCAGCAGTGAAGCAGACATAATTCACTTTCTTTCCCTTTGCTGATGAGTGCATGGAAAGAGATATGGCCCATTGCTCAGTTTGGATAGTGGATTGGTCTGAATCAGATCTGATCCTGCTGTCTAGACAGTGACACCCCTGAAGCTAGGGGAGTTTCCAGTAAATTCTGGAGTATTCCCTGGCTTTGCCAAAAATAGGGCAAAGTTGGTTTAAAGCATGAAACCCCACAATACTCACCAGAAGTTATTGAACTTCACAAAGACAGCCAGCCCTGCATTTAGGTGGGACTGGGTATGTGCTTTTTTTCCCCATTGTAGACAAGCCCCAAGGCTCAGGAGAGAAATATTTGAATTTCCGCTCAATTATTGAAGCCTTCAGGGTTGTCACACTCTCAGCCCAGAGGAAGACAGGCAAACCTTCATTGAAAGGGCAAAATTTCCTGTAAGTCAGAGACAATGTGAAAGCACACAACAACAATCCCTGAGGGACTGGAAAAGCTGAGATGTGAAACATGACCTGCATGGAAAAGCTTCTGGGCTGTCTGTAGAATACTGGGAGTTTTATTCCAAAAAGGTAACTTTTCCAAACTCTGAGGCTGGGAATAGGTCACTTCAAATCAAATTATGGTTTCAAAGAGTTCCTAAACATTTTTTTTAACCTGAGTTGTTGGCACATACCCAGATCTTTGTGGTTTATTTGTTCAGTTGCTTCCGATTCTTCATGACCTCATGGACTAGCCCACGCCAGAGCTCCCTGTCAGCCATGGCCACCCCCAGCTCTCTCAGAGTCAAGCTAGTCACTTCAAGGACACCATCCATCCATCTTGCCCTTGGTTGGCCCCTCCTTCTTTTTCCTTCCATTTTCATTGTCTTCTCCAAGCTTTCCTGTCTTCTCATGATGTGGCCAAAGTACTTCATCTTTGCCTCTAATATCCTTCCCTCCAGTGAGCAGTCAGGCTTTATTTCCTGGAGCATGGACTACCATATCAATTATTTCCCCTTTTCTCACAATATGTGAATCAATGAGAACAAGAATCTTAGATATGGCAGAGGGGGCAGGTGGCATTTAATGTTTTGTTTCATTGTTTTTTATGTGGCAGGTTTTTAAAAAATCTTTCCTGATTTGTGTTCTTTGTGCTATTCTTAAGGCCTTGTGAGTGTCTGCAAGCGGCTGCCAACGAAGAATGCATGCTGGGTAACTTGGCTGTTTCTGCTTGCTTGCTTGCTTTGTTTCACATATATTGCTCTATGTAGTTATCTCTATCTTTATTTCTCACCCCATAGTGGAACCACTGTATAATGCAATCCAGGAGCAATCTGTCTGGCTACAGGCGAACTTTGTACAGAGTTTTAGGGAAGCAAAATATGCACATGACCAGAGAAGGCAAAATGCCATGTCCTGACTCATGTTGAGTTGCTGTTACTCTACTGCTTGTTGGACTGAATTTTTTTTGAAGAGTATACAGCATGTCCTCGTTTTAATCATCATTTCAGAGTACTAGAAACTTGGGGGGACTTAATGATTTAAGTTGCTATCCATTTCAGTATTATCTACGTTGTTCAGAGTAAGCAGAGCAATAACAGTAAAGTCACAAAAGAGAAGCCTCTCCTCCTGATTCCTTTTTGAAAACTGATTTATGAGAGTAAGCATGTAATTTATCAACATAGATTTGTAAACTTATGAACATAAAGTCATAAAATGTGACTTCAGAGGGATAACTTCTTGCTTTCAGCAGTTTCTTCTCAACTTGACTCTAATACTGGAAAAAAGCCAGGAACATAGAAAATGGTTTAAAGCTGTGTAATCCAAAGAGGTGGGAGAGATTGTGGTGATGATAGATCGTATGCTCCTTTTATTAAAAAGCAAAACAGTAGTGAGCAGTTTTGGAGAGTGCATTATCGTTTTTACTTGCTGGAGCTGCTCCATCAGAATGTCACTGTATTTGGTGCTGCACTGGAAATGTCTCCCCTCAATTTACCATTAGAGCAAGGAATATGATTAGTATACATTTTCTGAATCACACTCCAGAGATGTTATTTAGCTGAAAACAAGGTGTACATCTCTCATGTGCTTTATTTAAAAGTAAAAGATAAACCACCATCTCTTCCAGATTTCAGTCTGTAGTCTGTGTATGATTCAACATCTGGGACAAAATGTAGAGGCACTTCTGTGAGAAACAAGTCTGTCCTCACCTTCTGGCATGGTATAGTCAATGGAAATATAAGTCTTGCATGCTGTAGTAGAAAGATGGGTGAGGTGAGGTGATGTAGGAAGTAAAACGAAAGGAAAAGTGTGCAGTGCAAGTACTACACCTTCAACCCTGGTCCATTCATTCATCCTCATGGTGCATCTCTCTCCCTCCTTTCTCTCTTTCTCTCTGTCAATTCATTATCATAGAAAGTTCCGTCCATGTTTTCAACCATTTCCAGTTTTTGACAGGTCCCTGACCTATCAAATGGATCAGTGGGCTCTAATATTTTTCCAATTCAGGTGAATAGAAAGAGTGGACATCTTTGACAGATTTAGCAGTTTGAACTGTATCTGGAAAATGAACTACTAACTGGTGAAGCTGTTCTGATAAAGAGGTTTCCTTTTGGAAAGTCTTTTTATTCCCACCCAGCCATCCCACTTGCTACTTATTCTACTTGTCCTCTGTCTAAGCTAGATTTTTTAGCCGCATCAGCATTGGGAGTATGGTAGAGGAGGGCTAGGGAAGGACAAATCTTCAGTGCCAGGTTGTGTCAACATGACACTGCACAATAAAGCTTGAACTTAGAAAGAATGGGATTCAGCTGTATCCTATTTCTGTGTACATTGTCTGCCTACAACAACAAGGTATACAGCAGTTATTTCCAGAATCCCTTGCTGAGCATGAGTGAATGGCAGAAGAATGAATACGGAGAGAGAAGCCTGCCTCACCAGCTGTCCTCCAGTATGGTTGAAAACAAGAGATTAATATGTTTCACCGCCAGAATTTAAATCATAAGAAAAGTGCAGGTTGTTGAAAGAAAATGCCATCCCTGGCAACATTTTGGAAGAAGCTTTCAAATGCTCTTTAGAAGGTACAATATGTTTTTCTTTACTTCTTTAATACTTGCCTGACATGACTGTTTCATCTTGTGTGTCCACAGTGGGCCATTGATATCTACTAGGTTTTGGCTCCAGGAAACCCATGGATATCAAAATCTGTGAATGCTCAAATCTCATTATATATAATGGCATAATAAAATAATATCCCTTATATACAATGACAAAATTAAAGTTTATTTTATAGATTTTTTTTGAATATTTTCAAGCATTGGAGAGTTGAATCCATGGATACAGAATCTGTGGATACAGAGGGCAGAACGTACTGTTAGTTTTTGATAAAGTGTTTGCTACATGTTGAACCATTTACCTTTTTTGTGGTGTGGGAACTTATGCCTATTGCCTTCGGTAACAATTTTCCTGTTAAAGTCGTAATGCCCTGAAACACATCTACTTTGTTATCTGAGGTCTATCTGTACCTTTTTTCTTGCTTAAAGCCAGCCTGAACTCACAGCTTGAAGACTGTGTGCCCAGAGATATCTTGAAATATTATTGTGGTTAATGCTGCCAGTAATGTATCACATGACCACCTCAGGCAAGCCAAAGTTCAAACTCTATATTTAGCCTCTTTTTCTGTGGGAATTGTTGCCATTTCCAGGATTGCATAAAATATAAAATAAGCAGATTACTTTCTCCTCAGAATGCATTAATAACTCAGCTGTATTGAAAGAATGACTGCCAAAATACACACGCTGACTCAGTGCTTGTGAGACATTTTCTACGACATGTGTTTTTGAAGATCAGGCACAATTATATCCCTCCAGTCCTCATGAAATCCAAGCATGTCCCCAATTGTTTGAAAGAGTGGAATAGGAAATATTGAAGGGCTAACCTTATTTTAAACAGAATGGAGACAAGGGTTGTGGTTTAAGGCAGCTTCTCCAGTTGGACGCCTTCCAGTTGTGCAGGACCGTAACCTCCTTCAATCTTGGAAAGTTTCAGCAAATTTGTAGCCCACCATGGCTACCTTTCACTAAAAATGTGATGTTTTGCTTTCCTAGTCCTCTGAAAGAAAACTTGCTGTAAAACAAAGGTGGGGAAAGTGCTGAGTGTAGGTCTCAAGGCTCTTCCAAAGGTAGTGTAAAGCGTAAACACATTCTTTTGGGTGTAGTGACTGTTTAGAAAGCCATCTAAATGGAATAAACTATAAAATTAATCAGATTATGAAATCTCTCAAAATCATTGCTGGAAGACTTCTGTTGAATGATATGTAACCCTTTTATCAATGAACAAGGAGATCCTATACTTAGAGACTCTTTGTCTTTATATGCTGGGAACTGTTTGTTCTGACAGTTTCACCCCTCCAGCATCAGGTAAAGCAACCTGATTTGGCCTCAGCTGTTTTATCATCTAAAGTTATATCCATGCCTGAGAACACAAATACTTCCCCAAGAGACTGATAACCATTCTCATATCCTGCAAATGTCCCAATTTGGCAGGGACAAACCTAACTTTACCTATTTTTTCAGCTACTTTAAAATGATGCAAGTTCTTTCTCTACCTCACATTTCAACCCTTGTTCCCAGCTTACTTCAGTTGCTGCAGGTTGATGGTCCATCCAGACAGTACCTTTATCCCAGAAGTTTCCACAGCAAATAGGAGGGTGGCCAGCCACCGTTCCCTGTAAATGTGGAAGCAATCACTACAAAAGACAAAAAAGGTGAGATTTCCAGATGCAGGGATATTATGGGTTTGAGCTGAATATGCAGATCTTCACATGTCTGTATGCCCCCGCAATTGGAAATCACAAGGTTTTTTCCATGTTTGTTCCCAGGTTTTAGATGTTTGTTCCTTTTAAAAAGTGACAGTTGAGTAGAACACGAAAACTTTGTGTACCAGAAACTTCATGAAATGTGTGGAGGGCACATTTTCTCTGACCAGGACAAAGTTGTAGCCCCCTAGTCAACATTGTACATCATTTCACAATAAGAGCAATCAGGAACAGACATGTATAACCCAGGAACAACACTCAATTTTCACAGATAACCCTGCAGCTTATATAACCTAGGAATTGAACTTATAAAATAATTTGTATCTTTGCATCTTAAGTTTTTTTTTTTAAAAAAAGCAAAATCTCCGGCGGAAGTCCCACAGCTACCATCTTGGGAGCCTCCAAATCTCACAACAAACCATCAAGTCTGGACAACAGAGGCAGAAATCCCAGGACCAACAGGTTTGTATGTGGACTTCTTCTGAAGTTCTGGTTTTTTTGTTGTTTTTGCCTCTGAGTAAAACCCATGATTTAGTGCTGTCTGGAAGAGCCCTGAGTTCAAAGTGGAAAAGTAGCCTGCACCCATCTAACTCAGCAGAGAGGAAAGGAGGGGAGGGATGAATCTTGCCCTTCCCAGCAAGCCTGGGCAAAAGCAAACTGCAGCAGTATCTCCTAGTTGTATGTGTTCTTCTCATTCATTAATGACCACCTTCAGATGTTGCTTGACTACATGTTTTCCAATTTTCTTTTGTGAAATGTGGCATTCCTCCATGATAAGAGCCTATGACTTCATACTGAAAAGATAGAAATAAAGAGAAAATTATCTTTAACTTCAAATAGAGAAGTCCAGCTTCCTCTGATTTATTACCATTGTACGTAGTCAACTTATGGCCAGAGGGAGGGAGTTTCATTTTATATTTACATACATTTCCTACAACATCCCAATGCAGAGACCATGATCCCAACACTACATGTTCTTTCCCAATATACAGTTTCACCATCTTTGCCTCAGGAAGCTTCAGAAGCCAATATGACCCATTTGTGCCTTTTGTTATTCCAATAAAGGAACATTGCCACATGATGGTTTTTGGATTTTTGTTTTGTTTAGTGGTTTTAACTGAATGAGTCATCAGATATCAGCTGGCCCAGAGTGAACTATTCTAATGTGATTTGTGTGGGAGTCACATTTTCCTCTGGGTGTAAGGCTCTCCTGCTACACAATGATGCAAGATATAATATCATCTGGAAACTGCGGGAACACATGATCATTCATGTGCTTTCTGGAAAGAGGGATAGCAGTACATTTTCCCCCATACACCGCCATAGAGAGATCACATTGTACTGGTGGTGTAAAAACAATGAAGTCTGGCATATGACTTAGAATCATGCACACACATAAAGGAAGATTTGGTTTTGTGAACATGTGGGCTAATGCCGGCTTCAAATGACACCTGACTGCAAACACCTGTGTGTATGTGTGCGTATGTTGCCTTTAGCTTCCTCAGGTTATACTTCATAACAGAACTGTTTATTTACTTTCTTCTTTTAAAAAAAATCTTTTAAGTACATATTTTGAGCATCCCTTATCCCCAGATCATCCATATCTCAAATCTCATAATATACAATAGTAGTAAAATGATCAAAATCAATGTTTACTTTTGGGATCTTTTTCAAGCTGTGGCTGGATGAATCTCTGGATACAGAATCTGAGGCTATGAAGAGGTCAGTTGTAGTACATAGTAAGAGTCAATGAGCTTTTCATGTGACTTGGTTGGGAACTGTTACATTTTGTAAAAGGTAAACCATTTAGTGGGTTGCTATGAGTTTTCCGGGCTGTATGGCCATGTTTCAGAAGCATTCTAGAACATGGCCATACAACCCAGAAAATTCACAGTAACCCAGTGATTCTGGCGATGAAAGCCTTTGAGAACACATTGAAAATCATTTAAAAGGGAAGACATAGATAATGGGAGGGAGGAAACATATTTTCCAAAAAGTAGATGAACTCTTTTACAAATTAAAAAATGCACAGTGGGATTGTGGAAGCGTATTGGCAATTTAGCATTCAAAAAACTATAAGTCTTAGAATTCCCTAGACAGGGAATTGGAATTAAGAATAAATTAAAATACCTGGGAGTAATAATAACAAAGGACTTAAAAGAATGGAAGAGGTAAATGTAGTACCATTTATTTATTTATTTTATTTATTCAAATTTGTGAGTCGCCACTCCCAAGTGGCTCAGGGCGACTTACACCAAATTCAAGGTTAAAAACAGAATAAAAACAGCATAAAACACATAAAACACATTAAAACACAATAAAATACAATAAGTCCAATACATAGCAAGCCGGTGGCATAGATGTGAATAGCTGCATCGACACAAGGAGACGGAGGAGCCTACCTATCCTAGGATTAGTGCCCAAAGGCCTCGCGAAACAGGAGGGTTTTGCACGCCTTCCGGAATGTTACTAAGTCCGTAAGAGCACGGACTCCGGAAGGTAGTGCATTCCATAGGGTTGGAACAATTATTGAAAAGGCCCTCCATCTCGTGGCCGTCAGATGGTATAGTTTAACACCGGGCACCTCTAGGAGTTGACCCACTTCTGAACGTAGTGGTCTAGCGGGACAGTATGGGATAAGGCGGTCCCTAAGGTACACTGGCCCCAGACCGTTCAAGGCCTTAAAGGTCAATACCAGCACTTTGAAGGTGATCCGGTGTTTCACTGGTAGCCAGTGCAGCTCCCGCAAGACAGGTGTTATGTGGCTGGTCGCCGAGACGGCAGCCAACAGTCTCGCTGCCGCATTCTGGACCAGCTTCAGTTTCCGGATCACCAACAAAGGAAGGCCAACGTAGGGAGCATTACAGTAGTCCAGTCTCATTGAAGAAAGTTGTTCAAAAAAAAATTAATAGAGTATAAAAATATACATTTATCTTGGTTTTGAAAAATAACATTAGTAAAAATGAAAATACTTCCAAAGATAAATTGTATATTTAGAATGCTGCCACTTCAAATTACAGAAGAAGAGCTAAACAAATGGAAACAAATGATAAAGAAATATTGTAATGGTAGTAAAATAAATAGATTAAATAAACAGTTATGGTACAGATCGCAAAAAGAGGGAGGATTAGCACTCCCTAATATTAAAAAGTATTATGAAGCGAGCAGACTGAGATTGGTTATACAAGGAATGATAAAAAAAGACGGTGTAGATTGGCTAAGAAAGGATTTGGAAAAAGTGGAGGAAAAAAATTGGAATATATATTTTAAACAATTTATGAGAAAAGAAACTAGGGAAATTAGAAACTCAATGTTGAGCAATATATTAGAAGTATGGAACAAATATAGAAGAATGTTAATAACGGATGGTTCAGTAATAACTCCGATAGTAATGGAAAATAAATTTCCAATTTTTTTAAAGCTAAGGGAAAAAAATTAGACAAAATATGGGATTGGATAATGGTTGGAATGAAGAAGGAAATGATTATGGAAGAATTTAGAGAAATAAAATTGACATGGTTCCATTGTAAACAATTAGAACAATGGTTTAAAAATTGAGTAAAAATAATAAAAACAGAAGTAAGTTTAATGAATTCGAACAAATAATACAAAATGGAAGGGCTGTAGAGGAACACGAAAATTTGAAATGAATAACTACTAAAGTATATAAGATAATAATTAAATTAAAAGAAGGAAAAACAAAAAATAACATCCTCAAGCAGGTCTGGGTAGAAGACCTAAGGATAACAATAAAGGAAACAGAGTGGCAACAATTATGGAGACAAAGACATTTTAAAAATTTATTACAAGTTATTAATATGGAAATCGTACCTTACACCAGTAAGAACAGCAAACATAAATAAAAACTACTCAAAAATTGCTGGAGAGGATGTCAAGAATCAGGAACATATATACATGTGTGGTGACAATGTAAATATGTAAATAATTCAGGGGGGAAAGTATTTAGAGAAATAGAAGATATAATGAATATTAAAATAGAATATTAAAATAGAAAGAAGTCCTAGTATAGTTTTATTATCATTTTATTATCATTATATAATAATAAATAATTGAAAAAAGAGGATAATAACAAACCTATTGACAATAACAAACCTATTAACAATAGCGAGACTGCTTATAGCAAGGAACTGGAAAAGAGAAATAAATATACAAATAGAGGAGTGGTATAAGGAAGTATGGAAATTGGCAATAAATGATAAGATGGCATGTATATTAAAAGTTAAAAGAGGTATATGGAAACAAAGTGATTTTGATGATGTATGGAGAAAATTTATTGAAAAAGGATTATAAAAGAAAGAAGGAAAGTTGCCTCCACAAGAAGAAATGAAATTTTGGACAGATGATATGTAATACCTATGGCTTGGGAGGGGGGAGGGGAGCACAGTGGTGAGGGAAAGATAATATGTATAAGCAGAAAAATAACAGTAGATGCCAAAGGTTAAAGTAAGATAGGTTGTATTGAATAATATGAATCTGCTGTAACATTCACATTGTATAACAATTGTATTGAACCATGATAAAATAATAAAAAACTACTGGCCAGGTTGCATGGGGGACTTGGAAACTGGTCCCCCAATTTCTAACATTTGTCAGAAATGTTTCTGTTCTATTTCTCAGTATTTTAATTTCATTCCAGGTTCATAACATACTAGCTGTACCCGGCACGCGTTGCTGTGCCCTATTTTGGAGATGCGAGGAAGTCTGAGTATGTAAGGGTTGGAGTTGTTGTTAGTTATGGTGTTGTTGGGGTCATGGCTGTGTTGTTGTGGGTTGTTTTGGTGGGTGGGATGTTGGAGTCCTGTGGAGTTGTTGTTGTGTGGTGTTGCTGGTGTTCTGCATAGCTTGTGGATATACAATGTTTTTTGTCTTTCCGTCTGCTGTGTTGATGTAGAGGTTGATGCGTGTGTGGGTGGGGTACTTTAGAAGTGAGTGGAGGTACTTGAAATCCCATTATCCATGGTGTGTCCTCCTCTAATCTGCAGTCGGGTGGAGTGTGGGTCATGGGGGGCATTGTTTGCCAAGTTTGGTCTTTATTGGTCTTGGTTGTGGGACACAGTGGTCTGTGGGGAATGATGGGTTTTGAAGTACTACAAATCCCATTATCCATGGAGGTACAAGTCCCATGGTCCACCCTCCTCCAGACTGTAGTAGAATGTAGCGTGGGTCATAGGGGCTCTGTGTGGCAAGGTAGGTTACTGTAAATTCAGGCCATACACAATGTCCCATGAGCTGAGGCCTAGTCAGGAACAGCAAGTTAATGAAGCCTTACTGTCAATTCAGGCCATACACAATGTCCAATGAGCTGAGGGCTAGTCGGGAGAATCAAGTTAATGAAGCCTTACTGTCAATTCAGAGCGTAAACAGCATTCCATTAAGTGAGGCCTAGTCAGGGAAATTAAGTTAATGAAGCCTTATTGTCAATTTTGGGCGTGGTCTGTGATTTGTAGGGGTGTAAATTTTCTGTGGAAAGTGAATTGGGTGTTTCTGTTTGTGCCTCAGCCCTTTGCCTTATCCTCCTCTGACAGTTTGTTATGGGTCGGAATGTTCATGTTGGCTGGCCAGTACAGGAGTTATGCAAATCTGCCCTTATCGGCAGCCAGTCATGTTGTCAGAATGTAGAGGCTGGGAGAGTCGTTTGCAGCCTCGGAGGATGCTGGGAAATGTAGTTTTTTTACTCGTTGTTTTGGGGGCCTTTTAGGTTTTGGGGGGGAAAGTTTCTTTGCTGCAAACCTACCTTGTCTGAGGCCTATTTCTGTTGGCAAGTTTGGTGTCTCTGCGTTGTAAGGTTTCTCTGTTTGGGACGGTCGTTCCATGACGACTCTTCCTTTATATATATAGATTGTGAGATCCTTGGAATTGAAATTTCTGTGCCTTTTAGTAGAAATGTATACATTTTGAAAGCATTCTAATATATGCACTTTTTGTACTGATTTCTCCTTTGACTAAAGCAAACAACATCATGTCAATGACATGTGGGCATCCTTAGGCCTATCTATGTTCTTTAGAACACACACAGCGATAGAGAATAGCCTCTTCATTCAAAACAGTCGACTTCTTCATCCAAAGCCACCCCTACCTTCCACTGTTTATTTATTCTTATTTATTTATTTGGAACATTTCTATATTGCCTTTCTTCAAGGCAACCATAGTTAAAGCATAACAATATAAAATAACCCATTAAAATAATCCCAAATTGGTTCATATTGGATGTAAAATTATCAATTATTAATTATTATAAAGAGCAGGTCCTTGGCTTCTATCACCATTAAAAAGATAAAGGTTTCCCCTTAACATTAAGTCTAGTCGTTTCTGATTCTGGGGGATGGGGCTCATCTCCATTTCTAAGCTGGAGAGCTGGCATTGTCCATAGACACCTCCAAGGTCATGTGGTCAACATGACTGCATGGAGTGCCATTACCATCCCACCGGAGCGGTACCTATTGATCTACTCACATTTGTATGTTTTCGAACTGCTAGGTTAGCAGAAGCTGGGGCTAACAATAGCAGCTCATCCCACCTACTGATTCAAACCACTGATATTTTGATCAGCAAGTTCAGTGGTTTAAGCGGCAGCACCATTAGTTAAAAGCTATGCTACACAGGAAAGTTCTGTGGAAAGGGAGAGAAGGAAACAATTGGATAGTAGGAACAACCTCTTGTCCCTTGCAATTTGTATGTGTGAGAGAGGACAGAAGTGCAGCAACCTAATTATTTTCTCTCTCTCTTTCTCCTACAAAATGCAGGGGGCTGCCCAATTGCCCCCACTCCTTGTTTTTTTTAAACACCAGGGCAGTAGCCCAAATGTCTTGACAGTGGTGGACAGGTAGGCTAAGAATCTTTACAAAATGTCTCTGTGTGTACTTTTCAAATGTGTTATATATATTCCTGTATAAGTCTATGACAGGTTTGCTGGCCGAAATTATGAACTTTGATATGATATGTGGATAAGCTAAGGGTTCTTCTGTGGAGAGGGAACAGCACTAATGCCACCTCAGGGGACATAAACCCCTGGCACCATGACCATTTCCCCACCCAGGAATGAAAAAAGGTTGGAATTCATGCCACTGCAGAGAAAGTAGAAAGGATCTATGCTTCTTTTAGACATTAACAGGATGTACTAAGCTCTCACTGTTTTGGATAAGAGTTAGGGTTAGAGTTAGGGTTAAGATGCAATACTCACACTGACCCATGGATAAGTTAACCCAGCTTTTTTGGCTTGGTTTTTAAACTAAAAGTTCCAGACTTATACATGAGTATATGGGGTACATTTGTAATGATCTATGTCTTCCAAACAAATGTGCAGATTTATGTGCATGTTTTGATGATAGTGTACAGCAAACCCCAGAAATGCAAGGATGTTCTTGTCCAGTTGTACTTTTCTCCCTTTTCAGTCCCAAAAGATGTGGAATTAATTGTCTCAGGACTATGAAGTGACTTAAAGTTTTTAAGTGACGATAACAGGGATTAAGCAATTGTCATTGTTGGTTAGAATCATGTTCATAAGTACAAAGGTGTAAGTCTGACTCATGTGTTATTCCATACGTTGGCATCCTCATCTGCCCATGTAACAACCAAAAGTCATTCTCAAAACCTTCTTTTTAAGCATTGCAGGGCAAAGTTGCATAATATTTAATATTCCCACATTAGTTATATAAGAAATTTCATTCCTGTCGTCCCCCCCAATTTTAAATTAACTCAGTCAAATTTATCCTGCCTGCCCGCTTTCTGCTGGCTTAATAACATACAAACCGTGGTGCTCCCTTGGATGTATTCTCAGAATGTCACATCTGTTTTTGGAAAGTTCTGAAGAAAATCAATTACCGGTACATTGATAACAGGTTCAAAGTTTAGCTCCGTGAAAATTAGAGCAAACAGAAGCACTGGGAGGGATACCCTTAGTGGTATTTTTAGCAATGGTCCTGGCTGTAGCATCAACTTGTTGCCACAACAAAGTTCTGTTGATAAACAGCAGGATTATATCTGAAGCCCAGCCAAGGCAGCATTTTAGTACTTGCCTAGATTTGGAACTGCTTCATTAACCCGATATGATTCTTTAATTGGCCCCAAAGTAACAGATTTCAGAGCACGTAATGGGGGTTGCCAGAGAGGCTTCTTATTGATTTTAAGCAGTTATTCCCCACAGCTGGTTTGATGGTTGTCCTCACGCAACCCTCCAAAGTTGTCATTAAAATTCATCCCTGAGCCCTGCAGTTTGATTTCTTTCAGATGTCATGCCAGACGTGCATGTACACTTCTCTATTTGCAAAGAGTAGCAGCCTTCAAACGTTTTGAGGCAGAGTCAAAGTGTAGCCCCCCTTTTCTTCACCACCACAACTGAGCAGATGTGTTTTGGCCACAAGAAATAAACATATGTGAGTGTGCGCGTGCACACACACACATGCAGACAGAACTTTACATTGCCTAAAGGGAGAAAGCAATAGGAGTGGAAGCTCTTGCTCCTTTTCTTTTGTATCTATCTCTTGCTTGCTTGTACAGGCATGGAAGGTGAACTGAGAGAAACGGTGAAGAGGAATGCAAGGGCAAGGGGTGTAGCTTCAAGGGGTGGGGAGAGATGGCATTGCTCCTACAGACAAGAAGTCTGCAACCTTGCTGTGTTTGCATTCCCTTGGGAATTTTGCTTACCCCTTTCTTTGGATACCTAAACACTACTTCAGAATGTTTCATTGAAATATAAAGTTCCATAGAAGTTAAAATAGGATCAAAGAATTATATTTGTGTAGTGTGTGTATGTACCCATAGGGCCTGAGTTTAAAGGGCAACATAAAGGTATGACTGCAAGTAAACTTTCTGCCCCCTCACATCAAATTTTCCTTCAATCTCAAAGTTTTAGTACTGCAGTTTTCATCCTATGGAATGAAACCTGGAATTTCTAGTTAGAATTCTTAGAATTCCCTGCAAGAGAGCTTAAATGCTTAGTTAGAAGATAAGGTTCGAAAATTGCAAGTACCCCAGTCTCACCACAAACCCCAGAGTTTAACAGAATACTATTAACACTGTAATATAACTGTGTAGATGCAACCTATGCCTTCACCCAGTTCTGACCCGCATTTTACTGCTCCAGAGGTTGACCACAAGAAAGAAACCTTGCTTTGCGGCAGTGGCATCACTTGGGGGGGGGGGTGCAGGGGGTGCGAACTGCACTGGGTGCAAAGAAGACCTCAAATGAAGTGTATACATATTTAATTTTTGCGCAGTGTTTCAGTAGAAAATTGTTTTTATATAAAATATCTCTATATCTAGTTATAACTAAGAATAACATTTTTGGTACCTCTAGTTTGCAGGTACTGCAAGCCTCTATGCTAATTTACTTTTTGAGTAGATTAGACTTGTCATTATTACCCCATTCTAATATTGTTTCAGATCATGAGGTTTTAGCTGCATGTGTTACAGGGGCATGGTTCATTTATCGTGTCAGAAGCAAATTGAAAATACACTTATAATGCATAGAAAAACCACAAAGTTAAAAACTTGGCATTATACTGAATCTCCTTTGACCAGAAGTTGGCCTCTTCGAGTGCTTCTGGTGTTGCTGTATGGAGGTCCTCTATTATGCATGTGGCCAGGCTCAGACTGCATTGTAGTAAGTGGTTTGCTCTTCATGGTGCTATTTTATCATTGCTTCTGTCTTTTTAAAACAGTTGTTGATTTTCTCACATTTTCTGGTATTTTAGTTGCAATATTGTGGTGTGATCTAGTGTGGAAGGAGGCCAATTGGGTTAATACTATGACTTGCCTCCCTGAATGACATCAACCCTAGCGATTCAATTGCTTTGGGGTCTGCTTAAACCAGTTTGCCACCCATATGACCCAGATGTCTAAAAGCAATGCATTTGGATTTACTGGCACCACATGGGGTGCAGACCCAAAATTAATAAGGACATCAGCACTGGCCTTGTCTTACTCAACTGCCAAGTACAGTATGCCTATCCTGTTTGGCATAAGTCTGCCCATGCAAAACAGGTGAACATATCATTGAACGAAACATGCAGAATAACCACAGAATGTCTTAAACCTACACCTGTTGATAAACTCTACACACTAGCTGGCATTGCCCCCCCGTGAAGTTGCTGCTAAATGTGAGATAAATAAAGTTGAACACTATGAAAGCCATCCATTACTGTAGCCTCCTCCCAGTAGACTCAAATCAAGGAAAAGCTTTATGAGAACTACCAGTTCTCTTGGCATCCCCCCAGCAACAGCAAGGGTAATTAGGAAATCCCAACTGGATGGCCCCCGCGAGGGTCTTCCTCCAGGGGCAAACTAAGAATGGTCAACTTGGAAGTCCCTAAATAGACTCAGAAGCACAGTGGGCAGATCAAAAGACAACATGGCAAAATGACACTACGTTAGAGAATCCTATACCTTGTGTGACTGGAGCAGAACAGACAAATCCACGTCTGTATGCTTGTCCACTGTGCCCTGCCTCATGTACAGAGGAGGAATTGTTGGAGGCTACAGAAAGTACCGTTGGAGGCTACAGACAATCAAAAGATATTTAGCCACCTGCACGCCTTCTATTTTTATCAGTTTTATACTACTATAAGCAATGCTTTTGAGATAAAATAAATAAAAACCCATATGACCCAAACCTCTCTGGAGATAAATTTTGCAAGGCTGGAAGCTGGAAGCTGGATAGCAGAATCAACTATGCGCCATTTGGACACCATTAAAGCATCTCCATTTTAGGGTCAGAATTTTGGGTTGTAACTCTCAAAATCCTGCAGCTAGCATTTGGTAAATATGGAAATTTTTGTGGGGCCTGTCAATACATATGAAGCCCTGATGGGAAGAAAGGTTCATCATTTGGCAAAAAGTCTGAAATGTTGACTCCTTTTGATTTCCACCTCTTAGTCCCTTTTGAGGTGGTCCCCTTATGCCTATGGGAGTCTATGAAATATTTATGATTGACGAGAACATTTTTTTATTTAAACAAAGAGAAAAAATGAATTGACCAAGGTTGGTGGTTGCTGTCCTCCTGCAGCTACTAAATGTCTGTGTGATACACTTGGCTCTGAGAAGCTTCCTTTCAAAGAAAACTACACTTGAAGTCAGCATTTCAAAGATGTTTCATTTCCAACCTCTGACGCATCTAGCCATCTCTATGTACGGGAGAAATTGAGCTCAGTTCAATGAAAGCTTTTGTGTTGAAATGCATCTAGGATGCTTTCAACTACTCATGTGGGCTTTTTTTTGAAAAAAAAAAGAGTTTCAGCAACAGATTTCACTGTGGGTGTTCTTCACATAATTGTTTTGGAAGGCATTTGGAATCCTAGTTATTCTACAATCTTCTCAGTATATTTGCACGCCACTTTGTTCTTTTCAAAGCTCTGCAGCTTAAGTGCTTATTCATTCACCTCTGGAGTGTTCTGTGATTAGTTGTGTCCGATGTGTTAAATCAATTAGACATGGGAGTTGTCTACACCAGAAATATAATCCAGTTGCAGGTGAGAGTATTCTGAAACTGCCCACATTGCAATCCTTACTGTTATACCTACTTGTAATTCATCACATTGATATTGTATTGATGGCTACACATTTCTTCTGTCCATATTCAGATCAGGATCACTGTTTTCTCCTTCTCCTTAGTCTGCCACACTCTCTCCAGTGAGCCCATCCATGAATGAGACCAACAGTGATCGCATGGCTGAACTTTCATCCTGGCCTCAATACCCCTGCTTCTTACACTGTAGACTCGAGTCCAGATGAGGTCCCCTTAGCTCAATGTTGGGAGTCACTAAAAAATTGCCAAGAAAGATTTCTGAATGCCATCTAGACATTTACATAAATCTTTTAGCAACAATATATAGTGCTTATAGTGGATCCGGCAGAAATTGCTTCAGCTGTAAAAATCAGACAAAATCAGAGCTGTTGGGGTAAATTTAACCTGGGGAAAGGAATCCAAGAAGAGATTCGAAGAAGGAAAGGTATACAGATTGTAAAAAATAAAATTAAATATTTGGGAATTTACTTAACTAATAAGACAATGAGGATCTGGGATTATAATTATAAGAAAACATTGGAAAATATACAGGCACAGATGAATAATTAGAAGGATAAGAATTTAAGTATTTCAATGAGAATTAGAGCAATTAAAATGTGCATCCTCCCTAAATAAATGTATTTGTTTCAAACTCTATCACTCGAGATTACAAAACAAAAATTCAAAAAATGGGACGGAGAAATAAAGAAGTGGATATTTGGAGGGAAAAATCAAGAATAAGTAATAAATTGGTTAACACTAAGAGGAATTTGGGAACAAATTAAAAAGAAAGAAAGTAGTAAGGGAGAAAATATAATAGACAAGATATCAGAAGAGAGATTTAGAGGCAAAAAAGGACTTAATAAAATGTATGGAAAATGATAGAAGATAAGGCATCTATGTATAAAATGATGGAAACAAGTGGGAAAAGGAAAGGGGGCTTGGAAGAAAAAATAGAAAAGATAATCAATGGTGTAAATAAAATAAAAATAGAAAAATACAAGGAATTAGAACTTAAAATAATAACAAAATGGTATAGAACACCAATTCAGCTGGCACATATGATTCAGGGATTAAATCCCAAATGTAGGCATTGTGGAAGTTGGGAGGCATGTTATTTACATCTCTGGTGGAAGTGTGAAGAGATACAAAAACTCTGGAGTCAAATTCTAAACCAGGTAGAATTACATACAAAAATAAAATTTGATATAAATATGCAAATTTTGTTAATAGGAATATATGGTGATAAAAGAATTAAGGACCAAGACCAAGAATTAATGTTGATGATGTTTAGAGCAGCACATGCAGTAATAGCTTGAGGTTGGAAAGAGAAAAAAAGAAATGGATACGTGAAAAATGGTATGAATATGTGTGGGACCAAATACAACTGGATGTTATGAACATTATAAGAAGCACCAAAAAAGGATTACATTGTCAACAGGGAAGAGGGAGGGGAGGGAGTGGGGAGGGTGAAGAGAATGAAAAAGAACATAATGCATTGTAATTATGGTTATGTATACTTTTTATAAGAATAATAAAAACATTTTAAAAATGTGGGCATAGCAAATTCCCATTGATTCAGTAGATCTAATCTAGTTGGGAACAGTTGCTAGACTGAGGCCATAATCCCTGTATTCATCACTTGGTTTATGCACACAGATCCTGTTTACAGTTTGCTTTCTTGGCTGAAGCGTATTGTTTTTCTAAAGGGTCCCTGGGTTGAGCAGCATATGAAATAAAGAGCCCACAAGGTTGCCCATGTGCTGGGATCTGTCTTCCGCATGGTGCAGCAGGTGCTTCGAGTTTCCAGGTCAGATGCAATGAGATTAGAAGAGAGCCACAAGTAAACACACAGCTTGCAACATGTCCAGCTTCCGTTGGCTTCCTTATTGCTACCGAGTCCGACTGAAATTACTTTTCACAAGGTGCAATGCAGTTCCCATTGAATCTTCTAACAGCACTGCCATTGATTTCTCATTGAATCTGTTTCTAGCATTGAGACCATCTGCTGAAAAGTGACAATGGCAAAGCTAGACATGAAATATCTCGGCAAGGCTCTTTATTTCATATGCTGTTGAAGGCAAAGCAGACATTTGGAGCAGCAAGTGGTAAACTGATTTCTGTACAAGTTAGGTAAAGGACAGATGAAATAGATTTGTGATATGAGCAATTTATCTCTTTTGTTGCTAGCAGGGAGAAAGAGAAGGGCAATTAACTCCTTGAGCCAAAACTGAATCCTGGGTGATACAATTCCCCGCCCTCTCTTTGCTAGCACTATCATTAGTGTTACTCCTACCAATTTGAAGATGTTCACTTTCTGGTATATATTTTTCTAATATACCAATTATTGATATAGCTTTTCCTCTTTTTATATCCCATCCCTTTTCTTCATCTACATGAGGAAAATGCAGATTCTGGGGAGATCTAGCACAGGTTTAGGGTAGGGCTGGTTTACCTATTAGATGAGATGAAGTGTCTGCCTCAGGGTGCAGCAACAAGGTAGAATTAATACAGTTTAATTCCACTTCAATTTTCATGGCTCAGTGCAATGGAATCCTTGGAGTTGTTCTGTTGTGAGTCACCAACACACTTCGGCAAAGAAGGATAAAGATAGTTTAAAACTACCACTCCCATGATTCCATAGCATTGAGCCATGTCATTAAAAGTTGTATCAGACTACATGAATTCTACAGTATAGATGCACTCTAAGAGAGAGAAGATCCTGGGTGTAGAGAGATGTTGGAAGACTTAATTGTGTGTTCCAGATGCAAAGTGCCACTCACTTCCAAAGTTATGTAGTTTTCTGCCTTCGAGATATGTGCTTAGAGCTTGACGGAGTGCATATCCTTAGCTTGTTTGGCCATTGTCCATGTTACCTGGGGTATTCCAAAAGGAGTATTTTCTCTCAAACTCTATGTTTTCTGGTGTCTTACTTTTAAAAAGCTATAGAAAGTTTGGAGTTTGGGGGCTCTGGATTTGGGGGTTCACAAAGGGGGTTGTAGTGAGGAGGGGGATCCCCCCAGTTCTCTTGGATTTTATTATTTCATCCTATGGGATATCACTTCTGTTTCTGTTGTACAGCTAGAAACTTTATATTTGTGAGGAAAAGAAAAACCATCATTTAAAGCCTATGTGTTCCAAAAGGGCTTGTTTAATATGCAGTAGAATTACTGAATAAGAACATAAAGTAGTTTCCTTACAGTACTGCCAGAAAAGAGGCACACTGCAGAACTACAGTGTGCGTGGTACATGGAGACCATTGAAGTACAATGTTCTAAAATAAAAGATGTCCAATATAGATGTCCGTTACATCCCAGAGATCTGTCAAGTCCTCAAGTTCATTTTGTTTTCCTGGGCTGCCAAGTTCCGGACAATGTATTAAAATAAAATGTCCACTGCAGAACTCTGAAAACCAACTGTTCTGAAATAGGGTTCCCAGTATGGGACACTCTGGAAATTGTAATCCAAAAGAACAATTTTTTCAAGTTCTGTTCTGCTTCACATTTCACAAAGTATGAGATTTGGAATCAATATATTTCAGTCTTCCATGGATTAAAAATTGCTTAAACATTCTGAGGGGTAGGAACATATAGTTGTTTTTGTTTTTGTGGAAAGGATGATTAACATGATTTGCACTAAATGAAAACTGAGGGCACTTCCAGACAGTGCCGAATTGGAAGATTAGAAGAGGGGCAAAAAACCTGGAACCTCAGAGCAGGTCCCCACATAGACCTGGCCAGTCCTGGGGTTTCTTCCCCTGCCATCCTCACTGGCCTCCCTTTTGTGTCTCAAGATAAAATGGAGGGCAGATGGGGGAGAGTCAGGGGATTTTTAAAATTAAAAAATACAGTCACACGCTGTTTTATTTATGCACACATGATGTGCATATAAAATGCACGAATATTTGCATGTGCACATTTTCATATCAGAGCATAACATAGGGATTTTTTTTAAAAAAAACTTCTGCCCGATTTCTCCCTTCCCTAGTTATTTAATAAAGCTCTGTTTACAGTGTTACAGTCTTTACAGTGCAAATACAGAGTTTCAGAGAGTTCTAATGGCTCTCAATTTGTGCTTCCTGTCAATCATCTGTGTGTCCGTTTGACAGCCAATCAAACTGATCAGCTGTTTTGAGCATTTTAAAAGGGGGCAGACATCGGCTGGAGCATTCTCCATTGGGAGAGGGGAGGAAAAAACATGTTTTCTAGCATGCAGGGTCACACAGACATGCGAATATGCACAACTTTTAGCCAGAAATGAGATAAAGAGGGATCTTTTTATCCTGTGGATTCCCTCTTTCATAGCAAAACATCATGTGTTTTCCAGTGACATCGTTTAGCCACATCCCATTTTGAAACGATAGCTCTCATAAGTAAGGTACTGTGTGGATGGGGCCTGCAGTTCTTCGAGTATGGACATTGGAATTTAAAAGTCCTTAATCCAGTACTGGATCAATTTTATACATTGAAATTTAGATTTTAATGTCAAAGTCTTTTTTAAATGTCTTATTCCTTGAGTTTTAAATGGGTATTGGAATGTGGGTTTGTCATGCGTTCAAAATGAGCTACATAGAAAGATCAATGTTTCAATTGAGTGATGCAATGCAGTTGTGATCCCTATTGGCTGTATTGAGCACATACCACAGTTTGCTCCTATAGGAAATAGGCTGTAAACTGGATCTCACATTCTTGCACTTGACACTGTTCTCTCACATGCAGAAGCATCCCAGAGCAATCTGTTTTAACAAGGAATGGAACAAATTCTTCCCTGAATGGAATCAGGAGAAGGATCCTGGGGGTAAATGAGGACACAAACTGGTTGTATGGGTTGAGATGATTTCATGAAAGAAAGTGCTTTTGAGTGTTACTTGCAGGGACAGCAAGGAGACATATTTTGATGGGTTTGTCCTCGAAGTACGACAAAGAGCACTCCTTCCTCTTTCAGGAACAAACCTCTCAAATCTTCATGTAAATACTTCTAATTGATTTATGGTGCAACCTTGTCACATCAAACAGGGGATGAAGCGTTTTGGCTGTAAACCAAAAAAGCAGTTGATGTTCAGCTTAAAGAACCAGAACCAAACTTCCTGTGAGTTTTTTTCCCTTCCAGGAGTTCTCATTCTTACCTCTGTAGCTTAGCCTGCCTCTTCAACAATGGAATCTTTTGTACAGGACACATTGTACAGGCCCTTATTCACATATTGTGGTATGTCTTCCGATATAGCCTTCGAGACGTCATGATACAATGAGGGCCATCTTCAAACACTGAAGTAGGTCCTCTTGCTGAAAATAGGCCTTGCTTGTGGCAAAAGAGACCAGAACTTGACAACGTTGGTTCTTTCGATACCAACTCCCAGAACTATTATACTATAATGTAGCTGTTGTCCCAAATATGACTTTTGTCAAATAAAAAATATCAATTGGATTTTAAAATATATAAAAAATAAAAAGAAGAAAAATGGGGAAAAATGAAGGTTCATGATATTTAAATTTTGTCCAGTCATACACATTAAACTTCCCAATATTTTAAAAATATTTTTTCTGTTGACATACATAAAATACATATTAATAAATATCTCAGATGATTGTCAGATGATTGTGAGTGTATATCTACAAGTGGAACTACTAGGCTATGCTGTGCTACCCACTATTCCAACCACCACATAGCTTTTTGGAACCCCCCCCACTTTGAGGGGGGGGGCTATAAAAAACTCACATATTTTGTCTGCACATTAATTCTTCCCCAATTCTATGGGATGCTTGAATAGACATAAAACTGCAAAAGGGTCTCTTGTACTCCAGAGCAGGAACACCTATGTCTTTAAACACCACACCAGCTTGATATAATCAGCAAGCAGTTTATTGAAGAATATATGTAAGCAGAGCAGTAAAAATTGTAAAAACAGCATAGTCCAAAGATAAAAGATAGTCCATGAGCTTCAAGGCACAAAGGTAAAACACAAGATCCAAAGGTATAAAATCCATAGAACAAGACAGCATGAAATTCCAATACACAGATCAAGAGCCTGGCAAAACTTGGAACATGAAACTAGGAACACTTGAAAACAAGACTGTCATGAAATTCCAACATTGACAAGACTGAATTAATTCTTTGCCTAGTATCAATATAAAGCTTTTCCTGACCCCAGAACCAAAAGGAAAGCATTTATCTTGTTCTTACAACCAGATAAGGATCTCTTATCTCTCTTTTCCTGCAGATGAATTGTCCTGTGTGGTGCCTGTGAACTTTGTCTTGTTTTCTGTCTTCACTCTCATTAAATTCTGTACCTGACAAAACATCCTCAGAAGACATTTGTTTCTCAGAGAATGACTGTTGAGGGCCTCTACCAGGAATGTGACCGTGTGAATCTGCAGGAGAAACACTCCGTTCATGAGACACTTTGGGCCTCTCGCCTGGGCTTAACTCACACCCAGGAAAACCCTCATCCCCAGTGTCAACAGACCCAGGCCCAGAAAAACCTTCAACTCCATTACCATCATGAATATCAGACACAGTCACAGGCTGAACTACAGCATCTTTTGTCTATCACT
Source organism: Anolis apletophallus (assembly GCA_030556195.1). Lineage (NCBI taxonomy): Eukaryota > Metazoa > Chordata > Lepidosauria > Squamata > Anolidae > Anolis > Anolis apletophallus. The sequence goes on along the minus strand of JARBWK010000006.1, from coordinate 80,529,059 downwards.
CTTCTTGACAGGTTTTTCCAGCGTTCCTTTTGGCTTTTAGCTAATTTCTGTGGAATTTTCATTCTTGAAGACATGTTAGGGCTGTGTTGGCAAATGCAGTGTGGTCTGCAAAGGTTTAAAGCCATGATGTAGCTACTAGGGCAAAAACATCAACTGAAAAAAAATGGGTGTGAGAGTGGTTTGAAAGCACAGAGAGAACTTAGGAGCCCTATGAGATATTCAGGGAACAATTTCTGCACTCCTGAAGTGTATCTAAAAAAGCAATTTATACCTACTCCAAAACAAATATGCCACATTTCTTTGGACAGAAATAATTTGTCTGAAGAAATTAAATTACCAAAACAGATAATGTTGACAGGTTTAGATATTATGTTTACCTCGGGCTGCCTCTGCAGCTTGACATCACTTTAACTGCCATGGCTTAGTGCTATGGAAATAGTAGGTTTACTCAATTTTTAGCCTTCTCACTGCCTTGAGCTGCGAGGAGGGGCAGGTAACAACAACAACAATAAATAATAATAATAATTCTATGCCAAAGATGTCTGATGCTTCTTCAAACTGCAAATCTCAGGATTCCATAACATTGAGCCATGGCAATTAAACTAGAGTTAAACTGGATTCATTCTACAGTATAGATCAGTGGTTTCCAAACTTTTTTGGCCTACCGCCCCCTTTCCAGAAAAAAAATTACTCACCGCCCCCCTATAAATTAATTTTTAAAAATTTAATAGCAATTAAACAGAAAGATATATGTATTAATGCAGTGGTTCTCAACCTTTCTAATGCCGTGACCCCTAAATTAGGTTCCTCATGTTGTGGTGACCCCCAACCATATTTTCGTTGCTACTTCATGAATAATTTTGCAACTCTTATGAATTCTAATGCAAATATCTAATATGCAGGATGCTTTCATTGTTACAAATGGAACATAATTAAAGCATAGTGATTAATCACAAAACAATATGTTTGGGGGAGTATGGACAAGGGATGATGGGACTTGCAGTACCTTCAATCGATTCAGCTCTGACTTCCACAGACCACTGAGACCCCCACAAATTACAGAACTGGACCAAACTTGGCACACAGTACCTTCATGACTGACAGAAAATACTGGAGGGGTTTGGAATGAATTGACTGGTTTAGGGGACATGTAGTTCACCTACATTTGGAGAGCACTATGAGCCCAAACAACTATGGATTTGGATGAAACTTGGCACAAATACTCAATACGTCCAAATCTGAACACGGGTGGAGTTTTGAGAAAATAGCCCTTCTCATTTGGGAGTTGTAGTTACTGGGATTTATGGTTTTTCTACAATCAAAGAGCATTTTGAATTTTACCAACAATGGAATTGAGCCAAACTTGGCACACTGAACCCCCATGACCAACAGAAAATACTGGATGGGTTTGGAATGAATTGCCTCTGCTAGGGAAGGCCGCACTTTCTTCCGCAGTGGTGGGGAGGCTCTGCCGGAGGACACAGAGGCTTTTGGACTGCAGCCTTTGCACTGCACTGCATGTGGGGGGTCAAAGCAAAGGGGCAGAGACAAAGAAGAGGGCTGCACGACCCCTCCTAAATGGCCAATGGTTCACCACCCCCTTAAAAGGGGTTCACCGCCCCCCAAATTCCCCTGAGTCTCCCACCGCCCCCTTGGATTGTCTCACCGCCCACCGGGGGTGGTACCGCCCACTTTGAGAATCAGTGGTATAGATGGATCCTATGTGGCATATGTTCTATGAATGCCACATTCAAAGTTGGAAAGGTTTTTGTTTGAGCGGTCATAGAAATGTACTTAGTAACCCACAACACACACAAACCCCACTAATCATAGAAAACCTGCTCACCCTCTCAGTATTTGTTTTTCAAGGGGGGAATTTTTTTGCAACCCCACAATGCCTTTTAACATTTATCCATAGAGTCTGGATGTTTTAAGCGGCTTTTAGAGCTAATCTCTTTCTCTCACTCTCCCCTCATCTTTCTTTGAATTTAGACTTTTTATAAGAAATTGGCTAGCAAGAAATATTTAAACCTTCTTTATCCCTGCATAATGGACATAATGTAAAAATACATAGGTATTCAGCACAACATGTATTTTAGGAATCACACCCCAAAGTAATTTGACTGACCACCACTTTGACTATCCATTTTGAGTTGTGTATGGGTGTGCATTTGTTTCCTTGTTTTTGTTTGCATCTCTGTGTCTCAGGCAGCAAACTGTCTTGGGCTGGGTTTGTTCCTTAGAAGTCCTTAGGCAAGTCACTATTTTTCTGCCTTATTTATCATGCATGGGATTATGATGTGAATAAAATGTGAAATATGTGGCAACTCATACTCTGAAGCCACAGGATAAAGCAGGAAATAATTTTAAATGAATAACCATAAATAACCTGGGAAACATTCTGTACACTTTTTGATATCACTTTGGCTGTACCTCCTAATCCATTGTTCTGAGGAGAGAACTTGAAGTAATTTGCCAGGACAACATTCCATTTGAGTTCCCAAATTGTGGGAGTCAGACTCCTCAACCATGACTTGGGGAGTGAGAGAAACTCTTCTGAATCATAGGAGAGCCATCCTTCTACCAAAGGAGTGTTTCCTCAAGGCACCCTTCTTGGGAATGTGTTTCTCTAAATGAACAGAATGTCTTGGTAGACAAGCTCCTCCATCACCCCAGTAGTGATGTCAAAGTTTTAGGTGTTAAGTAGCTATAATGATACAGTATACATCAAAATTAATACCTGCCTAAAACAAATGGAACAAGTTCATATTTCCTTGCCATCCCCCCTGCACTGGTAGATACAAAATCAAAGACACTTAAAATTGTTCATGCTCAAGAGTACTGGTCATGTTGTCCATGTATTCATATTATATAATACATGTTCCTGATGTTGTCATGAATGAAGTCACTTGGGATAGACGTATAAAGGAAAACATTCCTTTGACATTACTACTAGTAAAACATCTACGGAGGGCCACTAGCTTTTCAAAGAACTATTCAAAATTTTAGCAGCAATTGCATTGTTTGAAAGTCTGTGGCTACAATTCTCTTGTGGATTTACACGTGTATATCTACTTATTCTGATGTTATGCAAGGAAATATCCCTTACTGCTATGTTTGCCAAATTGCTCAAAAGCCTTGGGTGCTGAACTAGTCTCCTGATCAAAATGGCCACATGAACAGCTAGCTAGCAGCTGCTGTGTGCTGCTGCTAGTTAGATGTCTTTGTCTTTCTGGGCTTCTGTGTGAGTATACTGGCAAAACGTTATCCTCTTCCAGCTTTAAATAGGACCTTGTTCTATGTTCTCACAGAGTGTGGCTAACTTTTTGGCTGTTTACTGTACTTGGGACTTTAACAATAGCTCAATCAACGTAAATGAAGATATGAGCAGGAACATAAAAAGAGCCAAGTTAGACCAGAACAAAGGGCTGTCTGGTTCAGCATTGTTTCACCTTAGACAATCAGAAGCCCAGTAAGTCTGCCATTATTGACCCAGACATAGGATCAAACCTCAACATTGCTATAAAGCTCACTGGTGTTTCTGACCCAGTTGTTTTGTTTTGACCAGGTCTTATTTCATAATGTTTTATGAGGACAGATTGATAATAGGTAGCCATGCACATGAGCCTGATTAATGGGTAGCCCTACACATGACCCCACTGTGTGACAGGCACCAGTTGGAGCTGACATATGACACCTCAGTGAGGGAATGAATCCACTGGAATTGTTTACATCCATTTTAAAGGAACTGTACAAGATACACATCCTTATCCCTCAAATAGGTACAGTGGGCCCATAATCCCAAGAACCCTTGTGGATACCAAAATCCATAATATGCTCAAGATCCAATATATATAGTGGCATAGTAAAATGGTGTCCCCTTTTATATAAATAATGCTCCATTTTATATAAATGGCAAAATAAAAGTTTGCTTTCTGGATTATTATTTTTTAAAAACCTTTTCAAGCCATGGAAGGCAAAATAATAATAGTTACAATAATAATAATAATAATTACTTATACTCTGTCCCCATCTCGGGGCGGCTAACATGAGGCCAAGCCCAAAATTATAGTACAACAAAATAAAAGAAAATACAAACAGCAAATAATAACATCAACATAAAATAACAGAAAATGAACTAAACAGATGCAAAATAATGTGATGAAGAAATAAAATAAAAGCACAGTGGGTGGGCCAAATGCACAGAATAAGATTGATAAAACCCTGGGTGAGATAAGTAAATGGAGAAGTAATTGTCTGTGGGGGAGCTCAGAAGGGACAAACAATGGGATTGAGTCTTCATTAAAGACAAGGGAAAGTGCGTGATGAAGACAGAACTATAGTTGGGACTGACATGATTAGGGGATATGTGTTCACCCTTCAAAGGCACGCCAGAAGAGCCAGGCTTTTAGGTCTTTCTTAAAGGCTGCCAGGGTGGGGGCTTGCCTAATCTCACTAGGTAGTGAGTTCCAAAGATGAGGGGCCTCAATGGAGAAGGCTCTCTCCCTCATCCCCACTAGTCACACTTGTGATGGAGGCGAGAGTGAGAGGAGGGCCTCCTCCGAGGATCGAAGAGATCGTGTAGGATTGTAAAAGGAAATGTGGTCACGAAGGTAGGCGGGTCCCAAACCATCCAGGGCTTTGTAGGTGATAACCTACACTTTGAATTGGGACCAGAAAATGAATGGCAACCAATGGAGTTCCTTAAACAGGGGGTAGACCGCTCGCTGTAATTTGCTCCTGTTAGCAGTCTGGATGCCAATCGTTGGACCAATTGAAGTTTCTTGGCTGTCTTCAAGGGCAGCCCCACATAGAGTGTGTTGCAATAGTCCAATCCAGAGCTAACAAAGGCATGGACTTCATGATCTGTGGATGCGAAGCTGTGGATACAGAGGGCTGACTGTATTGCATTTTGATAGGGTTTTTTTACATTTCAAACTAACATCTAAGGAAGATTCATTGCCCCACTGCCATGGCCAGCTACCTGCTATCACTTTCATAAGCCTTTTGGAGGAAAGATGGGAAATCACTCTAGTATCTATCTCTGTGCTGTACAGCGAGTAATTGTTCTAAGCACAGGAGGAGGGTAGATTCTCTCTCTGGTAGTTTGCCAACTTTAATTAGTTATATAAAACTAGTTAATAGCAGCAATGACAGCAAGCGCATATAATTAGTTTCAAGGAATCCTTTAGCCTTTCCCAAAAGGTGAGTTTCTTCAGTAGAAGGTGTGGCTGGTGAGAACATTGGGCACTGAAATTTCCCACTCACTGCGTCTCCAGGTGAGATTGCTAACATACTGTCTGGAGCTCATGTACCAGCTTTGAAACGGCTTCAAAGCAGCACTTCACAGAACAAGAGGAAGAAATCTACTGCAAACTTTTAATGGGTGGAGCAGCCAAGATCCCACCTTGGTCTTGGCTTGCTTCCATCCCAGTGTTTTTATTCTAACATACTGTACAATGTTTGTTCATCCCCTGGAGCACATGTTGTACACGCCACAGTGCAGAAACTGAAAAATTAACTTTCTGTCTCCACTGAAATAATTGCCTCTTCTTGGCTGCCCCACACCTTTTTTTTCACCTGCAGTATATAATAAGAAATGCCTTGAAGTCACTCCTGCAAGTTGTTTGACCTCATATCTGCCACTCACACGCATACCCGCCATTCACAAATGTTGCCAATACATTGCAAACACACTGCGCAGTGTGCACAGTTGATCTCTTACTGCCCGTACCTGCTTGGTTTCCTTTATCAGGATCCTGGAAACATTCCACAACCAAATGTACATTTTGGTTGCCACGTAAAAGGCACTTTCTGTTGGTCCTTATCACTTCTTGCTCCCATCTTGTTGCATGTCATTCTGTCCACTGCTTCACTATGTGGGTCAAATATTTATTTCAGGAGGCCATTTGTGGGTGATCTGGAGAAGAACATTCAATGGAGGAGATGTGATTAGTTCTCCTAGTTGTTCACCAATTTTAAAATGAGCTTTTTCAAATATCTAGGTTTGTTGTCAGACTTAGCCTTTTTTTAATATAAAGAGCAGCCCCTGTCACTCTTTTAATCCTGAGTCTTCCTGAAATTAGGATCACAATCAGGACATGGCTTCCAGAGGTGGAGGTATGAGGTGTGTCCCATGGCCAGCCCTGCCATTGGGCAGAGGGAGTGCAACAAATGTTTCACACATTAGATACCAGAGGAAACAGTTGCAATGACTTAGTCATTACTACTGAGCTTCTGGCCATTTCTTTTTCTTGGTTGAAAGCATGTTCCCAAACCAATTAAACCAGTGTTTCCTAAATGCTGATCTTCCAGATGTTTTGGACTTCAGTTCCCAACATTCCTAACTGTTGGTCAAGCTGGCTGAAGCTTCTGAGGCCCCTACTACACTGTCATATAATATCCAGATTGTCTGCTTTGAACTTGATCGTATGACAGTGTAGACTCATATAATACAGTTCAAAGCAGATAATGTGGATTATCTGCTTTGATAATCTGGATTATATGGCAGTGTAGAAGAGGCCTGAGAGTTGACTTCCAAGACAGATGGAGGACCAAAGTTTGAGAACTACTACTTTAAATCAACATGCTGCCTTCAAGTATTGCACAAGGAGATGGTCTGATCTTGCTCTCCTCTATTCCAGCTGCCCTCTTTTATTCCTTATCCATATAAGTCTTTAAAAGGAAGGGGTACTCTTGAATTATTAAAGTCTCCCCACTTTAGTTCCAATACCCTGCCAGCCAATCTGTAGCTATTTGTCATGGGAGGCCTGGGCAAAATGGTTCACAATTGAGTTATTGAATATATCAGTTACACCAAGCTGCTGGAAGTGGGAGGTGATAGCATACTACCAATTTATTTAAAAAACCCTGGGAGCCACAGATTCACAATACCACTTTGTTTACAGTCACACCATTTGCATTGTTGCGCAAGTGGTTGCACACCAAAAACTTCAAGGCAGTTATCTTGATGGTGAAACTTCTTCAAGTTAGGGACACATCCTTGTTCACCCACACACATACCAAGTACAAGTGCAATTTTTTGCTAACTTTGTGAAATGTGCATAAATATATCCTGGATACTGCCATTCCCTGAGGAAGAACCTACAACCACTGGCAAAATAAATGTTACACTAGTATAATAACACAACAGGATTGCAGCCAACACATGTAGGGCCCTTCTACACTTTCCTAAAACCTGTGATGAGTCCTGGGTTTACTTGAGGCATCCAAACAATGCCTCAGGTAAACACAGATTAATCTGGAGGAAACAGTGCTATCCCAGTTTTCTCTGGATTAATTTGACACCTGCAAAGATCTGAACCTTCAGATAAGGTCTGGATCTTTGCCGGTACTGGGCCTGTGTGGATTGACTCATGGGACTCCTTCTGCAGTCCTGGTCAATCTTCACAGCCATCCCAGTTCTTCGGACTCCTGGATGGCACCGCCTCTCCAGCCCCCCATTTCCCCTCCAAAAGACTTACCTGAGGGGCCTGTCAGCAGCAAAGACCCCTCCAGACAGTTCTCATGACATGCAAAAATGACACATCAGGAGGTGGGCAGGAAGTGATCCCCCCCCCCCCCGGATGTGTCACTTTTATGCATCAGGACAGCTCTCTGGAGGGGCCTGAATTTTCAGCAGGCCCCTTGTGTATGTTTTTGAGGGGAAAACGGGGGTGGGGTGGAGAGTGGCTGGATACCCTCCTGGGTCAGTCAAAGTTTGAACCAGGATGGCATCTAGCCACCCCGGTTTTTGGCATGGAGACAAAACCCTGGAACAAACTGGGTTGAAATAACCTAGTTCCGCCCGAGTTTTAGTACAGTGTGTTTATACCACAATCCCTGAGTAAAATAGGGATAGGTTTCTGTGTGTTGGTGTCACACATTTTCTGCTACAGTATTATTAAGTGACAGAAGCACCAGGAAACATTGTATATAGGGAGCCCTTGCCCTCAACCTTCTGGAAAGAGCCTCAAATTTGTCCGAAATACCTTGGCTCTCAAAGCTGTAAAACATGGATACTGTTGAAATGAAGAGCATAACAGGTTAATAGTGAGTAGTGAACAACCGAGAAGGTGAGGACATTTGATTCTGTCTCAGAATGAATCTTCTAGGGAAATCATCACAGCTGTGAATTGTCTCTTTGTACAGTTGTGAGCAAGGTTAAAATATGAATAATCTCTTATATAGTAAACATGATACACTTTGGCTTTCCTGTCGAATAAATATATTGTTAGTGTGTCGCAAGCATAGCCTCTGTAGGTTGAATTTACTGTATCATGTCCTCCACAACCCACAGTCTTTAGTCAGTCTGGATGACTGAGAAAAAGCATTACATAAGCATAATACTCAGGTGTCGTGTTCACCTCTAGCAATAGAATTATCTCTTCTCTCTCTTGTATTTAGGGGTTTTAAAGATATTAAGTGCTTTCTACTTTGAATGTGGAGAGACTTGTGAAATTTGAGAAATAAACTGAAAGAAAGTTATAACATATAGACATTGCTCCAATTCCATAGCTCCTGCTATTTTCAGAGGGGCAACTTGCTGTAGTGATTGAACACTGAAGTGGGAGCAATGGAATCCTGCTGGGTGACCATGTGCAAGTCACACTCTCTCAGCCTCAGAGGAAAGCAATGGCAGATCTCTTCTGGATAAATCTTGCCAATTAAACCCTAGAATATAAGTGATAGCTAACTCAAAGGTACATAGCAATACTGATATTTCTAGCGCATGAGGAATGTGTTGCATTTTCATGCACTGAACCAAATTTGGCAGAAACACCCGATATGCCCAAATTTAAATACTGGTAGGGTTGGGGGGATTGATTTTGTCATTGGGAGTTGTCATTGCTGGGATTTAAAGTTTACCTACAATCAAAGAGCATCCTGAATCCCATCAACAATATAATTGGGCCAAACAGAACCTCCATGACCAACAGAAAATACTGTGTTTTCTAATGGCCTTTGGCAGCCCTTCTGACCCCCCCTTGTGACCCCACCAGGGGTTCTGACCCCCAGGTTGAGAAATACTGGTGTAGATGAACCCATTTTCACAAGGTGTTAGTGTTTGGAGCAATCCCCTCCCCATGTCTATTATCAGACTTTATCTGTCCAACAACATGTTTTATTTGGCACACACTTTTTCGGATTGCATCCCATTTTCATCTAATATGTGAAGAGTTTCCTTCACTGGCAGATATTTATAAACACTTGAAGTGGGAGGATGTAATTAGTAAGCCAAGAGGGACTGGAAATAGAAAAAGAACAGACATTTGTTATTACCTTAACTGGTATTAACAAACAACAATGGAATGGGAGAACAGATGTCCTAGCATAGATGAGCTGCTTAATATGTGCTTTTTGATGAACAGCGAAATAGGTTTTCCAATTATAATAACATATATATTCTGGATCTCTGAAGGAAATCAGACAATACTTCTTCATTCAATCATCGCTGCTTGTCTTTATTTTCCTCTACATCGTACCTTGTGAATCAGATAGCAGTCATTCTCAGGGAGTTCCTGTGCTGTTTCATGGATCTGTAGTTTTTGACATCAGTTTTCACTGATGGCAAAAAATAGTGACCAGATGAGTATAACATTGAATATTACGTTAATATGATTGTTGTTTTTATTGTAATTAACTATAAAAGTACATGTCTACTTTATATGGGTTTCTTCCTCTTTTTAATTCTCACAACGACTGTACAAGATAGGTTTGCCGAGAGCTATTCATGGTCCATGGTCAAATGTTAAATTCCATGACCAAGCATAGTTGTTACAGTGGTTCCCAACCTTTGGGCCTCCTCGTGTTTTGGACTTTGGGCCTCCACAGTTCATAACAGCTGGTAAGATGGCTGGGATTTCTGGGAATTGAAGTCCAAAACACCTGGAGTCCCAAAGGTTGGGAACCAATACTTTAAACATTATACCTGCTCCCTCAGTTCAGTGACGACTAAAATGCAATGTAGATTAAAAATAGGCAAAAGAAAACTACAACAACCCCAAAGCCTAATTTGAATAAATAGAATAACCAGCAAAATACCTGAAGGACCGCCTTTCCCTGCACATTCCCCAGAGACCACTACGGTCCATGGACCAAAACCTATTGGAGGTCCCATCACTCAAGACCTGTCGCTTGTCATCGACGCGGCAGCTCACCTTTTCTGTAGTAGCGCCTACCCATTGGAATGCCCTCCCGGTGGAAGCACAAGCAATAACTGATCTACAGGCCTTCCGGAGGGCCTGTAAGACCACCCTGTTCTGTCAGGCGTTTAATCTCTAAGGCTGTAGTTTCCACTCTGGTCTTAATCTGTTTTTATTATGTTTTTAAGTATGTTGTGTTTGTGTTGTTCATTGCTGGTAAACACCCTGAGCCTTTTTGGGAAGGGTGGTATATAAATCGAAATAATAAATAAATAAATATGCAAATTTAATGCATGGATTTGAGAAAACCCCAACTGTAACTCCTATTAACCTCCAGACAACATAACCACTGGTTTATAATGTCCTGATTCCAAGCTCTAGGATAGATACGATAAACAGAATCCTGAACTAGGTAAAGCATTGATCTAATTCAGCAGAACTATCATATCATCTTATTAGTTTGAATAAAAGTGACCATGCAAGTGTTAATGGCATGTGACAGATGATGTGTATACCAGCCATTTGTGTACATACTGCTACAGCTAGATTTTTGTTTTATGGTTAGGGTTGGCACCTGTCCCGTATTACACGGGACGTCCCATATTTTCCGCTCTGAATTTCGTGTCCTGTATTTTCAGCTCCTGTCCTGTATAATTGACAGTGGCAACCCTAGGTGTGATTTACCATTCCACTTTCTCATTCTGCCACCTCAGCCTCGGCCACCACCCCTTCAGAGGAGGAGGGAGGGAAGGAAGGAAGGAAGGAGGGAGGCAAAGGAGGCGGGAAGGGCCCATGAAGGTGAAGCGCCACTAAGCAAGGCAGTCTCACCCCCTCCCTGGTGCATGCACACTCTCTTCCGCTCTCTCTCATGCACCACTTCTCCATTAGTTCTCCTTGGGCCATGCGTGCCAGCCCTCCCTAAACAACAGCCGCTCAGCCTTGTTTACGGCAGCTGGAAAATGGACGTAAAAGTGCCATCTGGGGGAAGAGGCTGGTTGAGGTAAATGCCGGGTGCTCTCTGGGCGCCTCAGCTGGGAATGGTCTCTGCTGTGGGGAGAGAGGGCAGTGGCTTGGGAGCTGAGGGTCTCCTAGTGGCCAGCCTGTGCCTCACTGGCCACTAAACTAGGGGTATGGCGAAGGGAAGGGGTGTCTTTTCTTTCGGGGTTCCTGCATCAGGTGACCCCGGAAGGTCCCCTTGCCCTTGGTTTTCCCAGCCTTGGGCCCTTAGCCACAAGGCAGTCCTTGAGGTCATGTAACCGGAGCTTGTACTCTGAGAGTGCCCGGATCACCGGTCATAACAACAGCCCTTTTCGCCCTCAACACATGGGAGGGAGGGTTCACCGATGTGCCACAGGCCCAGATTAGGAGTGCCTCTAGGAAACCTGCCCTGCACCTGGAGCAAAGGCAGTTTGGCACCACTTTCACAGCCATGACTATTTATACCTAACATTTGCTTTTCAAGTTTTTATGAAATGTCCCTTATTTTTATGAAAAATCCCGTATTTTTAGGTAAATGTCCCTTATTTCTTATATCAAAAGTGGCAACCCTATTTATGGTACTGGATGTTATGAATGCCTGCAGTTATGGATGCCTAGATTTGTTATTAGGTAATAGAACATTCAGGATTTAATATGTGCTCAGTGATCAAATATACTACCATATGGGCTCCCTTGCAAACTCCATTGTTATTGGATTGTGTATCAGCACTACCAAGCAGACATTACACTTCTATGACTAGAGTCTAATCACATTTATTTGGAAATGAAATAGCAGTGCAATTGTTGCTTACCTACCAAGCTGATCGAAATGACTGTTTTCTGCTCCCTCCTGCTGCCTATTGTAGAATGCAAGCAGTGGAAATCACTGGGATTTGCAATTACAATGTTGTTGACTACGAGGGTCTACAGATGCACCTGTTTGAGCAAATGCCTGACATAATCGCTGTTCTCCTTTGATTAATGGAGCAGGCCACTGAAAATAAAAGAAAAAGTGGGGAGGATGAAAACAAAACCATGGTACTTTAATAAATAAATCATACCACAAATGATTGTCAATAGATGCATATCTCTTTTATTCATTTTGTTTTACCCAGATTGCATTAGATCCAAGCACTCATCCTTATATGCCCTTCAACAACCCCTTGGGCAATTTGGATGCAGAAAACCATCTCATAAATAGCTCCTCTTAAAAGGCATAAATGGCATAAAGCTCCTCAAAGTAACAGAGGCTCTTGCTTATTGCAGCCTTCTAAGACACTGTGTTGTTTCATGTCCTTGTTGCTTTTTATCCTTTTGTTTTTTGGCACTAACAAGTGAGGGGAGGATTGTGTTGTCTTTCCTTTGTTGTCTGGGAGATGAGGGAAGGTTTGCTGGGGGTTTAAGCCCACTGTGCAGTGCCGATTCCTGCCTCCCACCAAAGCTGGGATTGGCAGAATGCTCCACTTCCAAGAGAGTGACCCAGTAATTTTGAAACAGTCGGGGAGCCTGTTGGAAGGCAGGAAACGCTGAGGCAGCCTTTCTCCAGCTCTGTTACTGAGCAATTTCTTCAAGTCAAAGGCAGAAGATAGTTGCTAGGGCTTTGATTTGGTTTTCCTTTTCACACAATTCATTTTTTTTGTTGGGGGGGGGGGGGGGAATGAATGGAAGGAAAGGAGACCGGAAACAATTTTGTTTAGAGGACATTGTTTAGTGACTGTTGCTATGCCCTGAGAATATAAAAAAGGTAGTTGAAGGTCACCAGCCAGTATTTTGCCCTAATTTTCTTCTGTATCTGTTTATCAAGCATAGATGTTCATGCTTCCTTTCAGCTTCGCTTTCACAATTACAAACTATGTTTTTAAAACAATGGCCCTTTTCTGTGTGTATGAACAATGAAGGTCCTTAAAAACAAAGCCAAACCAAATTTCATCATTTTTATCCACATGGAAACATGAAGAAAAACACTCATTCGGACCATTTAAGGACCTTTGTTACTACAATTTTAAGTAATTGCGGTACGATAGAGTGTCCTCTAGCTTTTACACTAGAGTTGGAAAAGTGATATTAGATTGCAACTTATATTAACTTTGGCCAGCATGATTAATGGTAAAGGATGATGATTTTTAAGGAGTGTTTCTTTTGTCCAGCAATCTATAAAGTTGACCTTTTTGCTGATTTGATTAAATGTGCTCTTTAGTAATCCCAAGGTCCTCCACTGGGATTCTGTGGTCAGCATCTGGCAGACATTGACTGCAGAGTCATGTTGGTTGTCAACCTGTGGGTCCCCAGTTGTTTTGGCCTACAACTCCCAGAAATCCCAGCCAGTTTACCAGCTGTTAGGATTTTTGGGAGTTGAAGCCCAAAACATCTGGGGACCCACAGGTTGAGAATAAAGGGCCCTTCCACACAGCCCTATATCCCATAATATCAAGGCAGAAAATACCACAATATCTGCTTTGAACTGGGTTATCTGAGTGCGCACACAGATATTGTGGGATTTTTACATTGATATTCTGGGATCTAGGGCTGTGTGGAAGGGCCCAGAGATTCCTGGAAAGGTGTAAAATAGGAATGGATTCTGTACTGAGCATGTCTGTTTCAGTGGTCACTGGCATTCCCACACTGAGATAAGGGCTTGTTTGTTGCCATCTTTGTGACTTCATATTCTCCAAGTAGAATTTATTTCCCCCCAAATAAATCTCTGTTTTGCAGGATCTTAGGCCCTTTCCGCACAGCTGAATAAAATCCCATGTTATCAGCTTTGAACTGGAATATATGGCAGTGTGGACTCAGATATTCCAGTTCAAAGCAGATATTGTGGAATTATGTGCCTTGTTATTCTGGGTTATATGGCCATGTGGAAGGGCCCCTGGACTGTGGCTTAGGGCGGAAGGGCCCCTGGACTGTGGCTTAGGGCCCTTCCACACAGCCCGATATCTCAGAATATCAAGGCAGAAAATCCTACAATATCTGCTTTGAACTGGGTTATCTGAGTCCACACTCAGATAATGTGGAATTTTTTGGCTTGATATGATGAGATATAGGGCTGTGTTGAAAGGCCCTCAGATAATGCGGGACTTTCTGCATTGATATTCTGGGATATAGAGTTCCGTGGAAGGGCCCTAAATAATGGGGGCTTAATATCTTTTTCTTCAATGGGACATTGAATGGAAGATTCCTGATGATGCAGACCCTATCTTAAAGCAGACCTTGATTTTCATTTATTCTACTCAATTCATATAAAGAATGCATGAGAACATGCAGTAGCTCAGGAAATTATGTGCAAATTGGCACTAATCATTGCAAGAAACTGAGGAATATTTAGGGCCCTTCCACACAGCCATGCAACCCAGAATATCAAGGCAGGAAAATCCTACAATACCTGCTTTGAACTGGGGGCCCTTCCACATAGCCCTATATCCCAGAATATCAAGGCAGAAAATCCCACAACATCTGCTTTGAAGTGGGTTATCTCAGTGCACACACAGATAATGTGGGATTTTCTGCCTTGATATTCTGGGATATAGGGCTGTGTGGAAGGGTCCTTAGTCCACCTTGCCATAAATTCCAGTACAAAGCAGATAATGCGAGATTTTATTCAGATGTGTGGAAGGGGCCCTAGGCTGAAGTAACTAACCTCATTTTCAGAAACAAGAACAATGTTATAAAAATGGCTGTTGTTGTAGATAATGATTTGGAAGGGATTCCAAATGAAGGAAACCAACTATTGGTTTAAGGTTTAATAAATCTTGATACCAAGAATAACTTCTAATTAATAAATGTATTTAGTTTGGTTTCAGGTCTATTACACAGTTCTCTCCATGTCTACTCAGACACCAATTCTACTGTGTCCAGTGGGACTTGCTCCCAGGTAAATTGATTGGGTGAAATTCTTCAGTGAATTCAATGAGACTTTTGAATAGGCAAAGAAAAGCTTGGGCTGCCCTTTGTATTTGGGTTATGTTAAAACCAGTGTGAAGAGTAAATCATGGCCTATTGAATTCTAAAGTTTGGAAAATTTACTATTTTGGACTTAAAGTCAAGAGAGTCCTTCAGACTGCAGTTAATCCCCCATTTAGCAGAAATATTCTCTGAGTTGCCTTTCATAAATTTAAATTTTCAAATTTTGTTGACACCAGTAGGAACTAAGTGAAGTGAACTTGTCCCAAATCCAACTAATTTCCACGCAAATATGTTGATGACAAGTGTGTACTCTTATGAGGCAGTCGTGACTTTGATTGGCATTTCTGGGAACATTTTCCCTTTCCTTGTTCTTCTATCTCTCTTTTGTAAATAGATTGAGAGAGGGAGGGTGTGTGGAAGGAAATTATATAAGCCTTACTTTGAAAAACAGTGGGCTTTGGTGGCCAGCTGTAATTGTAAGGAAACATGTCATAAAATGACAGAACAACATGCTTTGAATAAATTGAATAGAGGAAAATTTTTTGAAATGGTACTTTCTTCAACACTGTCCTAGAAATAGACCTCTCCCACCGGGTTTTGTCCTATTTTTGAGTACCCTTTCTTTAAAGCACAAAGGCAACAGTGACATGGAGGAAGCAGAAAGCAAATGGGACCATGTACTGGCTATGTCTATGTCTTTAGAGGTTATATCTTCACTATCATTTTAAAGTTTCACATTTGCCAAAACACCCAGAAGAAACAACCTAGAATTTCTCCATAGTATTTTGCAATGTCAAATGCCAGAACAGTACAAAATTCTCACTGGTCTATTATTCTTTCTGATTGGATTTCCAACTGTTAAAAAAATTTGTTTTCCAACCTTGGAATGAATAATAATAAATATTCTTTCCAACTGTTCTCTTTCTGTCTCTTTAATGTAGCATGCACAGATTTCATGCAGACTTCTGTCATCTTTTGGGAAACATGGTGGAGGAGTGGGATTGACTTTGTAGGCAACACAGAGTCGTGTCTTTATTATTAGTATCTCAGCTATAAAAAGCTCCTTCAGGCGTGCATGGGGAGGAGCTTTCTTGGCCACCTCTCAAACTGCTTATTTTATTTAAATCAATATGAATGCAATATTACCTGGAGCCCTGTATCGGGAGACATATGTCTGGCATGTAGCTACATCTCCCATACTTTTGGCTGCCAGTGCCAGCACCTGTCAAACTCACCTTTTAAGCTCCACAGCCCCTAGCAACATGGCTGTTTCCATATCATTAGAGAGCAACATAATTTGTAGAGATATGCCTGGTTATATTCCTGTGGATGTTCCACAACAGGCACCCGGAGACTCTAAGGGTCCCTGCAGAACACATCCCTGTAGCATGTCCAGCTATAGGAAAATAACTGGAGTGCGATTCACCAAACCCCCCATTTGCCATTGACCTGAAAATGACTAAGTTGGTTGCTTCATTTCTAAAATGGTGGGTTTGCAGGGTTTTGTTCATTGTGCTCTCACCGGTAAGAATTCCAAGCTTTGCAACAACCAAAAAAGTAATTTGTGATTATGTACTTATTTATTCATTTACACTATTTCTATCCCGCCCATATCAGCCCGAAGGTGACTCAGGGTGGCGTACAAAGTCGGCACAATTCGATGCCATATATAAAGTACATACTGTATACATTGATAAAAAGCAGAGAAACATTGCAGTACATTAAGTACAACTTTGTTGTTGTGTTGTTGTTATGTGCCTTCAAATAATTTACAATTTAGAAAGCAAGTTGAAACTGCAGTCAAGATATCAGAATAAAATGAGGACTTGGAAAGGCAGCTATGAAGAAACTAGACAAAATCCTGAAGTGTCAAAATATATCATTGAATACTAAAGGATGTTTCCCCGACTTCTATGTATAGTTGTGAAAACTAAGTGTTGAAAAAAAATGACAAGAAGTTTATCTTTTTAGCAGTCCATTATATTTGCAGAATTCTCCTCCAGCACCACATCTCAGGCCCCATCTATACTGCCATATAATGCAGTTTCAGAATGCAGTTTAACTGCATTGAATTGCATTATATGGTCATGTAGACTCCTATCATCCAGTTCAATTTAGTTAAACTGCATTCTGGAACTACATTATATGGCAGATGGGGCCTGAGATGTGGTGCTGGAGGAGAGTTCTTCAGATATCATAGGGCCTTTCCAGTTTGTTGTTGTTTATTAGTTCAGTTGCTTCCGACTCTTCGTGACCGCACGGACCAGCCCACACCAGAGCTCCCCATCGGCCATCACTACCACAACTCTTTCAGAGTCAAGCCAGTCACTTCAAGGATGCCAGGCCAGTATCCTAGGATTTCTGGGGGCGCATCTACACTCACCCCAGAAAGCACACACTTTCTGGGGTGGGTGTCCAGATGTTGTACTGGAACTTCCCAGTATAACACCAGGACACTTAACCCCCTCTCCAGAAGCCCCACTAAACACAGTAAAAAAAGGTAAATAACTCACCCGGTCTCCATGGGATGACTGCCAGAATTCTCCTGCCACATACAAATGATGTGCCAGGAGAAAGTGGGGGAGGAACAATTTTCCTGCTTCCCCTTTCCTTTCTCCTAGCGTGTCATTTGTACATGCCAGGAGAATTCTGGCAGCTGTCCCATGCAGGCCAGGTGAGTTCTTTCCCTTTTTATTGTATTTAGGGGGCTTCTGGTGAGGGGGCTGATGGCAATACTGAAAACTGTGGCACTACTGTCTCTGACTGCAGTATTCTGCAGTCCAGACACCAGAAGTAGTGGGCTTATCCCATGCCTTCCAAGAAGGCCTGGAATAAACCCACTATCAAATTAATTTGCCACCAACCAGGAGTTTTCTCGTTTGTGGTGAATTAATTCCAGGTTGCCCAGAACAAAGTTTCTGCAATAAATGGGTAGTCTAGCTCCACCCTAGATTGCTAAAAAGACAAATGAGTCCTGGATCAAAGCAGGCCTAGCTCTCACTATTAGCCAGGATGACTAAACTTTGTCCAAAAAAGATGGGTCAATAGAAAATATTATAATGCTTGGTAAAGTGGAGGACATTAAGAAAAGAACAAGAATGCAGTCCCATATGGATAGATGAAGTCATGGAAACAATGGCCCTGTAAGACCATTGATAGGGTCTCCATAAGTCCAAGGTGATGTGAAGGCAGTTTATAGCCACAACAAAACCAACCCTAGCCTGGGGTTTATTTGTCAACATTTATTCAGAGAAACTTTGCCTTTGTCTTTTTCTAAGGCAGAGGGAAAATATAACTTGATCTAAGTCACTTAGTGTGTTTCCATGGATGCACAGCAATTTGAGCTCTGGTCCCCCTAAATCCTAATATAATATTCAAACCAGTACGCCCTTATAAGCTTTCTGTTATATTTATACCATTGTAATTCACCAACACATTCCTGTCCTTTGTTTCTTTTTAAACCCTCTTCCTGCCATTATATGCGTGCTAAGGCTGTTCTGCCCAGTAGCTATCAGCAGGGTTTGGATTTCTCAAGTGACCTTCTGTTGCTATCAGAATGTTCTGTTTCCCCACACCGAGGCTGCTGCAAAACTGTCCTTCTGGCCCACATGCCGACCATGATTAATTCAATTAGATTACAGAGCGCTGATTAGTCGGCTGATGCCAGTGGGAAGGCTGATGAGCATCCCCTCTGTCATTTTGGAACTGAACATTTCAGTAAGCATTGAAGTAGGCAGTGTCTGTGGTTTGGGAACAGAGGGAGGTGAGGTGGGTGACTGTGAGGGCTAATAGGCTTGCAAAGAGAAAGGCAGCCTGACTGGCAGGATGAGTAAGCCCTCTTTGCTGAACACTCGGTTGCTTAGTCATGCCGTGAATGAGAGAGCTGGCAAAGGAGGCTGCAGCCTGCATTCAGTTGCTTAGAAATAGCTCCCAATACCAATGTGTAACATTTCTATTTCTTACAAAGAAATCCACCCCTTTTATCCAACAGGAGTATTAGTCACCATGGTGTAGTGATGATCTGCATAAGTGTGGCAGGCAGCTTGGTTGGCATTTATATCTGGGCCATCTAGTTTTACGCTGTTGCTGAAAATATTAAACTGCATGCTAAAACAAATTACCATTTGACTAATAATATGCAAAGAGATCGTGTAGCACCTCAGAAACTGAGAGAACAAAGTTTTTGTGGACTAAATCTATTTCCTCCGATACACCTGAGGAAATAGACTTACTATCTACTCGGTAGAATTAATGCAGTTTGACTCCACTTTAACTGCCATGAACCAATGTGACAGAATCATGGGAGATGCAGTTCTACAAGGACTTTAGATTACTCTTCCAAATAGTCCTGGTGCCTTGCCACATTGCAAATCACATGTCCATAGCATCAAGGCATTGTAGTTCAAGTGGTGTGAAACTGCATTAATTCTATATAGTGTATAGGCAATCCTAGGCTATGAAAGCTTATGCAACAGACTTTTTTTTCTCAGTGTCTAAGACAATATAAGATCTCTTTGCATACTGTTATTTCAGTTCAATAGAGCTATGTTTGCATTTTACTGATATTATATTAGCCTCTTCTACTTCCTTTCCATATACAATGAACTCAGCACATAATACAGTCAACTCATCCAAATTTCTCACCAGCAAAACCTAGATGCTACAGTTTAGAAATTATGAAAAGTTGCTTCACTTATTTTTTTTACACCAAAGTCAGTGGATTCATTTTGAGTGCCAGCACTTTCCTGCAGGGATAGAGCTCAAAAATGAGGAAGGTGTGGCCATGCACAGAATTTCATGTATTTCCTTCCAATTTTTATAATTTATCGGGAATCACTTAGGAAATGCAGTGATGGTTGTGAATCAAACAAGAGGTATCTACCTCAAAAGGGGGAACCATAAACCTCGAGTACCAAAATGTATACTATTTTGCAAGATTTGCACTTCAAGTCATGCATGTTTAAGTCTCACTAGGGTTTATTTTTAAGTCCATTCCAATGTGCTTGTAATCTTATTCTGGCATACTAAGCAATGCATTGGGTGGCAACAAAAGCTATAAAGAGTATCTTCCACTAATCCCATTTGGGAAAGCACACAAATATCTAGTAATTGAGGAAAACATCATTGAGGTGGCACAATTGGTTAAACCCTTGTGCTGGCAAGACTGCAGACCAACAAGATGGGAGTTCAAATCTGGGGAGCAGGGTGAGTAAAACATCAAACATCTGGGCATCTCCTGAGCAATGTCCTTGCAGACGGCCAATTCTCTCACAGTAGAAGTGACTAGCAGTTTCTCAAGTCGCTCCTGACATGAAAAAAAATTGGGTTGTTGTAGGTTTTGCGGGCTATATCGCCATGTTCTAGAAGCATTCTCTCCTGATGTTGAGGATGTCTGCCATACTTGCAGATGAAATATCAGAAGAAAATGCTTTTAGAACATGGCCAAATACCCCGAAAAACCCACAACAACCCAGTGATCCCAACCATGAAAGCCTTCGACAATACAAAAAAAAATGTGTTGCTGTGTAGAATGTGAATCCAAAAAAACGGGTGGTAATGCCTTGTACCAAAGAATAAAGAAAAGACGGAGTCCGTATTTGATTTTTCAAACTGTATTAGTTTCAATAGAAGTATGATGCTTAAATTCTTCAAAGTATCCCAGCAATATGGGCTATGCAATACAAATTATAATCCAAGAAACATAGAAGTTTCTATAGAGAAAGTGACTCTGTTTTCAAGGCATTCCCATGCAACCTTACCGAGAACAACATAAAGTAAATAGTATACATACCATCCAAATTTCATATAATAATATGTGTGGACACAGCCACTATATTTGTATTGCATAGTCCATATTGCTGGGATACTTTGAAGGATTTAAGCATCATACTTCTATTGAAACGAATAGTTTTAAAATCAAATACGGACTCCGTCTTTTCTTTATGCTGTATAGAATGTGCCCAAGTGTAACTGACACTCCATGACTTCCATGATGATGTGAATGTCAACAGACACACTTCTCCTCTGCTGATATAGTGCTGAGACCTTTTAGAAATAATGTTTGTCTCTTTTGGGCTACACAAGTGTGATAGAGGAAATCACATTCAAATAAATAACATTCAGGAAAAAGAGTTGTACTTTTACAAGGACTTGATTCTTTTCTGTGCCTGTCGCCTGATACTCTTAATTAGGACACCTATAAAAAGCGTATGAGATTCAAGGTTTTCTTTTATGAGGCTGAAATTAAATTATGATTACTGAAAAGCACTCAAAAGGAGAAGAGAGCAATTCCAAGAAAGACTTACTCCTCTCCCCACCAAGGTCAACATTTACGCCACTAAAAAGCTGATGGGAAAGGCTTACAGTTTGTACAGTACAACTTTTTTCAAGTTGCGTGCAATTAGCGTCAGCCTTTACGAGGTCCTCTTCCACCTGGAAAGCCTGGGGAACAATTTATCATCCTCTCAAAAGGCTAGGGAAATGCATTAGAGCTGGCGGCTGAGAAAAGGGAAATATATAGTTCAAAAAATGCCCCAGGGTCACCCTAGGGATGCACTTCCCAGGCTCTTCTCTATGCAAGAGAGACGTAAATTGACCTATGGTTAACTTAGTTTGCGTTATCAGTCTTGGAAAAGGCCCAAAATCTGCCTGCTCCCATGTGAAGCTGGCTTTCATTTGCACCATGCAATACAACAGTGTCAAATTGACAAAAAAAAACCCAGCCTAATTGAAACCTACAGATATGTTGGCCAAGTAGTTTCTAGACAAACAGAAATCATATCATCAGACCAAAGGACTATCTAATCTAGGTTTAGGTGGGAATCATTCAACCAAACCATACCCCTAAGGTGCTTCTGTGGCTTCCAGATCTCCATCAGATCCCCTTGGACTCTTCCCAACTTTGCATCTGAACACCAAGAATGACAATTTCAAGATATCACATCACATGGAACAGTCTGAAAATGGCAGGGGATAGGATTGCATTGCACACAAAACCCTCCACCATCCCAAATTTTAAAAATACTTTTAAACAGAGGTGGGCACAGGAGCCCTGAAAGGGCGTCAAAATCGTCTTTGGAGATCATATGCTGCCCACCACTTTCCTAGTTGAAGGGTTGGCTAAACTACCACCCAATACCAATCATGTGGAAGATTATTGGGTTTTTTAAAAAGCCTATAATGTACTCTCCATTATTATTCCTATTAAGCTTTCATAGTTATTCTTAGGAATACAGAAGTTGGCCTGGTATTATTACATTTGGTAATCTGCAGTGTCTAAGATGGAGAGCCAGTGTGATGGAGTGGTTCAAGTGTTGTAATCCTCTCTCAAAAGACAGGAAAGATTGGAGAGGATAATGATGCTTGGGAAAATGGAAGGAAAAAGGAAGAGGGGCTGACCAAGAGCAAGATGGATGGATGGTATCCTTGAAGTGACTGGCTTGACCTTGAAGGAGCTGGGGGTGGCAATGGCCAACAGGGAGCTCTGGTGTGGGCTTGTCCATGAGGTCACAAAGAATTAGAAGTGACTGAACAAATAAGAAACAACAATCCACTCTGGAGACCAGGATTCGAATCCCTACTCGGCCTAAGATAAGTCAGGAAGAGACTACAGTTTTGATACACACACACACACACACACACACACACACACACACACACCAAGTTAAATACATGAATTCATACACATAATAATGCGTTTCAAAGAAAAAAAGAATTATAGCTCACAAGTTGCCTCTCCTCAGCAAGCTTTCCCATTTCCATCTTTATTTGTGTGTTCTATCTTCAGGCACAAGATCAGGGCTATTGCCATGGTAGCAATGCATGGAAAATTATTTCAGTTGTTTCACCATGATACTTTTATTAATGGTAGGTTACATACCTGTGACCATCTTTCTTTGAGTGGTGCTCTATGAATTCACACATGTGGAGTGACTGCACCTGCTCTGGCCCCAATGGAAATTTCCCAAGTTTAAACTTTTCAAGTTTTGGCAGTAACCCCGGCCAGTCCCTGGCAGGGCATAAAAGGCGCCCCGTGCGCACACTCCGCAGTTCCTATGCCACAAGGCAGCGAGGAAGGAGGCAGTTTGTAAGAGGGGATGCTGTAAGAGCACCACTCGAAAAAAGATGGTCACGGTTATGTAACCTACCATTTTTCTTTGTGGTCTCTGTGAATGCACACATGTGGAGAATAGCAAGCTAAGGTCCTAGAGGCAGGAAAAACAAACCGACAATTTTTGAAGGACCAAAACATGATTTATTGTGAAAAAGCAACAATAAGGAACAGGACATACCGTCCAAGTGTTTATGGGGCAAAGCACCCCTAGGCCCAAGAGGGCAATCAGTTGAACAGGAACAACAGCATACCCACACAACATTGAGGTAGCAAACTTGTGTAAACATCACATTTCAAAAATAGCAGTGTTTGTGGTTCGGCGAAGACAGGTGGTGGGCCAGTTCGTAACATAGTTCAATGGTCGAGGCAATCCAGTTGGACAATCGTTGGGATGAAACTGACAGACCCAGTTTGTTTGGGGCATAGGCTAAAAACAGTCTTTGGAGTCCTATGGGATCGAGAAGTTCTGTCCCGATAAAACAACAGAATGCTACAGACGTTGAGGAGATGCAGCCTCCTTTCCATCGGAATGGACGGGGTCTCGAAAAACAATGGAAGAACAATGTCCTCGTTAACATGGAAGGGAAAGACTGCCTTTGGCAGAAAAGAAATGTGGAAAACTGCTCTGTCCTAATGGAAAAGCAAATATGGCTCATCAACCTGCAGTGCTGCGAGTTCAGAAGGCCAGCAAGCAGAGGTGATTGCCACAAAAAATACCATCTTCCACGAGAGGAGGCAAAGGTCGATCGCTGCCAACAGCTCAAAGGGTGGTGGCACCAGCCGGGAAAGGACCAGGTCGAGGCTCCAACCAGGGGTCAGAGGGTGAACTGGAGGGTGTAGATTGGTGTACCCCTTCAGGAACGTCTTCATCATGGCACTGTGGAAAAAGGACATCCCTCCGTGCTGCTGAATGTGCCATGACATGGCTGCCAGGTATGATTTTAGTAATGACAGGGACAGGTTGTGCTCAGATAGGGAAAGCAGGAAATCAAGGACTGTTGGTATTGAAGGTGGAAATGTATAGTCACCTCAATCCCGAAGACATTTCTGGAACCGTGCGAAGCACGAGGCATAGGCCTTGACCGTCACTGGCTTGTGGGCAGCTGACAGGATGGACCGTACAGTTGGCTGCAGCGACGTCAGAATTGGATCCTCCAAGGAAGGAAGGGGAGGTCGGGATGGAGAAGGAGACCTTGTTCCCTCGTGAGAAGATTATGGCGCATAGGAAATGGACAGTACTGACAGTGTGTCTGCCATATGAGCCATTTGATTGGCAAATGCTCACACGTTGTCAGTCAGCGATGGAGGGTCAGCCTCATACACATCATGGGTCAGTGACCTGTTAATATCGAGGGACAGTACTGAACCTGAATGGACGGATTCAGGTGCCTCGTTTTCACCTTCTTTGGCCTCGGACTGGGGAGTCGAGGAGGGAGACACAGAAGGTGGAGGAGGAGGCAGTTGTTTCGATGCCGAGGCCTGAGCCACCTGGGCCAAACCTGCTGTCTGCCTCCCTTTTTCCGGCGTTGACATTGCCGGGAAGAGATCCTGTCTGGCAGGGATCACATTCGGTGGAGGTTGCTGGTGAACCTGCATCACAGTTTGAATCAACACCCCTGGAGAGTCAAGAGTTTCCTGGGGGGTGAGCTTGGCTGGCTGGTCTGCCTGGGAGAGCTGTACCAGAGGAGATGGCTGAGCCAGAGGAGATGGCTGAGCTGGCAGGATTGGGGAAGAGCGCGCCAACAAGGTGGCCTCTTGACGAAGAGGAAGAGGTTGGCGCCAGTTGGGACTTCCCTGGTGTCGGCGGAGTAGCAGGTGATGTCGCCCTCACTCGGCGGAATTCTTCATGTGCTCTTTTGAATGCAATGCACACAGCCGTAGAAGACAGCGGCATAGCTGTGGCCGACCTTGTGGAGCGAGTTGAGCAAGCGGAAGCCATTGAGGTCATGGTGGATGAGTATCGAGCCTGCACAGTTTCTGTTGTCATAGTGCAAGGCTGCTTGGATTGTCTCATCTGCCTAGAAGATTTTGATGCTGTCAATACCGTCGAGCGAGGTCTTAGTGGCGGCTTCTTTCATGCTGAAGTGGAGCGTGTTGAAGAAGCCAGAGAGGATCCGTTGAGGATGGACCTGCTGAGGTCAGCGCTGAAAGAGTAGCTGTCAACATTGATGATGAAGAGGCCAAGGACTGCTGGTACAGGAGATACCTCAGCCGATTTTTACGGGAATGGGCCGTCAGCACCTGGCAATGACGGCAAGAAGCAACAATATGAGCCTCGCCAAGGCAAAGGAGGCACTTAGAGTGCTTATCCAAATCAGGGATCTTTCGAGAACACTGTGTACAGTGCTTAAAACGAGTCGTTTACATAGCGAGGAAGTTCAAATGTGAGCCTTGCGGCGGAAAAAAGGAATTGCAGAGTGTGCGTGTGGGGCGCCTTTTATGCCCTGCTGAGGACTGGGTGGGGTTACTGCCAAAACTTGAAAAGTTTAAACTTGGGAAGTTTCCATTGGGGCCTGAGTAGGCACAGTCACTACACATGTGTGCATTCACAGAGACCACAAAAAAACAAAACAACGGATTTTAAATTATGCACTGCAACCCCATTTAGCTATCCTAGAGTGACCCAGTGTGATTGATTGCTTATTATTTCATATGCAACACTACTGACAATAAAGTCATGATCTTTGTGAATTGTACTCAGTCACTACTTAAATTTTATTGGATTTTATTTCTATGGAGGTTGCTTTGAAGTTCTTGAAAAATGATAGTTTTTACAAGTCTTTCCCTTAATTTTCAGGTTGACCCAAAAGATGAAAAACTAGATCAGTTGACTTACTTCTGACACAATTAATATTACAGCTTGTGAAATAGTGCATTGTAAACAAGTGGGATTCATCCTCAGAATATGACCCTAGTTTCATGTAACTCCATGTTTTCTGGGAGGCAACAGAAAAGTAATTCAAATGATTCATTTTTAGGAGGTCAGAAAAGCAAGTGCATTTAAACTTAATAAGAAAAAGAAGAGTAATAATACTTTATTTGTACCCCGCCACCATCTCCCCCAAGGGACTCAGGGTGGCTAACAAAGCACTCAAGGTGCCACACATAAAACAGAATTACATATCATCAAAACAATATGTGGGTCACTGGGTTTATTCAAACACAAACTAAAGTATCAAATAACAATGGTCGATGTCACCTCTCCATTGGCGTCCGCTTGTGGTGGGGGAGAGGCTTGCATACCTTAATGAAGTTAGGAGCGATGCTGGTGGTGGCATAATAGTCACCGGTAGGGCCTCCCATGCCAGACAGGTCACAACCAAAGGATCTGACAAAGAGCGTCAATGGGCAGGATGGGCTCTCTAACCATCCTAAGAGAAGGAACACTCTAAATTCAAACTGGGGCAGATGGTGCTCGACTAACCCTGTAAGGTCAACCATCTAAGGCAGTGTTTCTCAACCTGGGGGTCGGGACCCCTAGGGGGGTCATGAGGGGGGGTCACAGGGGTCGCCAAAGACCATGAGAAAACACAGTATTTTCTGTTAGTCATGGTGTGTGTGTGTGTGTGTGGGGGTGGTTCTGTATGGGAAGTTTGTCCAAGAGGCTCTTTGACTGTAGGAGAACTATAAATCTCCGCAACTACAACTTCCAAATGTCAAGGTCTATTTCCCCCAAACTCCACTAGTATTTACATTTGGGCATATTGAGTATGCCAAGTTTGGTGTTGATCCATCATTGAGTCCACAGTGCTCTCTGAATGTAGGTGAACTACAACTCCAAAACTCAAGGCCAGTGCTCACCAAACCCAGTATTTTCTGTTGGTCATGGGAGTTCTTTGTGCCAAGTTTGGTTCAATTCCACCATTGGTGGAGTTCAGAATGCTCTTTAATTGTAGCTGAACTATAAATCCCAGCAACTATGACTCCCAAATGACAAAATCTATCCCCCCCAACTCTACCAGCATTCAAATTTGGGCATATTGGGTATATGTGCCAAATTTAGTCCAGTGAATGAAAATACATTCAGCATATCATATATTTACATTACGGTTCATAACTGTAGTAAAATTACAGTTATGAAGTAGCAACAAAAACAATTTTATAGTTGGGGGTCACCACAACATGAAGAACTGGATTAAGGGGTCGCGGCATTGAGAAGGTTGAGAACCACTGATCTAAGGGAAGGAAACTCTAACCAAACCTACGACCTGAGGACCTTGCTGCCACCGGCCAAGCTTGCTAGGCCCCACCAGATGAACCTTTGGTTTAAAGGGTGGGGCCAGTTTGGTGCATGCTGCGCTCCACCAGAAAAATCCATTGCACAGGCTCGAAGGACACATCCAACTTCTTTAGTCATCAACGTGCTTGTAAAAAGCGTGGAATGAGGCCTTCCTAAGAATCTTTGTTCACGAAGTAATGCCAGAGAGAGGTCGATGTCATCACATGACCAAAGTACATTACTCCAGGTCAAAGGCCTTGTTTTTAGGCTCAAATAGAAGGCTTGGAGATTTGGGGCTAATCTAATCTTTCTAGGGAGGGCATTCCAGAGCTGGGGAGCCACCACCGACAAGGCCCTCTCTCTCGTCCCCACCAACCGCTCCTGTGACAGGGGTGGGACTGAGTGAAGGGCCTCCCCAGCAGATTTTAAGGCCTGTGCTGGTTCATAGAAAGAGATGCAGTCTCAAAGATAGGTTGGACCTGAAGCATATAGGGCTTTATAGGTAATAACCTGGACTTTGAATTGGGCCCAGAAAGTTGTTGGGAGCCAGTGGAGCTGCATCAATAAAGGCATGGTATGCTCCCTCTAGCTAACCTAACCAGACCTACGACCTGAGGACCTCGGAGATCTTGTGGCTGGGCCGCCCGGGAGGGGGGGGGGAGATCCAGTTGCTGACGTTTGACGGTGTGACACTATGCCAGCAGCCTTTTGTCAAGAGCTTAGGGGTCCGGCTGGACCCTCTGCTGTCTATGGAGGCACAGATTGCATGCACCTGCAAGACAGCCTTTTACGACCTGCGACAGGCAAAATGTCTGGCTCCCTATCTCTCCCACTGTGACCTGGCCACGGTGATCCAAGCCACGGTCATCTCGAGGCTCAATTACTGTAATGCGCTGTACATTGGCCTACCTTTGTCAGCGATCCAGAAACTTAAGCTGGTGCAGAACGCAGCAGCACGCCTGCTCTTAGGAGCAACAAGATCTGCTCATGTAACTCCACTCTTGCGCAAGCTGCACTGGCTGCCAATTGAATTCAGGGTCTCCTTCAAGGTGTTAGTTCTAACTTTCAAGGCCTTATATGGTTTGCGGCCAGTGTACCTGAGGGAGCGGCTTACCCCATATGTGCCCAGAAGATCACTGCGTTCAGAGGGGCTCAACATGTTGGAGGTTCCTAGTATAAAGACTTGCAGGCTATCCAGTACGTGACAGAGGGCATTTTCTGTGGCCGCCCCGACCCTATGGAACTCGCTGCCAGAGGAGATGCGAGCCCTACGGGACTTGATGGCATTCCGCAGGTCCTGCAAGACCTGGCTGTTTAGACAGGCATTTGGCACCTGAATAACTGGTGCCTGCCATAACTTGCCATCTTGCCGTGCCATTGTCATTGCTATTTGCACTATGTGTTAACCTGCTGTAGTTTTATTGTAGGGAGTGGAGTTTTTAAATTTTTTAAAATTTTAATTTTTTTATAAGGTTGTTTTATGTGTTTTAATGTGTATTTTTATGTGCTGTAAACTGCTCTGAGCTTCGGGGAGAGCGGTCTATTAAGTCGAATGAATAAATAAATAAATAACCTCAAAGGTTTCGTTCCAGGACCTCTCCTCCCCCTCCTTGATACCAAAATCCATGTATGCTCAAGCCACATTATATACAATGTGGTGTGCAACAGTATCACATATAAAAAATGACGAAAAGCGAAAATAACTCTTGATTTTTTAAATAAAAAAACCACTTGTTCAAGGCACAGATGATTGAATCTGTGCATGCAGAAACTGTGGACACAAAGGGCCAACGGTACTTTCCTTATCTGAAGCTTTTACCATGATCTAGACTGGAAAATAGTATGCTAGCATATCTCATGCTATAAGGATTGTATAAACAAATATTGATTCTTTTAATTTTTTTAAGTTTAGTCCTGATCAAAATGCCTATTTAATGGACATACATGGCATAATTTAAAAGGTTAGTCAGTCAGTGAAAACACTAAACAGTTTGCTTTGCCATATAAGCCAATGCCATATAACTGAAAAGTTAAGTATGACTACTATTTTCCTTATCTTCCACCTCCAAGTGAAATTGAACAACTTCAGGATGTTTGCATTATTAAACAGATATTGAGAGGTATAGAACAGTAGTAAAAATAGGGCAAGAGAGCTATATGATGCCCTATGGAGTATTACTGAACCCCATAAACTGGTGCAAACAACTGGTCTGATTTGTGGTGGATGCACACTTTGGAATTCTCAGAATTCCTAAGTGGCCTTGCTGATTATGGGATTCTGAGAACTATAGTTTGCTGTTATTACCATCAGGTCAGTTTATATAGTTGCCCTCTCAATGAAAAAAAACAACCCAAGAGCCTTACACAGTTATTGCGGGCTCAAAATTGTGCTGAAAGAAATTATGTAGTACCAAAAAGACCAAATCAAGCCCGATCCTTTGCTAGAAAATGATGTAACAAACCTGATGCTATTGTAGCTTCCACATTTTATGCGGCATTGCATAAGACAGTAAAATGTGGGAAAAGGTGAAGGCAATAGAAAAAGATAAATGTTACACTATCTCAGTCAAAGAACAGAATTCTTATAGTTTGCCCTGCCCCAAAATGCAATTTTTAAAAGTTTCGGGTACTGGCAGGTTTTAGATATCCTTCTGCTGTCTGGGTCTTGAATTATCTTGGTGATATAGACATACTCAACTGGACATGACACCCCCATATGCATGCACACCTTTTCACAACTTGAGAAAGAAGGGATCCAGTACCTCCTTATGCCAGGTCCCTACCACTGTATGCAACAACAGTTGAAATACTGGATACAGGTTCATTTCTCCTGATTAGTTGTGGGATATTTCATCCAAGAGTAGCCTGAATGAGCCTGAGCACAATCTGCAGCAAATCAATGGCCTAGGGAGTGGAAATGTACCTGGTACTTGCACCCAACTGGTACTTGCACCCAACAGCTGTTCTCTTGTTACACACCAAGGAAAGCATCCAGACACAGGAGAGCAGCCTCCAGTGGTTCATGTAAATATATTCATGAAGACTTACACATCAATGGCGCAATGTAGGATTTAAGCCTACACTGGCTCCTGCACATAGAATGGAGATGGCACTCATTTGTCTTTTGCCGCAAGCATGATATTGAATAGCGAGATGATGCTTCTCTTTTCAATTGGATCCTAAAACCATTCTTAGATTCCAAAATGTATTATCAATGTAGGACTAGATTTTAAGTCCATCTAAGGAGCACAAGCCTAGGCTTTGAAAATTATTATTATTATTTAAATTGAGTGAAGTTTGGCCAGCACTGGCTTTTTGTAGTAGAATTACTCTGATTATTTAGCAGAAATCCTCCAAAACAGTCATGCTATCCTGACCTTTGAAAATCTCTTTGCCAGACTCTTGAATATCACTCCCAGTTTTTTTGGTGGCATGGCCTAGGTTGAAGTTCCACCAACTCTAAATTTCTTCTGCTCATATGAGATTTTCTGAGAAATTGTAATACGTTTCTATTTTACACTGAGTCCATCATTTTTCTGCTACATTCGGCTTCAGTGCACTTTTTTCTGAACATTTCTAAAATTAGAAGGAGAGAAAATGAGAGAGCTTTCCAGACCTAGAGATGAGCAATTCAAGGAAAATACCAATTAACAATGAAAGGAGAGTGGGATGGGGAATGCTTTATTACATAAAACAGGGCTAGGGAAAGAGTAAACCATGTACCACATACATCCCCACAAGGTCAATTTGAACTCCCAAAATGTTTGTCGTCGTATCTGACTTACGGTGACCCTAAAGTTAACTTACTTGGTTATCTTTGCAAGATTTGTTCAAAGGGGGCTTGTTATTACTGAAGCTGAGATAGTACTTGCCCAAGCTAATGAGTGGGGATTTGCACCCTGGTCTCAAGAGTTGTAATTCAATACTGAAACTGTTGCTTTTGACTCTCCTTTTCACAACTTGAAAAGTCACCATCACCTTTTCACAACTTGAAAAGTCACCATCACCTTTTCACAACTTGAAAAGTCACCATCACCTTTTCACAACTTGAAAAGTCACCATCACAACTGGTGGCTCCCATCTGAAACTTAGGGTCCATCTGGACAGGAACTCCCACAATAAAGGAGGGGCTGTCCAGACAATGTTCTGGACAGTCCTGCATTAATTCGCTACAAACCAGGAAACTCCTGGTTTGTAGAGAATTAATTTGATAATGCATTTATTCCATGCCTTCTTGGAAGGCGCAGGATAAATGCACTATTTCCAGGTCTGGACTGTATAATACCTCCCCCAAGCCCCTAGATCACAGGCCCTGGTGAACTCCCCCCCCCCTCCCACTCTCCTGGCTTGTCATTTCTACATGCCAGGAGAGTTCACCAGGTCTTCTAATAGAGGGCAAGTAAGTTTTTCTTAGTTTTCTAAGGAATCTAGGGGCTTGGGGGGGGGGGGGTAGGGCCTCCACAAGTTATCTCAGGCTAGTCCTGAGAGAACGTGTGGACAACCCACCCCAGAAAGTGTGCACTTTCTAGGGTGAGTATAGACAGGCCCCCAGAAATATCAGCATTAAAAATCAGATACTTCTGGGACAAGGTCCTGTCTGGATCCAGCCTTAAAAGGAACCATCAAAAGTGCTGAATCTAGAGGAAGACACATTGGACAGCTCTTTTAAAGTTTGGAATAAAATTTGGAGTGAATTGTTTGCCTTACTGTTGTGATAGCCAGAAGGCATCGTGGGTGTCCTTTAAATGTAGTCATTGCATTCGAGTTGGTGACGTGGCAAATGGGACCTAAACTGCATCACAAGTAATAGAATTATTTATTATTTATTTCCGACATTTTACCCCGCTCTTTTCAACCCCCAAGGGGGGACTCTGAGTGGTTTACAAAAAGGCACAATTCGATGCCCATACAATAAAACACAATATAAAACCGCAGAAACATTCAATATTAAAATACATTAAAATACAATTACATTAAGCATCATAGAATTCATCAGGAACTATATAATCCCAAGAATGGGATTATACAGGTACATCCACATAGATTCTAATGACAGAATATATACTGAAAAGGGGGCTACATATAACTCACCCCTCACATTTCTAGATTGCAATTTCTATCAGCCCTTACCATTGACTACCTTGGCTACGAGTAATGGGAGGTACAGTTAAACAACCTCTGGAGGGTCAAGCATCCCCACCACTGGCATAATTATAAAGTCAGATCTTGTGCTTCTTTGCTTTGCACCCAGTTCAGGATCATTAGAAGCAAAATAAACATCCATCTGTTAATATTCATATTTTTAGACCCTTAATGAAAGAACTTACATGCAGTGCCTCATGCCTTGACTGATAATAATTGCCTGGCTAATTGAGACATGAAATCAAGCGGCTTCTCTATGTGATGGCATGATGAGATGTCTATGCAAGGGCTTTGAGATCTGGAGTCAAATGCAACAGCTTTTGATAAGGGGATTGGGCTTGTCGTTGAAATACATAATCTTTAGGAAAAAATATTTGGTAAATCTTTGAGCTTCTCAACTTGGCAAGTAGAATGAAATAATAATTGTGCTATTTTCTCTGCTGTACAAATATATAAAGATATGAGTGCTATTTGTGCTTTGGGAAGTCTTTCTGCAAAGTTCTTCTTTAGAAGAAGGGTTTCTTGTATCAAAACCACATATCTTATACTAAATCACTGTTTTCTACAATTTTTCTATACAAATATGTGTTTTCCACACAGAAATCCTACATGTAGATTTTCTCAGGCAATGACTGTGAGAGTATCAGGTATGAAGAAACTCATGGTAGCTGTTTACTACCTGGTGCAGTTTTTCAAGTGTCAAGTAAACCTGTCTCAACAGGAAAATCAATAAAAATGATGTTTTTTGTAATACTGGTAAATACCTATTGACCCTCCCTGGCATGTTCATAGAGTAGTTCTTGTTGAAATCATGGGCTGTGAGTGTGCAGGGTTCTTGTAACAATGAAAAGAAAAATATAGTACCCACCCCCATTAAAATTTACTTTTATCTAATCGCTAGGCTAATTTATATTGAAAAGGTCTTTATCTGCTGGTTGAGGGGATGCAGTCAAGTTTTCTGTGATAGAGTTTTCCATAGCTTGGGAGAAGCTGTCAAGAAGGCCTTCTCATACAGTATCTCTCACCAGAGGGATCTATTGCTATTACATTACAGGTTGAGTATGCTTTATCTGAAATGTTTGGGATCAGAAATATTTTGCATTATATATATATATGTGTGTGTGTGTGTGTGTGTGTGTGTGTGTAGAGAGAGGCCATAGTGGCACAGTGGATCAAACTGCTGAGCTGCTAAACTTGCTGACCAAAAGGTCGGTGATTCAACTCCAAGGATGGGGTGAGCGCCCGCTGCCGCCCCAACGCAGTCGCACTCGCCGCGCCGGCGGAGGACGCCTGGCCTGCCCTGGCCGCGGCGGAGGAGGCCTGGCCGCGGCGAGAGGCCCAGTTTGTGGTGGTGGCCCAGGTCGCGGCGGCGCTCCCGCCTCCTCCTCCGCCCCCACCTCAGCAGCCCCAACTGCCGCCCGGCCTTCTTTCCTCCCCCTTCCCTCTCTTTCTCCTTCCTCCCTTCCTTTCCTTCCACTCTTTTCTTCCTTCCTTCTTTCTTTCCTCCCTCCCTCTCTTTCACCTTCTTTCCTTCCACCTACCCATCCATCCATCCACCCTTTCCTCCTCCCTCCCTCCTCCTCTCTTTCTCCTTCCTTCCTTCCACCCATCCACCCTTTCATCCTTTCTTTCAACTGTTCTCCCTCCCTCCATGCCCCTCTTTCACCTTCCTTTCTTTCTTTCCTGCCACCCTTTTATCTTTTCTTCCTTCTCACTTTCCCTCCTCCCTTTCCTCCCTCCATCCTTCTCTTCTTCCCCTCCTTCCTTCCTTCTCCTGTTCATATTTGGGCATATTGAGTATTCATGTCAAGTTAGGTCCTGATCCAACATTGTGCTCTCTGGATGTAGGCAGGGGCGGTCCCAGCGATTCCGCCACCTACGTGGCCACGTAGGGCGTCACCGGCTGGGAGGGGCACCACCAGCTGGGAGGCGTGCCACCGCGCCGCCTCCGCGCCCCCACCGCCGCCCCACCGCCGCCGCACTGCCCTGCGCCGCCGGCCGCAAGCGCGCAGAAAGCACCTACAGGCGCTATAGCGCCTGTAGACGCTTTCTGTGCATGCACGTCTCGCCTGCAAGCTCGCTCCCAAGCGCGCCTGCCACTTTGGAGCCAGCACGCAGGCGCTCTGGCTCCAAAGCGG
This sequence comes from Anolis apletophallus, assembly GCA_030556195.1. Classification (NCBI taxonomy): domain Eukaryota; kingdom Metazoa; phylum Chordata; class Lepidosauria; order Squamata; family Anolidae; genus Anolis; species Anolis apletophallus. The sequence goes on along the minus strand of JARBWK010000006.1, from coordinate 80,494,421 downwards.
CTGGCGCGCTTGGGAGCGACCGCGCGTGCGCGGACGTTCGCGCATGCGCAGAAACGTCTACAGGCAATATAGCACCTATAGGTGCTTCTGCGCGCCGCCCGGTGGCGCAGGGCAGTGCGGCAGCGGTGGGGGCGCGGAGGCACGTGCAGAAAAGGTGCGCCGCGGAGGTATGCCGTGGCCGATGGGGCGGCGGCGTGCGGTGGCAGCGGCGTGGCGGCAGCGGCGGCATGGGCGTGCCAGCAGCGGCGTGGGCATGGCGGCGGCGGTGAGTGACGCGGCGGCGGGGGAGGGGCGACAAAATTTTCTTTGCGTACCCCCCCCCCAGATTAGGTTGGACCGCCCCTGGATGTAGGTGAACTACAACTCCAAAACTCAAGGTCAGTTCCCAAGCAAACCCTTTCAGTACTTTCTGTTGGTAATGAGAGTTCAATATGCCAAGTTTGGTTCAATTCCATTGTTGCAAGAGTTCAGGATGCTCTTTGATTGTGTGTTAACTATAAATCCCAGAAACTGTAACTCTCAAATGTCAAGGTCTATTTTCCCACAACTCCATCTGTGTTCACATTTGGGCATATTGAGTATTCATGCCAAGTTTGGTCCAGATCCATCATTATTTGAGTCCTCAGTGCTCTCTGGATGGAGGTGAACTACAACTCCACAACTCAAGGTCAATGCCCACCAAAGCCTTCCAGTATTTCCTGTTGGTCATGGGAGTTCTGTGTGCCAAGATTGGTTAATTCCATCATTGGTGGGGTTTAGAATGCTCTTTGATTGTAGGCGAACTACTAATCCCAGCAACTACAACTCCCAAATGTCAAGGTCTATTTTCCCCCAAATCCACCAGTGTTCACATTTGGGCATATTAAGTATGGGGGGTGGAGCCGGGGGTGGGGAGGGGCAGAGCTGGGGAGGGGCAGAGCCAGGGAGGGGGCGGAGCTGGGGAGGGGGCGGAGCCGGGGCGGGGGCAGACCCTTAGTCCCCCCAGGTGATCAGTGACCGAAATTCAGGCCCCCGGTCCGGTAGAAGTTGGGCAGCCCTGGTCTAGGAGAAACCTTTACCCCTCTCCCCTCTCTATACATACATACACACACACACACACACACGAAATATTTTGGAGATGGGATCCAAGTTTAAACCTGAAATTCATTTCTGTTTCATACACTATTATGCTTGAAGGTAATAATTTTGTCATTAAACAATATGTGGGTACATTGACCTTTCAAAAAGGAAAAGCCAACCATGTGGACAATTCCAGGTTTTGGAGTTATTTGGATTTTAATATTCTGAATAAGGGATGTTCAACCTGTATTTCTTGATTTTGTGCAATGCTAGTGTTGTTGTTAAAGAAGCAAAGAGAGCAAAGGACTAATAAAAATAGGACACAGCAATCCATCTGGACTCTCCAAGCTACTCACAGTAAGCAATCACTCCTAACACTGAAGATATTGGAAGGAAATTAGACAGGATTACAGCCAGCAGCTGAAGAAATTCTGGATCTCTGCATTCTTGGCTGAATGTTCTCTCCCCACTTCCTTAACTCTGCTTCCTCTCAGCATATTTCAGAACCAGGATGAATTTTCAGCATCCCAAACAGCTGCATTGCTTCCCTAATACAGCAGAGCTAAGCAGAATGCCAGAAGGCAGCAGGTAATTTAATAAGGCAAGACATGTAAGACATTGCCTAGCCCTGCCATGCAGCAATGAATGATGCTATTGTGTGGTATGGCTGCTTTGCAAACCAGGCATCCTTTTCCAAGTAGGAAAAAATTGTACAGCTCTCTCCTGATAAAAGAGTTTTCAAAGCAAAGATTAATATGATTGAATTTCAGTGTTTACTATATTTTTCCAGAGGAAATTAGGTAATTTCAGAACAAACAAAAGAGCAAATCCATGCTTTCTCTTCAGAGCCTCTTCTTTGCATTTTTCCTCTTTTCTCTTCCAAGCCACTTATTATTTTCACTGTGGAATGAAGTGTTTATTATCTTGAACTAAATTATTATGAAGTGGCAGTGGAATCTCTGTATTAGTTGTCTCAGCCTTTCCAATAGCATAGTAACTTTGCACCAAAGAATTTCCAGCTCTTTTAATGCTCTGTTGTGCCATTCTGGGTAAACAGTGAAATGAGCAAGAGAAACACAATGTTTTTTCTTATCTTTTTAACAGGATGAACATAAAAAAACTCAACAGAAACCCATGTAGAAAACATTGCACTGATTTCAATGTGTCCTTAAACACCCATGTTCTGCACACACCCATTATGTATGAAGTTGATAATTAATGTTGTTGTTGTATTTATTAATATATCTTTTTATTGTCATGGCTTATGGCTCGTACAATAAGCAATTCATTCATTCATTTTTTTCTTGACTAGGTGTCAAGGCTGCTTGCAGACATTAAAATAGAAACAGCCTCCAAAATTCATATACAATACAAAAATTCAAAATATAATTAAGCTAACAAGAGAATGAAAAGCAAGAACATTGTGATAAAAATAAAGAAACAGTATAGTATGGTCCCTGTGAACATGAAGGTACATTCCTGGACTTTGCGTAGATATGTAGAACTGCAGATACGGTGTTACCTCACTGTTTACTGGTTTGCTTTACGCTGACTTGCTGTTTCACATTATATATATGAATTTATTGGGGGCTGAGTCAGGGAAAGAGGAAAGGGGAAGAGGAGGCTGCCACTGAGAACAAGGGAAGCATGCTGTCGCCTCCTTCCTACTCCGGGGGCTCCTTGGACTGCTGTTGCTGAAAATCCATGATGTAGGGATGCCTTGCTCCTTCTTCACTCCTCCTCCTCTTCCCCCTCCTCTTTCTCTTTCCTAAATCTCCATCACCTTTGGCAGGCTTTGAGCCAAGACCGCTGAGGAAAGAACATGCCCAGTCCTCAGGCAGGCAGTGAGGGAGGAAGGGAAATAGCGCCCCTGCCCAGTTGAGGCCTCCTGCGAGCTCTCCCTCCCTCTGCCTCCCGGCCTGCCTGCCTGCCTGTCTGAGCCATGGGCCATGGTATACAGCAAGGAAAACCAGTTGGTCCCCAAAGAGGTGAGTGGGCCCTTCCCCTCCTAAAGCTGTCTCCTCCGCCTCCAGCACCTTTGGACCTCTGGCCTTGGACGCAAAGAGCCAAAGGCGATGGAGATTTAGGAAGGGGGAAGAGGAGGAGGGGTGGAGGGGGAGGCACTAATAACTCAAGAATCAGGAAAGGATAAATTTCATATATGTATATTGTAACTTTCAGATAAGTATATCATCTACTCATTCAACAATGTAAAAATCATATGGTTCGTCTAAAGGCGCATGGAAACAGAGTATCAGTACAATAAACAATCAAATCCGCATTACTCACAGTACCCATTGGCTGGATAATATAACACAAAGTCAAATATATATCACAGTGATATTTGTGACCTGGTAGTGAAGTCAATCATCAAAGAAAATTATAATCCTGGGCCCGATGGTGGAGGCAGGCAACCCTACATTGTGGATTTTCACTTATCACGGGTGTTCGTGGAATGTTAACACCTGTGATAAGTGAGGGAACAGTGTAATAGCAAACCCTATTGTTTTCAATGGGAAAAGTGGTAGAGGTACTGAGAGGGTGTGTGTGTGTAACATGTTCAAGAAGCCGTAAGGCAGTGCTTTTCAACCTGTGGATCCCCAGGTGTTTTGGCCTACAACTCCCAGAAATGCCAGCCAGATTACCAGCTGTTAGGATTTCTGGGGACCCACAGGTTGGGAACCACTGCCCTTAGTGGATAACTGAAACTATAGATAAAAGAAATCACAGCACATTCTGAGAAGCCTTTTCCCAATCAGCCATCAAAGACCTGCTGAAATGAAAAGATCTACTACATCTGCTTATGAAAGGATGGTAAGGAGGAGGGTAGGCAAACAAGGATGGCAGTATGAGAGCAGACACCAAGAAGGTCCTCTCTGGTGTTCCTACCCAATGTAAATGTGAAGGGATAATTAGAAGAACCTCTCTAGAAGATCTCAAAACATGGGCAGCCTTATATGGGAGAATTTGGTTCTTCAGACAGGCAAGTCTTGAACTGTATAGAGCTCAAAACTAGTACTGTTAGAAGGTGTTAAGTCTAAAACAAAAACCCAAACGAGTAAAAGCTGAAATAAAGTGAGGGCGGGAAGGAAGGAAGGAGGGGAAATGAGGAAAGAGGAAGGAAATGATTCACTCAATAAGAAGACAGGATTGTGCTTATTTGCATGTACTAATTCCTTTGTATAGATGCAAATTGAGAAATAACTACATTAATTTAAATGCTGTAGGAATAAAAAAAAACATTTCACCACTGGGGTGAAAGACTGGGACCAGCTGATCTATATCAATGGTATTAATGAGGATTAAGCAATCTTGAATTAAGCATATCTCCTATAATAATATAATAAGTGTGCATGCACATGCATTTTATTATCCAAATGGATGAATTAATTAAAAAAAATTAGAATCTGTATCTAACCAGTACTGCCACACACAGACTGGAATTCGTGGTCATAGTATGTAACCCAGAGTTATGCAACCATAACTGTACTCTGTTGATGTTTCCAAATAGTCACATTTTTTTGCATGATTGCCATATTTATAAGAGTCTCCCAATCCTGCATTGTTTATTTATTTACTATTTTTATATTTTACCTTTCTCGACTTTGAAGGAGACTCAAGGCGGGTTACAGATAGGCAAGAATTCAACAATTAAAAAAACATTTAAATTAAAATTAAGATCAAAATTGAAATACATTAAAACACTTTAAAAACCTTACAATAACTATAAAACCATTCTATCTTCAATCATAGTCCAGGTCATTCTGGTAGTCATTGCACATAATTCCAGTCCATCTATTGCACTATAGTTCTTCTCCAAAGGGTTGATCTCAAAGCTATGTTTTCACTCTCTTTCTAAAGGTCAGGAGGGAGGTGGCTGATCTAACATCACTGGGGAGGGAGTTCCACAGCTGAGGGGCCACCACTGAGAATGCCCTGTCTCTCATTCTCACCAATTGTGCCTGCTAAGAAGGTGGGACCAAGAGCAAGGTGATCTTAATTTTTAAAGGGCAACAGCCACTACTAGTGACAAAGGTCTGTTTGGCTGTTGATCGGGGCACAGCATCACAGTCTACCCTTTGTTGTGATCTCCAAATGTGAGGAGAAATGTGAGAGGGATCCTGCTTCTGATTGCCACACCAGAGACTGCTGGAGGAAGCCAGAGAAACATCAGTAGGTGTACCTTGATTGACAGGAGAAGAAACCTCCATAACTTGCTGCATCTGCTGCCCAATTCAGAAGGATGGCAGGTTGCCAGGCAGGCCAGAAGATGAAACTTAATTAAGACTTTGTCAGAGTCTCCAAATGCAGACACTAGAATCCCAGGAACAAGAGGGTTCCTTATAATAAGAGGACTGCTGAAGTGCAGAAGCACTCTCAAAAACAGGAAGTTGTTTGCTTGTAACTAGTTTCAGATGAGTGATTTGAAGATCAGATAACCTTCACTGATGGGTTTTCTCATTGCTAGTTAGCTTTCCTTTGTGCAACCCAGCAGCCTAGAGAATTTCCCATACACCCAGGTCCAAGCAGATATTTTTATGTCAGTGTATTGTATATATTTGAGCAACAGGCACTTTTCCAGTAATGCTTGCATAGCTAGAATTTTAAGTAAACCTTAGTCAAATGGGCAATATGACAACTGTGGCTGGATTTACACTGCTATATAATCCAGATTACCAAAGCAGATGATCCAGAGTATCTGCTTTGAATTGGATTATATGAGTCTATACTGCCATATAATCCAGTTCAAAACAGATAATCTGGATTTTATATGGTAGTGTAGATCCAGCCTGCATCTTTCATTTGGAGTTGATAAAGATATCTGAAGTTGTTACTGTTGATTTTGGGTTTGAGGGGCCAACCAAAGGCAAGATGGATCATGGTATCCTTGACGTCACTGGATTGACTCTGAAGGAGTTGGGGGTGGTGACTGCTGACAGGGCGCTCTGGCGTGGGATGGTCCATGAGGTCATGAAGAGTAACTGAACAAATAAACAACAAAAGTCTGACATTTCTTTATTTTTTGTGTTGCATTATTGATATATGGTGCAGGTACTATAAACCATTTTAGTTCCCTGAAAGATTTATGTGTAGACTGAACTTTTAAAATACAGGCAGACCACAATATATAGCTTTGGATAACATATCAAAGGGTCAACACCCCCTGCGGTATTTGTTTTGCTGTCTGCTCTCCTCACTTTCTGTCCTTGTGATCATTGGATTTTTTTTTTAAATCGCTTGTTGTGGAAACACAGATTGGTAATAAAGCTTCAGTGGAGAAACCTTTTCCTAGAGAATTTCCCTAGGGTAGATTTCTTTCACTCCCTGTTGTCTCACCCCCCCCCTCTTGTTCTTACCTATGAGTTATTTGTAAGTCGGATGTTTGTGACTTGGGGACTTTCTGTACATCAGTTTGAAGAAATGAGAAGGCATTGAAATTTAGTTACAGAAAATGGTGGTGATGGTGGGGACCTGGCTGAACAATAAAAACTAAGAAAAGAAATAATGAGCTTGGGGAAGTCTTACCTACCATTGATTGCAACATTACTGTTTTCCACCATTTTAATAGCCTGTTTAATAACCACTTTGTTTCTTTATTGTAAAAGATGGAATGAAGTTCTCATACTTTTAAGGTGAAAAGTAGACATGGTTTCATACTTTTTTTTCCTGCTGGAGAACAAACTGGTGTAATGAAAGATATGCTTTGTCTAACTAAGAACTAATTTTAGCACTGTAACCATAGGAAATTAAACACCTATCTGCTGGAAAAATAAATTGTGTTCCAATGGAAATTTATCATGGAAGCTTTTGTAAAAGAAAACTGGATTGTGTGTCATGCCCCACACCGTACATGCCCAGACGTAATATGTATTTGAGAATAATCAGAAAGAGATTGAGAGAGAGAGAGAGAATGAGAGAGGATACACAAAAAAGACAACTTGAATTGAGATTAATACAGAGAAATGGTTATGCTCATACTATGGTATGGGTAAATGATTTATTATATGCAAACTGAGATAAAGTATGGATTATGTGCTCTTAAGTATAAAACATGTGGCTCCATGTCTTGATAATTTGATTAGGCTATTAATTACTCTTACAAGAACTGCATTAAATAGCTCAGCGTTCATAGTGCTTTGTTCTTCTCTTTCTGCTCTTTTGAAGGGGCCTTCCCTTGTTACTTTTCTCTAAAGCATTGTTACCCAACATGTCTAAGGATAATGAGTGTTATAATTAAGCATATTCAGATGGCAGCATGTAAATTATGGCTGTTGTAAGGGGAAAAAATATAGCTGACACTAACTGGAGTACAGAATGGAATGTATTGAAAAAAATATAGATTTCTATGGCTTGAACCCAGCATTGGGAATAGTGCATCACATAACTACATCTCTGTAGCTATTTTTCCTGATGTTATCCCTTCAGGCCACCTTGTAAGTAGTGCGGCCTCCCCCCCCCTTCCCAATCAAAATGGGTATTTCCATGTTGTCAGAGAGCAGGGGGATTACCAGGAACACTTCCAGTCACACTGGGCCCTTGATATCAATAAAGGTTTCGCTGAAGGATCCCCTATGAATAACAAAACCTGTGAGTGCTCAAGTCCCATTACATAAAATTATCTCTCTTAAATAAAATGAGAAAATCAAACATTTACTTTTGGTTTTTTAAAAAAATGTTTTCAAGCTGTTGATGGGCTGGCTTGCCTTTTACTAAAATTGAACAAGTATCCACGGGGACCTTTTGGGGTCCTTAAGAAGTCCTTGAAAGTGGTGTCCTGCAGCACATTCTTGCTGTTGGTCATCTTGCTGTCCAACCATGCAGAGCCCTTCCACACAGCCATATAACCCAGAATATCCAACTTTTCTGTGGGTCCTTCCACACAGCCAGGTAACCCATAATATCAAGGCAGGAAATCCCATAATATCTGCTATGAACTGGAATATATGGCAGTGTGGATTCAGATATCCCAGTTCATAGCAGATATTGTAGGATTTCCTGCCTTGATATTCTGGGTTACCTGGCTATGTGGAAGGACCCACAGAAAAGTTGTTATGTGGGAAAGCTGACCAACAAGTGCTATAATTCATCAACAGCATTCCATCCCTTGTTGCCACTTAGAAGTATGACAAACTCTTCCTCTTGTCCTGTGTGCACTTACTGAAGGGTAAACATCACTTAACGGAAAGGGATTTACATCTACTCAGAGGAGTACAGCATTGCCTTAGGTGAGGGTTTTGTAAAAAAAACCAACCAGTTTATATGCTGATCTTTTCAGCTGCTACTACTAGAGGTAAATCCTTGACTGTTTCATCTTTGCATGCAAGGATGAATAAAGTTTTCTACACCCTTCACCTGCATGGGAGAAAAAGAATACAGTGTTCCCTCACTTGTTGCTGGGATTAGGTTCCAGGACCTCCCACAATAAGTGAAAAACCGCAATGTAGGGATGCTATATTTATTTTAATATTTATACATTATTTTAGTAGTTATACACTATTTTAAGTCTTTATAAACTTAAAATAAAGTGAAGGAAATGCTCTTCAAGGCTGGAGGGTGGGAGGACTGAGGAGGGAAAGTGTCTTGGAGAGCAGCGGCAGCAAACCCCCACAAAAGAACAAAAATACCATGATATATATATATTAAATTAATATTTTTTAAATCTGCAAAACAGCGAATCCGCAATAAGCAAACTGCGAAGTAGCAAGAGAACACTGTACCCCTTAATAGTACTCTCCCCGTGTTCAAACATCCTGAAATTCTTTACAAAATTTATTATATGAGAAAAATACACATCCTTTGTACAGAGAAAAATTCCCCTCTTTTTTTTGCACATTAAAAAGTGATTTCCTGGGCAGAAAGGTTTCCTAGGCAGAAAGCTCATTTTCCGCACAGAAATGTGTGTGCGCACAAAAAAATTTCTACACAAAATAATTCCTATGCAACTTTGGCATGTTTGAATACCAGAAAAAAATGTGGACATTTCTGACTGACTTATTCGTCCCAATGGAAATTTCCTAACTCTCAGGAAAATTGTTGGTCTACCTGTGAATGAAAAATTGTAAATTCATTCAATAGTAAGGAACACCATGATGCTGGCATTCTTGAATTCTTGGCAAGATTTGTTCAGAATGATTTTGCTTTTGGATAAAGGTAGAGTGTGACTTGCCCCAAATCATCCAGTGGTTTTCAATGGCTGAGTAGAGATTTCTACCCTAATCTCTAGGCGTAGTCTAACATGCAAACCACTACAGCATGATGCCTTGTTTGAAAATCTCCCTTAACTGTAAATCTCAGGATTTCATAACATTGATGTATGATAGCTAAAGTGGAATCACAGTGCTATAAGCATGTAGCATTAAATGGCTCAGACGCTCAGTCCCCTTCCACACAGCTGAATAAAATCTCACATTGAACCGGAATATATGGAAGTGTAGTCTCAGATAACCCAGTTCAAAGCACATTTTGTGGGATTTTCTGCCTTGATATTCTGGGTTATATGGCTGTGTGAAAGGGCCCTTTACTCCATTACCTATAGCTCTTTGCTACTGTAAATACAAAAAAGAAGATTTGTTAAAAGTAACCTGCAAAACTAAATGGAAGTATGTTGCTAAAGCATTGACCCCACCTTCTTTTCAAGTAACTTGTAAGGACCTATCCCACATGTATTTTTTCTTCTTCTGGAAGGCATAATAATTGAATGAGGTTTTTGTCTTCACGGTTTTACTTGTTCAACAACTTGAGTCAGTATCTGTCCTCCGAATTAGAACAAAGTGTTGAAGCTGGAGGAAGATGTTGCACATTGATGGTAAACAACATTAATTGTCTTGGCATAGGATCGGATTGTGAAACATGGTTCTGTAACGTAATGGGAGCTCAATAGATATAGAAATATAAATATAGAAAGAGAAAACAAACAGCAGGAGAGGGGAACATGACAGAGTCTACTGTTTGCTGTGTATCGTGCAGCTTTGAATGGGACAGTGATATTTCTGATCTTCTCAAAATCTTGCTTTCAAAAAAATTAGAGAGGGACCTAAGCGAGGAGTGTATGCAGTCTTTCCTCTAGGACAGTGGTTCTCAAGCTGTGGGTCCCCAGATGTTTGTTTTGGCCTTCAACTCCCAGAAATCCTACGAGCTGGTAAACTGGCTACGATTTCTGGGAGTTGTAGGCCAAAACACCTGGGGACCCACAGTTTGAGAACCACTGCTCTATGAATAGTATTGCCAAGTTAATTTGGGAACTGTTGCTCTGCTTTACTTGCAAGTGGGTATTATCTCAAATATAGCTGAGTGTGGTATTTGCCTCTGCATCTACGCCATAATTATTTGTATTTAGATCAAGATCAAGTTGTGGATAGTATTGTTAAAAAAACAGTCTAGACTCTCCATGAATATATGCAGAAGGTAAAAGTGTAAATTCAGGAACACCTCAGCACTGGGACATAAATAACTTGAGTGAACCTCAATAATACGAGAAGTGTCTTGCTGGATTAGCTGAAAACCTCTTATAGTATTTGCAAATATATACTATGTGGGCCACAACCAATCAAATCTATGGTCTATTGCTGATCTGAATAATGCTTTGTAGAAAAATTAATACTTTAGTCATAAAACTAAGTATTATTGAGGTGGATACATTCACATAAAAACATAGATTATTGTGAATTTGGCTGACATCATTACATACGGTACCATCCCCTGTGCTAGCTCAATTGTAGTTGTACAAGATGTGACTCAACTATTCCCAAATGAAAATTGCTGATTAATGGCCACAGGCTACTGATGTTGCTGCAGACATATGAATTTTGACTACTCCTAATAAGCTCTCCATGCCATTAATTATATAAACTGCTGATACATCCCAAACAATTGAAATCAATGTGTCCTCCCTCATTGCTTATGGTCACATGCAGACATATCCTCTACTGTTCTTGATCTCTTCCCCACCCTGTTCCATAATGTCACCATATTTTTCTTACTCCTCCTTATTGAAATCCAGTTCCATCCAAAGTTGATCACACAGGAAAGAAAGAACTTCTTTGATTGGTAAAAGAAGCAATACTCTCTCAGTGATCCCTGCCAAAGCTGGGGACAGTGGTGACAATTTTGGGATAATTCTTCCTTTTTTCTATGGCTAAATGACATCTCCACAATTAGGGTGAGCATTAGATTCGTGTAATATAGTAATCTTAGTTCTGAGCCAAAAAAAAGGTGAAGCGACTTTAATAGCACCTGGAGCTCCTATTAAGGAACATCACCTCTAATTTCATTGCCATGCTTCAATGCTGTACAATGCTGGGATTTGTAGTTTGGTGATGCATCAGCATTTTTAGCAGCCCCCATAATCCCAAACTACAGCCTCCACAACCCCATAGCACTGAGCCAGGGCATTTAAATTGGATTCCTTCCATGGGACAGATGCACTCCAGGTTTTCTTTTCCATTGCTGAAAGCTTTGATGTTCTAATATTTTTGTTTATAAAGAAATAATTATAAGCAGGCATCCACTGTAATGAGTACTTTTTGGCCAAATTACGAAGAGTGCATTTGTTGCTACTATGCATTACATTTGGCACCAATTTTTTTTTTTTGGTTTCAGGGTATTGAAAATTGAGGTGTGCATTCGATTTGATGGCATATTAGACTCAAGTAAATATGGGTATTTAAAAGATGGCCCTTGAAAGCTTGCAAAAGTGACATAATTTGAAAATGGTGGTCTGGCAACTCTGGACACATCAAGGAATGCAAAGATTGCTGGGGGTTGCATGTGATTTATTTATTTATTTAAAACATTTCTATCCCGTCCTTCTCAGCCTCCATGGAGGGAGTCAGAATGGCTTGTAACAGCAAAGATTCAATGCCATACAATATCATCACATAATAAAAATGACATACATAATAAATAATTATACAATACACACACACATAAACAGTTTGCCAAGTTAAAACATCATCAAACTCAATCCAAAATTGTGGTCCAGTAAAATCTTTGTCTTTATTGATACAGTCCCTCTAATCTACGAACGCCTGATTCCATAGTCAGGATTTCAGTTGTTTCCTGAAGGTCAGGAGGGAGGGTGCATACCTAACCTCATTGGGAAGAGAGTTCTATAGCTGGGGGCCACCACAGAGAAGGCCCTGTGTCTCGTCCCCACCAAACGCGACTGCAAAGGCAGTGGGATCAAGAGCAGGGCCTCTCCTGAAGATCTTAAAGTCCTTGATGGTTTGTAGGAGAAGATACATTCGGACTTGTAGGACATGCATTCCCTATCACTACTATAAAGCATATTTTCCAAATGCCTGGGAGTTGCAGACTGAGGGTGAATGGGTGGAAATCATCTCTTCAATTTATATATGGATGCAGTTTACCTTCTTATGGAATCCTTCTCCATGCAATTTTCTAACCCAAGGCCTTTATATCTTATTTACTTGTCACAACTCAGTGTGTCAAAATATCTCCCATTCTCAGAAGTGTTTACAACATAATCTTGCCCATTTATTAGTTGAGTATGTTATGTATTAGTGGATTGGACTGTAAGAGACAGCAATGTGTGTATGTGTGTACACGTGTGAATGATTTTACTCTACTTTTTAGGGATATCCCAAGCAGCTTACATAAAATCAGTAAAACTAGGGTTGTTCCTTTCTGCCTTGTTCAAGTCATTGTCTTGTTCTAGGATGTCATCCCTACTTAAAAATAAGTGCTCTTTTACCCATTTGAATGGGTTTTCAGCTCAGCTCATCCCAAGACCATTGACAACTGTTTGCTGATGTCCCTCTATCTCCCTTCAATACCAGTGTTGTAGACTTTGATTGTTCGGGGAGAGAGAAGGGGAAACCAGCTGTCCACAAAGGAGCAACCTCAGTTAGGTGGCCGATTGCCTTGTTGTGCTTGATCAACTGATGGTAGAATCATCATCACTTTTCTATATGACCATGTTTTAGGTTTAATTGAGGTATCTCTTTACCTTCTTGTTGAAGTTGGAATTCATCCAGAACAAACAGAAAAACACCCACATTTCATCTGACAGATACTCTAATTACCATAGGTCTAAAATCCTCACATTTGTATCCATTTGAAAGTCTGCTTAGAAAGAATTTAGTTTGCCGACCTGGTCTAACCCTGTCCATATATTATGCAACTGTAGCCAAAGCTGTAGCTTAAGGTGTTCTTACTGAAACACAGACAATGTAATATCTGATTAATTACCTACATCTAATGAAACACTCTGCTTCTACATGCATGACAGGTGCCTTACCTGTTCTACGGGAACATACAAGGACAATTAATAACAGTGAGTCTAAATTTTACAAATACTTACGTGCTTTCACTACAAATTTAGCTTTACATTTTAACCACTCCAAGAGTTAAGGTGGTTGTTGTTTGAACACATATCTAAGGTCCACAATAAACCTACAATTTTAGAAAGTGAAGTGGAAGGTGTTCTCGGAATACATGGGATAAATAAATCACATGGAACAGATGACGTTGCAGTAGAGCTGCTTAAAGCTACAAATGACAAAACAACACTCAAAACCAGGGGAATTCCAGACAAGAAACAGTCAAGGCTAGCCAATCACCTCCCAACAAAGGATTCCCTCAGACAGACCTTGAAACTGGCCTGTTGCTACATTCACATCTAACTCAAACAGACAAGAATTCTTTCTCCCATCCGGGACATTCCACAGATATATAAACTCAGTTTTCCTACTTTATAACAGACCTCACAACCCCTGAGGATGCCATAGATGCAGATGAAATGTCAGGAAAGATTGCTTCTGGAACGTGGCCATACAGCCCGGAAAACTCACAACCCAGTGATTCTGACTATAAAAGCCTTTGACAATACATAAAATGACTTCAGTTTTAACTAAAACCTATCATCAAATATGGAAAATGAAACAATGGCCAAAGACCAAAAATGATCAATATACATTTCAATCCCTAAGAAAAGACACCAGAGGCTGGAGTACTAATGTCTTTCCCAGAAAATCATGTTGTCAAATGATATCCCAAAATACTGTGACCTCAGATTAGTCATTTTGCCTTCTTATGAGAGTTCATCCTTGATTTGAACTAGAACCCATTTGTTTGTCATTTGGGCAACTTACAGTATCAACCAAACTTTCCTTAAATATCTCATTTCAAATGAATTGACCCCCCCCCCCATCAGCATTCTTTACTGACTAATCGTAGTATCCATCCATACAAATTTAGTCCCCGACTTGATGAGATTAATTTTATTAATGTGACCACATTAGTGAATCCTTCTATTGAGTCAGTGGGTTTGCTTAAATCAGAAGTAAAATTGGATGTAGGCCAAAATTTGTAATTAAGTTACTCCAAATGCTAGTATTTTCCAGTTCTGCAGAGCTACTGTGCTTCTTAGAAATTGAGGCACTGGGAATTCAACCATACGTCTTGCGCATAAAAGGTATCTAATGAGTTATTAATCCAGGGTTTTTCAGGGTGACAAGCAATCAGTGAATCAGATCATCTATTATATCTGCCATAATACTGCCCTGCAGCTGATCATAAATCAATTGCTAGGTTTCACAGGGTTAGGCTGAACTGACTTAGTAGCGCAAGGTGTTTTTTTAAAAGAAATATTTAAAATGTTGAACAATAAAAAAGATTTGTTGGTTTTTATAAACTATTGATATGCCATTAAAATGAAAACAGTATAGAAATTAAGATGAAAATAGATGAGGTTTTTTTTTGTGATTTTGTATTTTATGGAACTGTGTTTTGCTGCAGATTACTGGGAGTGATTTCCCCCTCCTCAAATTTGCTCCACCATTTCACCTCTGAATGTTTTAAAACGGTTTTCATGAAATATCACTTGAGTCACAGCAGTTCAAGAATGTCATGATAACATTCAGGTTGAATGGTCAGAGTAACTAAATTGACTCTGTCCTTTTTGCTTTGGCATTTATGTCCCAACTTGGTTTGAACGTTTTGCTTTTGTGCTACAAGCTAATGTTTACAAAGGCAAGACTGGTGCCAAATTATGGTTATACAAAGTTTTAACTGTAGTAAGCAATGTTACATTTTTCTGACTACAAGATCAGAAACACTTGCCTTACCATGCAGGTTTATTGCTGGAGAAATCAGACTTCAAGGATATATGACTGGAATAATGCCTACAGGCTCAGGAAGTGAGAATAAAAGTCCAACTTGCTCTTCCCACGAAAGGAGCAGAGTTTGCAAGTAAGGTTAACAATATGACTTCTGAGATTGGGAAACAATCTTAAATGTCACTACTATTATACTTCTGAAATTCAAAGTTCCTACTGATTGATTTATTATTTATTTGCTTTTATTAGAAATGAATCCTGAATTCATCCACATAAATTGGACCAAGTGAAGTTAATAACAAAATAAAATTAAACAACAGCTATAGTTATACATTTCATTTTCATTTCATTTCAATTTATTATTTGATGAGTCGCTCTCCAGCAGAGTGCTCCGAGTGACTTACACAGCAATAAAACAACAAGCATATCAACAATAAATCACAGTTTAAAAGCTTTGACAAAGAGCCAAGTTTTGAGAGCTTGGGAGAATGACCGCAAATCAGGTATAGCTCTAATGTATGGAGGTAACGAGTTCTACAAGGTTGGGGCAAGAACCGAAAAGGCCCTGTGCCTCGTGGAGTCCAGGCGAGCCTCCCTGGGACTGGGAATAGACAAAAGGTTTTCTTGAGCTGATCTCAGTGGTTTCTGATGGCAGATACGTGAAAGACGCTCTCTGAGGTATTTCAGGCCTTGACTATGAATGGCTCTAAAGGTCAGAACCAGTGTCTTATAGGTAGCCCGATGTTGTATTGGGAGCCAATGGAGGTGTTGTAGTACTGGAGCTATATGATATCTCATTGGTGTCCGAGTGAGTAGTCTGGCAGCTGCGCTTTGGACCACCTGGATCTTCCGTGTCAATGAGAGAGGAGTACCAGCATACAAAGCATTACAATAATCCAGCCTACATGTGGCCCCTGGTGGCGCAGTGAGTTAAAGCGCTGAGCTGCTGAGCTTGTTGACCTAAAGGTCGCAGGTTTGATTCCAGAGAGCGGTGTTAGCGACAGTTGTGTCACATGTCAGGGGCTCAGAACATGATTTCTCACATATGTTCAGAACTCCCTCCTTTCAGCATGCTTCAGCTGCATTTCAAGCACAAAATGCAACAGATGATGGCTAGAAGTAGGCAAACGTCATCTGATGGGCTCCTTTCCACTTTGTCCTTGAAATTTATTTATTTATTTATTATTTCGGCTTGATAGACCGCTCTATCCGAAGCTCAGAGCGGTTTACAGCACATAAAACATATCAAGTTAAAACACATAAAAGTGACATCATAAAACCAATTTAAAACCCCTACCCCCTACAATAAAACTACAGTAGATTAACACATAGTGCAGTGGCAACGACGCGGCAGGGTGGCAAATTATGGCAGGCACCGGTCAAGCACCAAATGCCTGCCTAAACAGACTTAAATGTGTCCTATAATGGGAAAAATGTTCCATGTGATGAAGTCCTTTAACTGCCATGCTTCTGTGCTGTGGAATTCTGGTATTTACAGTCTGGTGAGGCCCCTGCACATTTTGGCACAGAAGCCTAAAGGCCTAGTAAAACTACAGCTCCCACCGAACCACAGCAATTAGCATGGTGTCAAACTGCATTAATTATACAATGTAGATGTAGCCCCAGTTACTGAAAGTAGTCAAAAAAAAGGCTACCATTGATTCTCATGCAATATGATGTGAGACAAAGACAACAAGAGAAGGAAAGGTATGTTTTATTTTCCAGATGCCCTCCTTCCAATTCATTGAGTTTTTCATGACTCAGAAAATAAATGGCCGCAAAGTTGCTTAGAAGTAAGTTTGACCAATATCTATGAATTTTTCTTCAGAGAACATGCACACTGTGATGTGAGGAAGTCACCTGAGGTCAACAAAGCTGTCATACTAAGGAAATCAATTTCCGTAAGTCATGCTAAAAGAGAGAAAACGGAAACCATGTTATGATAAACCCAAAGCTGAAGTAAACCACAGAACTAATAGTCAGACCTATAATAGCCACTTCCTATACATAGTGAGTAGGAGAGCAAAACACATTTTCTACAAGCTAGGTTAGTGTAGAGACTACAAGGATCTGCAATATAATTGTGCACACTGACTATAACTCTTTTCCTTTTTGCTGCAGGTGGGCTGACAAAAGTCTGCAGACCGGCACCCATCCATGGACCACGAGTTTGAGTAACTTGCTTTTGATTTTCAGTAGAGCACTTAAACTCCCAGGATTCCCAACAATTGTCCATGCTGGTTGGCAATTCTGAGAACTGAAGCCTGAAATATCTGGAGGATTAGAGCATGAGTGTCCACACAGAAATATATTTGAATCTGTTTATTGTTTATTGTACAGATTAAAAATACTGGAAGGAAACAGCAGATGTACAAATGTTTAGGTAAATAAAGAGCCACTTCATTAACTATCTAAACCAGATTTGCAGCCAGGCTGTATATTGTGGAGCATGTTGAATCGGGTTGTTATTTACTTCCTCTTCAGGAAGTCAAGGGCAAACAAGCCCAAGCCCCAGATACAAGTTAATAAATTTAGCTTGCCCCTGGCTAACCTATTTCCAGGAAATCTGAAAATGTTGGCCCCCTCCTAAATCCTTGAGTCCTAAAGAAGAAAGCCAGTGAAGTTCTGTCTCAATTCCCACCCTCCAAAGAAAAACATCCAAGCATCAGCTTGGGAACCATGGAGTAAACAATCCTAGTTAGTGTGTGGAAAGACATCTCCTTACAAACTCTGTTGTGTCACTATATGCTGCTTGTACAGCACTTGAAAACATACCGTTGTAGAAAGGCTGTTTCTGCTTACAAGAAAAAGACAGAGATATATCCCTCTCAGAAGGGAAAATAACTCCTGAAAGAGTTATCATGGAGAAAAGGTTTCTCCACTGAAGCTTTATCACCAATCCTTGTTTCCACAATAAACCTTTTTTTTTTCAAAATGCAATTCTCACAGGGACAGAAAGTGAGATGGAATCTTCTGATCAGGGGCATAGATAGCAAAACAAAAACAACACAGGGCTTAACCCTCCCCTATGCTATCCAAAGCTTGCTAATCTATCTATATCCATATCTGGAGTTACATTTACAAATGTACCTGTTTTGACTTACAAACAAATTCAAGGTAAGAACAAACCTACAGAACCTATCTTGTTCATAACTTGCTGTAACTACTATATCTGTTCAAAGGGCACCACAGCTCTCTAGTATTTAGGGCACAATGTCAAATGCTGGGGAAATCCCAACCCTATCTCTTAAGGCAAGGGTCCTCAATTTTTTCAAACAGAGGGCCAGTTCACAACTCCTCCAACTGTTGGGGGGACAGACTATAATCTGGGGGGAAATGAACAAATTTCTATGCACATCACATATCTTATTTGTAGCCCTCCCTTCTGCTCGAGATCCCCGTGTACAACTGGGGGCCATTGTGTGATACAGAATGCTGGACTAGATGGGCTGAGGTCCGATTCAGCATGGCTCTTCTTATGTTCTTATGAAAGAAAATACAATATTGAAAACTAAGAACAATTTTAACCAACATAAATTTACCAGTATTTCAATGGTAAGTGTAGGCCTAACTTTGGCTGATGAGAAAGGTTAATTAGGATTGTTGCCATGTGCCTTCAAGACGTTTTAAGACTTAGGGTGACCCTAAGTCCAAAGTTTAGGGCAGAGGGCATATAAAAGACCTTGGAAATTTGCATCCAGCCCATGGGCCTTAGTTTGAGAGCGCTTGTCTTAGGGCTATTTTGATTTGGAATGTTTATCTGCATTACTATTAGAAGCATACAAATGGGCACCTCAGATAGTGGCCAGGGCATAACTGAAGGTGGGCATCCGAGCTGCCCTCAGGTTCAAGCTCTGCAGGGAAAGATAGGATGCTCCAAGAAGCCAAAAATGATTAGTTTCCTGGCAAAACATAAACACATTATTTTCACTTTTGCTCATCAAATTTAACACCATGTTTGGGGCCTATCTGTCTACATACATCTACAACACTAGGATTCTTATCACCTGAAACATGTATGTATATACTTGTTTCAGTATTGTGGCTGAGCTGACCAGTTTTGTTTTGAGTAAGAGAAACATTTATCTAAAAGCAAAATGGACAGCAGACATTGAACTGTGAAGAGTGTGATAGTTACGAGGATTAACATATAATGATACTAATTACTAGAGGTGCTTCTAACCAAACAACACTGCATGTTACATATCCTGGACTAATTGGCTTGTAAACAGGATGCTGCTAGATAATAATCAGCATCTTCACGTTCTGTCCTATCTGCCCATATGCTTTGGCAGTGAATGGCATTGTCCAACCAATTTCTGAATAAAATGTAGTGGTGGTTTGAGCATCAGGTTACAGCTCTGGATAACAGGTTTGATTCCTAACACAGCTATGAATTCCAACTGGGTGGCCTTGGGCAGGTCACACACTCCCCATTCCAGAAAACCCCTTGATATGTTTGCCTTGAGTCAGGAACAAATTGAAAGTACACAACAAAAACAAAGGGGCTGGATACAACAGAGATGGGTAGGTGGTGGCTACTGCATCCATTTTGTGGCTCCCACTGCCTTTGCTGCTTCAGAATTGGCCCTAAGTTCAAAATATGATCCCTCTTCCCCTTATTTTTTCTCTTCCAATTCCTTCACATTTTTTGACTTTGTGGTGCAGATAGCCACTCTAGTGTCCTCTTGAACTATAGACAACAAATACTGAATTATATTTGCAGTGGCACCGGTAGTGGCAAATGTAAGCAAAATTGCCAGATTTTAATGGAAAACATTGTAGCAGAAGGAAATTAAAGGGCGAAATAGTGCCAATGATATGTCTGTGTCCTGATGTGGTCTCTTAATACCATCATGTTGCCTGCTGCAAACATTTTAATAGTTCCATAACACAAGAACTGTGTTACTGGGTCAGAAGCTGCACATGTAACTGCTTGAACTATGCCTGCCACTGAAAGTTGCAGTTCAAGAGCTGTGTCTGCCTGCCTTCCCTGGTGGAATTTAGGGCAGTGCAACACTTTGGGTGCATCTACACTGTATAATTCATGCAGTTTGACACCACTTTAACTGCCATGGCTCATTGCCTTGGAATTCTTTCTAAAGTCTTTAGTCTTCTCTATCATGGCAAAGTTGGCACTAGAGGTATGTGAAATGCCAAAAGTCTGTTTTGTTTCGAAATATGAATTTAGTATGCCCCGTGTTTTGTTTTGTAAATGGTTCTAAACTATATTGATAGGTCCATTTTGTTTTGAATTCAAAACACCAAAAATTCATTAATATTTTGTTTCATTAATCTGCCCAACTGCCCCAAAGGGAACACTTCTGGGGCTACATTTTCTGTCATTTTTATGGTTATCAGGATAAAACTTGGAAGGCCAAAAATAGGTTGAAAGTTTGAGTCGTATTTTGTTCTCCTCTGGGGTAAGTATCAAGCAGTGGTTACTGACTGGATTGGAAAAATTAAAAGAGAAGGGCAGTGGCAGGGAGAGATCATGACGAGAAGGAAAGCCACTGGGGGACATTCCAACATATCAGGAGTTGAGATTGAGTTTCTAATGTGATAGGATGGAGAATTTATGTTTTTGAGTTTTCAGACGCCATGCCATGGCCAATTGGTTAATAACACAAAGTGATGGAGGTTACAAACATAAAATGAAAATGAATCCAAAATGTGACTCTATTGCTCAAAGCCAGTGTTTCTCAACCTTCCAAATCCCTTAATACAGTTCTTCATGTTGTGGTGACCCCCAACTATAAAATTATTTTCGTTACTACTTCATAACTGCAATTTTGCTACTGCTATGAATTGTAATGTAAATATCTGATAAGCAGTTGAAATTGCTGGGATTTATAGTTCACCTACAATCAAAAAGCATTTCTGAGCTCCACCAATGAGAGAATTGAGCCAAATTTCCCACACAAACCCCCTATGCCTTGAAGGGACTTGCTTGTGCGAGCCTCCTTCCGGCTTCTCACGCTCTCTCTCGCCCACACATACACACCAGACTGCCATGCACTGAGCACGCCTGCTCTCCCTTCCCCACTTGGAGTCTCAGAAACAGTATTCCCTTTGGCTGAGAGGCTGGCTGAGAGGCTGGGCAATTGCAACAGAGGAGGGCTTTTGTTGGAAGGATTTGCTGTCTGATCTTTGGCCTTCTCTGCAAATGGGGTTCATAAGACCATCAAAAATATATGTTTTCTGATGGTCTTTGGCGACCCCTCTGAAATCCTCTCACAACCCCCCCCAGGGGTCCCGACCCTCAGGTTGAGAAATGCTGTTCAAAGCAATTGCTTCACGATAAGGTTGGCTGTAAAACAAGGATAGATGATGTGTGATCTTCCAGATTTTGAATTGCAATTTCCTTCATTCCTGGCCACTTGGGCTAAGGTTGAAGGGAGCTTCAGTCCAACAATAATTTCAGGAGCACATGTTGCTCTCCACTTCAATATAGTATTATGCATCTTGGAAGTAAGTCCTATAAGCTGAAAAGGATTTACAAAGTTTGGCTCATGAAGCCATATGCTATAGGCAGGATTAGAGGTTCACACAGGCATGGCAGTGTTATGGGTATAAAACAGATAAGGATGAGTAGATTACTTATTGCCCATCTATCCATTTGTACCATTCAAGGGAAGTAACCTTCTTCTGCAATGATGGGAACGTTCTATGAAAATAAAATAACACTACAAGTAATGGCTCTTGAAATTCACTGCATTGCCCACATCACAGTTTGCAGTGTAAAATGGTAAAATGATCTACAAACAACAAAGATAAATATGAGTAAGAAAATGAATTAACAAGGAAATTATATTGACTGCAATGCAGCACAGAAGTAGACTAGGACAGAACAAAACAATTGGCACTTTTAATCCTCAAAAGGAAGGTAGAACTCACTCCTTGGCTCTTTTCCCAAGCAATCTATTACACATGCTTCCATCCCATATAAATAAGTGCTTGATACTGCTTATATTTCACTTGACTGATAGTATCTTTTAGCACCAACTAGTGGCTGTGTAAAATAGCTGATGCTATTGCTTTCCAGGAAAAGTGTAGGCAAGTTTCGGTTTGGTGAAATGAAGAAAGGGAGGTGGTTGTTTCAGGTATGATTGTATCACAAGATATTTGTGATGGATCTCTGGAAAATGAGATTTTGAAGGAGTTTTAAATCTGCAATTGCTTTATTAAATGTTTATTTTCCTCATGATTATATTTTTGCAAAACTTGTAAGATACTGTGGTTTTTTAAAAAAATAAATGAATGATGACATATACAGATTTTGAATAAATAAACCAAAGTTGGTATGAACTCTAAAGGCAGAAGAACAGGGGAAAACTCATGAGACCAAAAAGCCATGAACTGAAGAAATTGTGAAAGGGAATGAGCAGGTGTTGAGAGAAAGTCTTAGGCAGGAACTGTATATTAAACTGGCAAACACTTGTTTCGTAAACCTGTCTCTGCTCATTTACAGGAATACAAAGGTGGGGCTAGTTGAGATCCGGGGGTGGAAAGGAAGTTCTTAATCATTCTCATACTTGCCAGTTCTTCTCTCCAAATACCATTTACAGGTGTTTTCCCCACACAGCTAGACTTCTTGCAATGTAGAAGCAAATAAAAAGTGACCCTTTAAAATTATCTATGCTTTTCATAAACAGATTACCAGATCTCAGTGGCTCTGAGTCTCTAAGTTTTGTGGCTCATCTCTCAGTGGGAGATAAGGCTGCTAATTCTCCATGTAAGAAGGAAAGTGCTGTATCTTAGGGCCCTTCTATAAAACTCTAAATTCCAGGAGGATTTAGTCTTCACACCCCTGGAATTTCCCTGGGATGTGTGGCTAAATGCTCTCCTGGGTCAATAAGAGGTTGACCTGAGAGGACACCCAACCACCCCCAGCCTCCCATTCCTCCCAAAAAAAACCTGACCAAAGGGCCTGCTGGCAGCACAGGTTCCTCTGGAGAGCTTTCCTGGTACTCAATAATGACGTGGAGGTAGTGGTGGGGAAGAGGGATCCAGCAGACCCCTCAGGTAAGGGTTTTTTTTGGGGGGGGGGGGGGAATGGGAGGCTAGGAGGCGGAACACCATCCTACTCCTTCTGGCCCCAGGAGCCCAAAGAACTGGGATCACTGTGGAGATTGACCCCCGAGGCTGCAGAAGCAGTCCTGGGAGTCAGTCACCACAGGGTGCTCATGGGGAAAGATCTGAGCCTTAGCTTAAGGTCCAGATTTTTCCACGTGTTTATTAATCCAGAACAAACTGGGAATTCCCAGTTTTTTGTGGATTAATTTTGGTTTTACCTGAGGCGTCCTCCATTTTGGGTCTGTCTGGAGGGGTCCACAGTCTCCAGTTTAGTTAATAAAACCAGTGGCTTGCTACTATTTGAAAGGCTAAATTGATTTCTTGTACTCGTAACTTGCAAAGATTATCAGAGAAATGGGATGTCTATAGATTTACTTGGTTAACTTTCTCCTTGTGGCACTAGGGTTCACCCTTTGCCCTGCTCAGCACCCTTATTATGACTAGTAGCAAGTAAATTAGATGACATGTTCCTTATCATGTGTTCCCAAAGCAACTGAGAAAGAATAGACCCCTATTTTCACTTTGATTCAGAAACAGCCTCTTTAGTTAAGGTTTTTAATTTAATTTCTCAACAATAAAATATTCATGTTCTCCCCACCTCTCCCCAGCCTTTCTATTTGAACAAGCTGTGAACAATAATAGTTGGCATTTAATATATAGTGCTTAATAACATTACTAGGGAGCATCACTATGCCTCAGATTTGTTGTGGAAATCCCAGGACCATCCTGTACTGACATCCCTAGAAGAGACCATTTTGTCAAAACGTTTCCAAGAAGATAATATAGTCTCCAACTTAAAAAAAAAATTAAAATGTGGGGAAAGTGTGTGGTTTTTTTTATAATAAGGATTTAGAATTTTGCAATTGTTTAACTTTTGGTTTGGCATTGGTCAGAATTTTGTATCTTCAAAAATGCACATGGTATATGATCAAAGAACAGTAGTTGTTTAACCAACATAACACAGGTATTCGAAGGTGGAAGGGAAATTGTATTACTTCTTTCTTTCCCCCCATGTCATAAGCAAACTAGTTGAAACCTGCATGAGAAAGTGCCTACAATGTTCTCTGCCCTATTGGATACTAGATGGGTTGACATCCACCTCCCCCTACACACCCCAAACGTATCTTGAAAACAAAACACTGTGCGGTTGGGAACAATTTGTTATATGTATTGTTGAATGGGAATTCCCATTTAAAGTCCTTGACATTCACACCTCTGTAGCGTAACTCCTATTAGGCCTTGGCCTGTGCCACCTCTCTGTTATAACACTGTTTTTGGAACACAGACACAGAAACATTGTGAAAAGTTCTTGCAGCAGCCAGCAATACCCTGAACTATTTAAATACAGACCTACGTGAACTTCACGGAGCATAAGCCTGCAAAAGTAGTTTGCACTTAATTCTAATCTTGATGCTTCCTGCCAGACTCAAGCAAAAGCAAGATAAACTCATGTGTTGTCCCTCATTAATTTTTTGCTGTCTTGACTACAGTCTAATAATGCTTGACCACACATATCCTGGTTTTCATCTGCGATATATTCAATAGTATGGGTTACTAAGCAAACACAGAAAAGGTTGAATGACCCTATTCTAAAACCAATGTTATTTCACAAGATGACTATTCTTTAATAGGGAGAAGGGAATGAAAAAGGTGAGAAAGAATGGCCATGTTGAGTTGTTGTGTGTTTTTCGGGCTGCATGGTCATGTTCCAGGACCATTATCTCCTGGTTGTTTTGCCTGCATCTGTGGCAAGCATCCTCAGAGGTTTGTTCAGAAATCTGTTGGAAATTATGCCAGTGGAATGTCCATAAGCATGTACTTCATCTTATTGATGGGAAGCTTCCCACCGGAGTGGAAATCATCTATTGGACAGATGGCAAGCTATGTAACCTCAGCAGACTTTATATGAGTTTATATATGAATATATATATATATATATATATATATATATATATATGAAATGTACAATCTATATACTTAATAAAAGTATATACAGACAGCCTCCTTCTTCCATATA
Source organism: Anolis apletophallus (assembly GCA_030556195.1). Taxonomy (NCBI): domain Eukaryota; kingdom Metazoa; phylum Chordata; class Lepidosauria; order Squamata; family Anolidae; genus Anolis; species Anolis apletophallus. The sequence continues at coordinate 80,469,191 of JARBWK010000006.1, read as the reverse complement.
CAGCTATAGCTCCCACTGCTCAAGAGACACTGGTGGCCCTCCATCCAGGTTACGGTGAGTGCCATGAACATGTACAAGAGCCCTGCCAATGTCCTCCATAAACACAATACTGCTCACTACCCAAGTAAAAGCTTTCATACGGGAACAATTTCATCCTAGATTTTCTGTGTTTCCTCCACTACAAACATCCCAGTGTTCTTTACTCTCTTCATTGGTGTAGAATTTGCAAGACCCTGCCCACTGTCTCTCCCTTAACCCTTTTCTACCCTTTCCTATGACACACAGCAAACAGAGAAAAATTGATCAGCAACTGAACATACTGGAGGGGCTTGAGGGTCTAACTCTACATGATGGAAGTTGTAGTTCACCTTGCATCAAGACAGAGCACTGTGACCCCCCACTGACAATGGAACATGACAACATTTGGCACACAGAACCCTCATGACCTACACAAAATACTGGAGAGGTTTGGGAGGAATTCTTCTTGATTTATATGAGTTGTAGTTCATCTGCAATCAAAGAGGGGACTGACTCACCATGGTGGGAGCTGTAGTTCATCCTGCAACCAGAGATCACACTGAACCCCACCAATGATGCATCTGGAGCAAACTTGCCCAACATGACAACCTTTAACTACTGATGGAGTTTCAGGGGGTTAACCTGTCATTCACCCATAACCTTATACATTTTATGAAATAAAAAAAACTTTTTCAAATAACCTGGGCAATGTCGGGTACCCAAGCTAATCTGTATACCTTTATAAAACGGAATGTTTGTATGTGTGTATGTGTGTGTGTATGCGGAGGGCGGAAGGGCGGATATGTGGCAGCTATTTGCATAAAGTCCTTTGATTGGACAGCCTCGCCACTCCAAAATTCTAAGGCACCAGACAGAGGGCATTGATAGCCACTGATTAGCCAGCAACCCAGAATCCAGGCCTCTACATTCAAACAACAGGATTTCTTTCCTCTGAGGGGAAAAAAGCCAGCAACCCAGAATCCAGGCCTCTACATTCAAACAACAGGATTTCTTCCCACTGAGGGGAAAAAAGCCAGCAACCCAGAATCCAGGCCTTTACATTCAAACAACAGGATTTCTTCCCACTGAGGGGAAAAAAGCCAGCAACCCAGAATCCAGGCCTCTACATTCAAACAACAGGATTTCTTCCCACTGAGGGGAAAAAAGCCAGCAACCCAGAATCCAGGCCTTTACATTCAAACAACAGGATTTCTTCCCACTGAGGGGAAAAAGCCAGCAACCCACAATCCAGGCCTCTACATTCAAACAACAGGATTTCTTCCCACTGAGGGGAAAAAGCCAGCATCCCAGAATCCAGGCCTCTACATTCAAACAACAGGATTTCTTCCCACTGAGGGAAAAAAACCAGCAACCCAGAATCCAGGCCTCTACATTCAAACAACAGGATTTCTTCCCACGGAGGGGAAAAAAGCCAGCAACCCAGAATCCATTCCATGCAGGCCTTTTCCATTTTTTTACTCCTTTCTGTTTTGCACCGGTATACTTTCACAGGCCAGGGCGGATATGTGGCAGCCACTTTCACAGGCCAGGGCGGATATGTGGCAGCCACTTTCACAGGCCACAGTGACCAGCGCGGGTGATGGACCTGCACCAAACTTGGTACACATAACCCCCCCTATGACATGACCCACGTATTATGGGATTTGTAGTACTTTCCAAGACTTTGGTTCCCACAGACCACTGAGGCCACCAAAAAGGACCAATACAGACCACACTCAGCACACACAGCCCCCATGACCCACTCTACGTCCTGGTGCAGTTCGGAGGAGGGTGGGCCATGGATGATGGGACTTGAAGTGCCTCTACTCACTTCCAAAGTCCGCTGCAACCCTCATCCAATCACTGACCGAGACCAAACTTGCCTGGTGAGGTTTGGGGGAGGACTGACAATGGATGATGGGATTTGTAGTACTTTTACACCCCTCTGTTCCCACAGACCACTGTGGCCCCCAACAAACACCGAGAAAGTCCACACTTGGCACACAGAGCCCCAGTGACCCACTCTACATCTTACTGAAGTTTGGAGGGGGACAGAACATGGATGATGGGACTTGCAGTACCTTCCCTCACTTCCCAATCCTGCTACAAACCTAATCCAATGACTGATCAACACCAAATCTGGCACACAGAGCCCTCATGGCCTGTGCCTGGTGCAGTTTACTGTGAGACGGACCACGGATGATGGGACTTGAAGTACCTTCACTCACTTCCGAAAAACAATGCATCCCTCATCCATTCACCAATACAGACCAAACTTAGCACACAGAGCCCCCATGGCCCAATCTACATCCTACTACACTTGGGGGACGGGGACACAGAGATGATGGGACTTGCACTACCTTCAGTAATTTCATGATACCACTGCAACTCCCAATAATGATGGATCAAGACTAAACTTGGCACACAGAGCCCCCATGACCCACTCTACATCCTGCTGCACTTCTCAAATGACCCGGGCCGGGTCCCCAAGCTAGTATGATATAAAAGGAGGAGGAGAGCTTGCCCATGGGGATGTTAATTTTTCTTACGTATTCAGGTTTTGGGGACGCCCTATAAATACAAATACACTCATACAGGCACAATACATGCATGTATAATCCAAATGTACAAAACCAAAAGTGTTTCATTTAAGAGTGTGCATGGTTATGGGTGAGTTATTCGAAAAATTGAAAAATTGCATCTTGTCATGGCTTACAGTGCTGTGGAAAACCCTGTGTTTGCCTCCTCTTCCCTTACTCTGTTTGAGTAACTTTTGCCTCGGGGAAAATGATGCTGTAAGATTGGCAGAGGAAGCAAACACACTCTGAATATTAGCTTTGGCACAGCCTCTGAGTGAGGCAAATGGGTTTATTAAAGGTCAGGTTGCACGACAATGGTAGAAGAACAGAGAAGGGGTTATGTGTTCTAATATTCCCTTGGGACTTAATCTTGATATGTTTGAAACTGGAAAGTCTCTCCCTTCTGGTTTGCACCAAAGTATTCCCTTAGCTCTTCACCTGGTGTGGCACCTGTTTGTCTGAAACAGGCTCAAAGCTTCTTAATTTATCCTTGTGCTTTGCAACACAAAAGGAAATGAGGCTCTAATTGGGTACACGAAAGATTTTGAAAATTGCTAAATACTCATTGTGAGGTTTTCTACTAAGCAATTGTTGAATTAATTACACAACTTTAATCGTATTTCTCACAGTCCCTTAGCCAGAGTGGAAGTAACTAGTGCTAAATAAAAAAAATAGTTTTTTATAAGTTCTTTTTCTCAATAATGAATGTATGCATATTAAATTTTATAAAATGGTAAATCTATTTATTCACTCATTCATTTGTTGAATTTATATCCCACCTTCCTCTCAAAGTGAGATCCAAGGGAGAACGTTGCTTTTCCTTGTGATATGGGTTGAGTATCTCTTATCCAGAAATATGAAATCCCCCAAATCAGAAATAGTCCACATGGGTGGTTGAGATAATGACACCCTTGCCCTCTTGACAGTTCAATGTATGCAAAATTTGTTTCATGTACAAAATTATGCAAAATATTCCATAAGCCTATCTGCAGGCTTTGTGCAGATAAAACATAAATGAACTTGTTTAGACTTGGGTCCCAAGAATATTATGTAAATACTGTATTCCAAAATCCAAAGACTTATCTCTCCAGGCATTTTCTAGGTATTCAAGGTTTGCTATTGCAGTTTTGCATTTCCACAGCAAGTCTAGGGATACAGTGATCCTCTAAAGTTATGGGATGTATTGTCTTTCTTTTTACACTATATTTTCAAGTGTATTTAGGATTTTGGTGTGATTTGGATTGTATTATTTATTGCATCTTTACTCAACTGACATGTGTTTCACTTGCATAATGTATTTTATGACATGGATAATATAATAAATAAATGATAAATAAATAAGAACCTTGCTTTCAATTTTCTCCCCAGGTTGTTGGTGACATCTGGTGATAGATCCTTCCCAGAATTTCCTGAGAAAAAAACCCCAAGTCAGCACTCCCTCCCGGCACCCTTCCGCTTGATGGCACTTAAGCATTTATTACAACATCTGGTCACTTCCTGGCTTCTTGTTAGACTATACATTTTTGCAGCTCTGGGGGTTGTTTTCCTTTTTAATTAAGACCCTGGCATTCCCCACTACGGTTGGCGGAAAACAGCTGATGCTCAGAAGAATATTTCCCCCTTTTGCTTTGTCATCTCAGGAGACTGATTGCTCAGTGTGCTTCATGGAAAAGCATTTGCTCTGCAGAGAAAGCACCAGCCAGATTCCTGCCCACCCTGCAGCTAAAGCCTTTTTAGCTCCGCCTGCCTGTGTTTTCCGACTGCTGTGTGTGAGGCTTTCCTGGAAAGGTAGCAGCAAACAAGGCCAGAGAGGAAGCCTCCCCCCGCCTTGCCCCACGTGAAGCTTCTCGTAAGCCACTCAGTGTTTGAGTTCCTCTCCCCATCCACGTCAAAGCTCAAGGGACAGCCGCATTTGAAGAGCAAATGGCTTTGTGTGACCTCCAGCATTCTCTTTGCCAAGCTTTTAGAACACAAAACAGTTTCCACAGTGTAACACTGGAACAAGAAAGAAATGGGCAGCAGTGTTTGCTCTCTATAGTTTCAGTAAACATGATCCATTTCTTTTCACCCACTCTAAAGCATCTTGCAAGCGTCTTTGGCACAAGGAGGTATAAGGAATGTATAAGGAAAGGAAACTGTATAAGGAAAGGAGACTGTACAAATGATGTGAGCCAGCATTGTATAATAGCATGTGTAGTATACTAAACCACGAATTTGGAGACGTGGGCTTGAATCCCTGCTGCACCATTAAAGCACACTGGGTGACCTTGAGCAAGCCACACTTTCCCAGTCAAATCTTACCAAGAAACCCACATGATAAGTTTGCATTGGGTCACCATAAATGAGGATGCTTCTACACTGATATTATAATTCATCCCAACACTGGATTAAACCAAACTCATTTCACCATGCCACAGCATCTGCTGATTGCAAATGAGAACCAAACCCATAAATCACAGTATCCATGGCTAGGCTAGACAGTGCTAGAAAACATTTTTTAAAATCAGCCTGCTCAAATGAACTTATGCACAGATCCAACTGTCTATTTGGGATCAATGCTGGGCCCTGGAAGGGCACAGGGAATGAAAACAAAGTAGCAGACACAGGTCCGCAGTTAGGGGTCTTCCTGGCATTTAACTTGAGGCATTAAACCTGGGGGCCCAGGAAAGCCTTTGCACAGTTAAACCTTGTGTGGCAATTGCACCCATTCCTTGAGAAGCCATCTGGATTACTGTAACATGCTCTACGTGGAGCTGCCCCTGAAGAGTGTTTGGACACTTCAGCTGGTGCAAAAAGCTGCAGCTAGATTGCCAACTGGGTCTGGCTACAGGGAGCAGACAACCCCCATTTTGCAGCAGCCCCACTGGCTGCCAGTCTGTTTCTGGGCACAATTCAAGGTGCTGGTTTTGATCTTTAAAACCCTAGGCAGCTCAGGTCCAGGCTATTTGGCTGACTTCATCTCTTTGTACGAACCTGCCTGGGCCCTAACACCTTCAGGGGTGGCTTTTCTCTCAGTCCCACCTCCATTTCAAGCTCAGTTGGTGGGGATGAGAGAGAGGGCCTTCTTTCTCAGTGGCTGCCCCTCGACTCTGGAACTCCCTTCTTCCCAGAAAAACCAGAATGCCCCCCCCCCCCATCACTCCTTCAAATGGCAAGCTAAAACCTTTTTATTCATACTGTTAAAGGTTTTTAAGATCTAGTCGGGGTGCTGTGGTTTTTTAGCTCTGATTATGTTTTATGGATTTTATCTGTGAATTTTTAAATAGCATTGATATTTAATTCTGTTTTAATGTATAAAACAAAATATATATTTGCAGATTTGAAATTGTATTTAAATACTTTTAATGTAAGTCACTTTGAGTCTCTTCGTCAAATATCAAATATAATCGTCATCATCATGATGTATATATCTGTTGACTCACCAGACACATTGGCAGATATACATTCAGTTGCATAATGCTGATACTCAGCAGAAGAGCAGTGTAACACAACCACTGTGTAGATTACTACTATTCAAGCATAATGTAGGATCTTGGCCATTATGTCTAAAGAGCAGAAATTCTAATGTGTTGATATCTCTAACTGCCATCAAATCAGCTGCAAGTTACAGTGACACTATGATCAAGAGATCTCTAAGATAGTAAAAATAAAACTATTTTAAAGGTTAACATGGAGAAAAGTGAAATCCTAGATATATTTTTTAAAGTGACTTGCATAGATTTTTCCTTTCAGTGATTTGCATAGCTGAAGTACATTAACTACTTGGAAAATAAGAGTCCAAGAAAGTTACTTTTTTGGACTATGATCCAGAATCCTCCCATCACCATAACTTGAGAATTGTAGTCCAAGAAAACAATTGTGGAATTCTGGGATATTATAGATTTAAACTCTGTTGAAAGCAAACTTCCATATCTTAGGTTACAATTTTATAATTACATAATATGATTATAAGTTCCATGGAATGTAACTTATGTTTGAGTAGAGATTGCAGAATTACAATATTAGTCTCCTGAAATAACTGTGGCATGCAAATGATATCCTCTAATAGTTCTATAGGTTAGCATACATAACAATGTATATCACATTGTCTTTGTACAGAGTAAATTCTTTTTTTCTGAACTACTCCTTCTGTCAATATTTAAAGAGCCTTTAATTTGAGCATTAAAAACAAAATCCTAGCTTGGCACATCAAACTTGACCCAAAGTGACACCAGCCTTGGTCAGGCATGGCCTACCATAATAGATATCCTGGAACAAATTTGTTCAAAACAATGTGGATGAGAGAAAGAGGCACGTCAGCCCAACTTGTTTGTTTATGTTTCGTGTATATCACTGACCTTGAAGCAAACGGTGCAGAAAATGCTCACCTAACTTTTGTATCTCCCGGTAACTGAAAGGTCTTTTTGCAAGTAGTGTCAACCCTACAGCCAGGAATATGCAAGCACAGCATGTGCTGCCAAATTTATTTCTCTGTGTACTGTATTTATTATCACATTTATGTTTACTTTAATTTTTATCTAAGGAATGGAAAGGACTTGCTGTGTTCCACTTTGTCAGAAGGGACACCTGCACAAGGACATAGAAGGCAATGTGTGGCATCTAGATTGTTGGACTGCAACTCTCATCATCCCCACACTGGCCAGTCCTGATGGGAGTTCCAATTCAAGATAATCTGGGAGGCCACAAGTTGTCCATCCCTGACCTAGTCCTAAATTTTCATGCAGAGATCCTGCATCTTCAGATATAGCTATGGTGCTGGAGCTCTGTCTTCCAACTGGACACCCTGAAACCCACTCTAAAAGCCAGGCAGCTGAAGAAGTTCTGACTGTTCTAGACTGTGAAACATTGAGCAGTGGTGAATCCATCCCTCTTTCACTACCAAGGCATGATGCAAAAAAAACAAACAAACAAACAAAAAACAACTCACAGAAATCTTACTGTTGCAATGGTGTCACAGCCATTAATGTGAATAGAAACATTGACAATGTTGTAGGTATGTCTCATAAATATAGCTGTGTTTCTGTATCCATGGATTCTGCACTCATGGATTCAAGTATCTACAGTCTGAAGATGTTGAAAAAATAAAATTCAAAAAGCAAACTTTGAGTTTTGTCATTTTATATAATGGGCACTATGTTACTACACCACTGTATATCAGTGTTTCTCAACCAGTGTGCCGTGGCACACTAGTGTGCCATGAGCGATCATCAGGTGTGCCGCGAGAAAAGCTCTCTGCCCCCCTTCCTTCCCCTCTCCTCCTGCCGAACTCCTGCTGCTTGGGGGAGGAGGAGGAAGGGCCGGGTGGCAGCGAAGAAAAAGAAGAAGGGGCCGGGACGCCGCCTCCTTTGGCCATTTCCCCAGCCAGCCTCCAATCCACCAGCCTCCAATCCACCATGACTCCCACCATGACTCTCGCCCCTCGCTCGCTGAAGCTGCGTGGAGGAGCCCTGCCCACTGAAGCCCATCCACCGCTTATGCTCCTCCTCTCTGGGAGAGCTGAAGCCGGGGCAGGGGGCAGGGCATTGTGCCCCCCCCCGGCTTCAGCGCTCACACAGCTTTGCCAGCCTTGAGGGGGCAGTGCCAAGCCAGCAGTGGCAGAGCCAGCACAATGCTGGCTTGGCACTGCCCCCTCAAGGCTGGCGGCTGTGGGAGAACTGAAGCCGGGGAGGGGCGGGCATGGCACGGCCTGGCTCCTCCCCCCCCAGCGAACTCCCAGCAGCTGCTCCCAGCAGGCCACCATCCCCCAGCCGTTCTTTACTGTGTTAGAGTGTCATTTTGTGTCATTTTGGTTGGTGGTGTGGCCCCGGATTTTTTAAATGTTAAAAGTGTGCCGCAGCTCAAAAAAGGTTGGGAAACACTGCTGTATATAATGGGACATGAGCATCCCCATATTTGGATATCTATGGGAGTGCTTGGAACCAAACCCCAGTGGACACCAAGGGCCAACTGTACTTAACAGGATGGCAATCCATTTTAGAAGTGTTCTAGTGTAATGTATACTCTGGAATGTAGTGAACATACTACTACTACTACTACTACTAATAATAATAATAATATTTAAAGATCGAACTGCAAAGACTCTGGCACAAGCCAGTAAAGGTGGTCCCAGTGGTGATTGACACACTGGGGGCAGTGCTTAAAGACTTTCCACTTAAACACAATTGATGCTGAAAAAATTACCAGCTGCCAGCTGCAAAAGGCCACCTTACTGGGATTTGCCCGCATTATTCACCAATACATCACACAGTCCTAGACACTTGAGAAGTGTCCGATGTGAGATCCAATACAACAGCCAGCAGAGTGATCTTGTTTGTTTGCTGTGGACTCATATTGTTGTGTTTCAAAATAATAATAATAATGCTTTATTTGTATTCTGAGTATCTCCCTGAAGGGACTCAGGGCAAATTCTAGCATATACAGACATACAGACGCAAGGCAAACATTCAATGCCTCGAAACAATGAAACACAGATACAAAGATAAAGAAAGGTAAATGCTTCCCGGTTCTGGGGTGGTGGTGCTCATCTCCATTTCTAAGCTGAAGAGACTGCAATGACCGTAGACACTTTCTAGGCTGACATGACTGCATGGAGCACCTATTACCTTCCTGCCGAGGTGATACCTATTGATCTACTCATATTTGCATGTTTTTGAACTGCTAGGTTGGCAGGAGCTAGGGCTAACAGCAGGAGCTCATCCCATCTTGCAGATTTGTCAACCTTCCAGTTAGCAAATTCAGCAGTTCAATGGTTTAACCCGTAGTGCCACCACAGCCCCGAAGTAGAACACAAGTCTCAACTTGCATAATTATTCTGTTGTTAGAAAAGCATCGAAGTGACTTTACTGTCCCCCACTTTTTCCCTGATAGGTAAGAGCAGGAGCGACTCTTAGTTTTGTTCTACATCACTGATAAAGCATTGGGCTATGGCAGGACATTCTGACTGCTCCTGTGTATCTGGCAGAGAAAGGACACTCATTGTCCAGTATTAGGCTGTTCCTTCTGCTCTACATGTTCATGCTCAGTTAGTGACTACAAAGAAAAAGCCACAATTGATACTCCCTGGCTGCTCTTGTGCACCCAGTGCAACAGTGTTTCATTAAGGAGGGACAGAATATCTCCTTGCACAACATCATTCCAAGCACATAACTGAGAGTTACACTGGCATTTGTCCACAAAAGTCAAACATTTACATGCTGAAGTTGTAGTTATGTGAGCAATAGTTATGCAGGGAATCTACCAATTTTGAGACTCTTATTTTGGGGGGAAAGGTGAGATATAAATCCAATGAGCAAATAAAATAAAATATCAACTGCAAAACAGATTAAGGAGGCTTGTAACCGTCATTTGATAATTCACTCAATTTGGATGTAAGGGTTTGTTTACAAATTGCATATTTGTTTATAGTTGGCATATAGACCAATATTATATAAAATGTGAACTCTTTTTGAGGACATGACAGGCATTGCATGAAAAGAGGAAAAGGTTCTTCAAAAATGAGGTAAATTGTTACAGAAATAAGCTAGAAAGATACAGGGAATATTAGAAAAGGAGAGTGCCTGTTTATCCATTTGGAATGAATGAGCAATAATTAATATGGGACCCATTCAGTTCAATATCTCATGAAATAAATGGCTAGAGGTATGATCGGGACTTCTTTGGAGATTCTGTTCATCCCTTTCCTTGTGGAAAAGAAGACCTGACATTTGTGACAGCAGGACATGGTTACAATTCTGTACTTATCCCATTCCCTTGTCCTATTGTTTACAGCCTGGCCACTCAGTTGATGAGTGCTGTTTAAATTTAGTTTTAAGTTCTTGATTTATATGCCTGTATATTTTGTTCAATTGTATTTTATATTGTGATTTATGTCATGTTTTGTTTATAGGTACTTGTGAAATGTGTAAGCTGCCCCGAGTCCCTTTGGGGAGACTATGGTGGGATACAAAAATAAAGTTGTTCTAGCTGTTGTTCAAGTTGTTGTTCTAGTTGTTGTTGTTGTTGTCGTTGCTGTCTGGGATTGACATTTTCTTCTGCTCAATCCACAAGCTCCTGGAGTGATAGTATATCTTAGGGGTGTGCAATCCGGTTAAACCCTCTGCCAGTTTCAGTGTCCAGATTTCAGTGACCCCCAAACCTGTACATACCTTTTCAAAAACTATGGAAACCAGTAAGACTGAGCTACAGGTTTCCTACGTAGACACAGTTATTCTGTACTACACAAGGACACAACCCATAGTTAGGATAAGCAACAACAGTGAGACTAGGGAGCATTTTTTGACATTAGGAATGTTTGAGATCTGGGCAGATTGCTGTAAAAGCCAAAATAAGAAAATGATAAAAATGAAAGACTAGGAGTTTTAATGTTATGTTTATTATGGTGCATTAGGGAGTCTACAACCTGATCCTGAATACTTCCAGATGAGGTCATTCACTCTTTTTTCCAGAAGAAAGACCGTATTAGAAGCCTTAGGGAGCTGCATAGAGCCTCAGAGCTACATTTTGCCAATCCCTGCCTTTGGAAATCAATAGGAAATATGCATTGCATGTACTGTATACTATATGGTGCATTTTTACTGTTTTAAATTGAAATTTGCATATCAAATGCATTTGTGCCCCTCCCCCCAATGTTTTGAGCAATTCGTAAATGTAACAGGCATTGTAGTGATATGTGTAAGTAGTACTGCTATTTATAAGTAATATTGCATACAATGCCAGAGTAGGACAAAACTTTGAAGCCTGAAAAGGTGTATTAGGCAGGCATGGTGTTGGAAACTGTAATGATAATGGACGCCTCCTACTAGAGTTTTGTGCAGAACAGCAGCTGACTATTACAAACACTATCTTTCAGCAGAAAGATAGTCTGAAGACCACCTGGATGTGGTCTTCAGATCAAAGCATTGCCACCTAATTGACTATGTTTTAGTGCGCCAGAGAAACATTCATGATGTCAGTCATACTCAAGTGATGCCCAGTGCAGAATGTCAAACAGACCATCACCTTGTAAGATGTAAACTAAATCTACATCTTAAGCTCAAACCTAAGAGGGGTGGCATCTTAAAGAGGAGACTCCAAGTCAACAATCTTCAACAGGCTGCTGTGAGAAACAACTTCCAGGCAAATCTGCAAACAAAACTTGAAGACCACCCTACAGATTCTTCTACTACGGTGCTTTGGCAACACATCAAAAACAGTATCCTGCAGTCTGCTGAAGAATCCCTAGGATTCTCCCTCAATAAAAACCAAGACTGGTTTGATGAAAACAACCAAGAGATACAGGAGCTGTTGGCAAAGAAGAGAACTGCTCACCAAGCACACCTCGCCCAGCCATCTTGCCATGTAAGAAAAGCAGCTTTCTGTCTCGCATGTAGTAAACTCCAACAAAAACTTTGAGACATTCAGAACAAGTGGTAGATCAATTTAGCAGAAAAGACACAATGTTGTACAGATCTGGGTAATCACAGAGGATTCTACGAAGCTCTCAAAACAGTGTTTGGACCTACCTATCAGATCCAAAGTCCCTTATACAGTATAGATGGTCAAACACTAATTACTGATAAAACCTCCATCCTGAACGGATGGGCTGAACGTTTTCAGATTCTCTTCAATGCCATCTGAGTAGTCCAAGATTCAGCTATCCAACACATGATACAACAACCAATGAAAAATGAACTGGACATAGCTTCCACTCTGGAAGAGACCCTTAAGGCCATACAACAGATGAAAAATGGCAAGGCAGCCAGGATCGATGGAATCTCACCTGAAGCTTGGAAACATGGAGGTCGTGTACTCCATGCTAAATTCCACGAGCTCCTTGTGAGTTGCTGGGGAAAAGGTGAACTGCCATCAGATCTCTGAGATGCAGTTATCATCACCCTGTATAAGAAAAAAAGGAACAAATGACTTAGCAGAAATTGAGAAACTATTTTGATTGAAGAAAAACATTTTTTTTGGAAAATTGAAAACCCTGAATTGAATTTTTGTAGAAAAAAATGAGTGCGATTTGATTGTTGGTTTTATGAATTAAAATGGATTAAATATATAAATTACCTGTAGCCTATAGATAAGACAGAGTGCATTAAAATATAACTGCAGAAAATGTGGTTAGAAATAATCTTTTCCCCTTTCTATTTTGTTAGTTGTATATTTTTGTTATATATTCAGATAGTTTGGATTTGTCTAGTTTTGGTAGTTTGCGTTCTGTAGTTTGTTCATTTTTTCTATATGTTATTCAGTTCTTATTTTATATAGATTTTATTCAATAAAATGGTTTGATAAATACACACCAATTTTCTTACTGGTTGCTCCTTTGTAATCACTGTTAACAGTGGCAATTTGGAACTAGTTCATGAAGGTGTAGCAATATTTTTTTTTTTAAAAAACCCGCTTTTTCATACATAATCCCTCATCCCGTAAGGCTTTGTAGAGTCTACATAAAATTAAACCTTTTAAACTGTATTGATATAATTGGAAACAAAATGTTACGAAAATGATGCTGTTTGTATAGTTTAACCTCCCACCTTCTACCGGTGCACTTGGTACATTGAGACTGAATGATTTGACTCCTGTGCTCCTTGCTCCCTTCTTAGGTAATTCTGGTAATTCCAGTTGCAGTTTGAACAAATTATCCTGAACTTAACACATCAAAGATGGCATTCAAGAGTAACAAATTTCCTTAACTCTGCCAGTACAAGTGCAGGAAACCTTCTCTAATGTCGAGCTTTCTGGCAGAAACCCTATGGATTCGCTTCATCACTTAAAAAGCGAGCCAAGACAAATCTAGACCTCCAGGGCAGTGGTTCTCAACCTTTGGCCCTCTAGAAATGTTGAACTTCCCAAATAACTGCATGACCAGTGGTAGCACATTCTGGGAGCCAATCGCAATATCTGGCAGGGCAAAGGTTGAGAACCACTTAATCATATTACAATCCACATATTTGCTGTTCCAGCTCCATACTCAGATTTCTCAGGTCTGCAGTGGAGGGTAGATGTGAACAGTTTTCAAAGCGAATTGCTGCTTGGAATGTGTTCAGCTATGTCATTCCAGAAGAGGAGGGGAAAGATCCATAAACAAAGTCATTGCTGTGCCATGTTTCTTAGTCATTGTGCCTGCAGGTAATATGTTCTCAAAAGGTGTCTAGACACATTTTCATAGCACGACTAAATTTCAGTTCAAATGCTGAAGGGCAGACTAGTTCTTGTGGTCATTCACAGTACCAAAATTCAGGTTGCAAGGCTGCAAGCAGATGATAACTGTTGACTACATCTGCAACTGGCCGCTTGGGTCCAATAATGAAAGACAGAGGCCTCCTCTCATGTCATAAGGACAAAGAATAGTCTTATTGTTGTATATCTTAGCAATATTTTGATTGAGGATGATGCATTATTGTTGGGCGCCTTCAATTCAGTGTCAACTTATGACAACCTTAATGCAAACCTATTATAGGATTTTCTGGAGCTGAGAGTTGTGACTCACCCAACATAGGTTTCACTGGCTGAACAGGGAAACATACAATGGTCTCCAGAGTAGTCACCCAACATTCAAACCTCTATACTACACTGGCCATCTTAATACCTGTTTTCAAAATAAAATACAAGCTTATGTTTTTTTTAGAGGCATTATGAAAATAGTATTGAGACTATCACATTAATATAGGGATTCACCATACATTGTGGTGTATCCTTTGGGGTCTGGCATGTGGTGTGGGGAACCATCACCCCGTGCCCTGCATCACCTGGCTTCCTCCTTATCCCATCTCATGAGGCAAGCATCCGCTGCCTGGCTTCTCCCTATTGATCCTAATGCAACACAAGGAGCCTCCCGTGTTGCCATAGCAGTAGTGTACTCTGATTCCACCTCCCTTTTGCCACAGAGCCCCACCAGAAGTAGATGTACATCATGGAATGGGTGCTGGCGGGCTCCATGGCGAAAGGGAAGAGGAACCAGCATACAATGGACAATTTCTTTGTAGGCATTGAATGTTTTCCATATGTGTTGGTAACCGCCCCTTTGGGGAGATAGGGGGATCTACAAATAACGATGATGATGATGATTTAGCCCATCTGATGAGGTCAGAGAAATCTGAGAACAGTTCAGTAACATACTAGTAAGCAGTTTTGTTTATGAAAAAGAAGAGTCTGCAGACATAAAGGAAGTTTCGACAACCATGCCTGAGAAGATCTCAGCAGTACAGTATGAATTTCAATTTTTTAAAATGCAATTGGGTATGCTTAGAGGCTTTAAGTGGTGCATATGACATTGCCTCTCTTCTCCCTATTCCTCCCAAACTTCTGGAATGTGGAAAGATAAATGACATCCGTAGTGCAGAATGCTGAAATGTGCGGCTCTGGAGTACATTCCAGCTGTGTCATCACAAGGCTGGAATGTACAGTATTGCTCGGCCTGTGAACATAGCTTTGGGCAGAGACATGTGTACAAGATCAAGAGCACCTGCCGCCCAGTGGAACAGCTCAGCTGTTGTGATAGCTGATGATCTAAATTTAAGGCCCACACATGCTTGATTCTATTTAATCGCTTGCAAATGACCCTCAAAATGGAGGGGAGGGGAGGTAGAAAGACCACGGACACACTTCTGAATTGACAAATGGAATCCTATCATTTATCTTGATATTTGTACTGAAATGAATATGCACCTTAAACCCAATGAGTTTTTAAAAAGCATGTGCTGTGGGGAGTGTGTGCTGAAGATACCTTACATTGGAATCTTACAAGAAAAATACCAAGGAGGCTGAACTCTTAAAGATGAAATGACTGCACATTCTTAGAATAACTCAACTTTCTTTTCAATGCCACCTCTTTTGGCACTACCTCCAAATTTGTTGCAATATCTTAATTTGATGGAGGCTGTAGCTGGTTGCCCTTTCTATAAAATGGAAAGACCATGTGATGTGCAGAGGACATAAAATGCATTTGTTCCTTGGAGATGTTCAAGTATGAGAGAGACATTCTAAATGTGGTTTATTCATCATGACGGGAATCAAGATACTGCGGCATACTTTCAACATGAATACAAGCCAAAAAGCCTTCTTCAAATTCCTTTCCTGCTCTGGTAGGGAAGAGCAAACCAGCCAGGGCAGATATGTGCATTAGTATAACAGTAACAGTGGAATTTAAAGGGACAGGGCACAAATTATTTTAAGTAATTAACAGCACAATCCCAGACAGGTTTAATTGTGTCACTTTGTCCTGTAAGAGTTACAGTTAGATATTTGAGCATTAGATCATACTCCTCTGAAGTTCTATACACAACTATATGGAGTAAGCCCTATAGAACATAATGTGCTTCTTACTATCACATAAACATTACATAGGGTTGCACTTTGCATAACAGCAACTAACTATGATGACAACAAGCTGACTCACACCTTCACTGCAATGTAGCTAACCATAAACAGTGATTGGCATTCAATATTGCTGTTAGGGGTACATAACCTTGATTTAACGAATCTGTAATTGCTCCGTATGCAGTAACACTATGTAGTCTTAGTGTAAATCTATGTAAATGCCATTCCTACCTTCTGTCAGCAGTCAGAATGGATCAGGGTGTAAGGACAATTACATTTGCATGCCTTTCCAACAGTGTATGAAGTTGTGCCAATCAGAAGCAGGAATCTTCTCAAGAGGTCCTTGATGAATCTTCTACTTCATTGGAGTGGAAGATTGGAAGCGGAGTGAATCTCCTTCACCCCATCAGGTTCTGGTGCTAAAGCTTGGATTTAAGGATTGAGCCAAGTGATGTTATTTCTTTAATGATGCAAACCTAACTAAAGACCATATAATACCAATCTGTTATTCTGCAACATTCGTGTTAATGTCAATAATGGAAGCATACTGAGATGAGCACCTTCAATATCAAACCTCTCTTCAGTAGCGTGATTCTGCCGCTTCACCAATACATGGTCCCACTATCAGTCTTCTGCACATCCTTGTAATCACACCTTTCTGCACTACTCTATACCCAGCATATCTTGCCAGTCATTTATTTTTTTTAGTTTTAGTGCAATTGCACAATTCTAGTATTTAAAAATATAAAACAGACATATAACAACAGTATTGTATATACCAGGCATGGACAAACTTCAGCCTTCCAGGTGTTTTGGACTTCAACTCCCACAGTTCCTAAAAGCTGTTAGGAATTGTGGGAGTTGAAGTCCAAAACTCCTGGAGGGCCAAAGTTTGCCAATGCCTGGCATATACCTCTACCTGGAAGAATGGAGAGAGAGCAGTTGAATAAAAAAAACAGTATGAACGCCATATCTGTAGGAGATATATTCCTGTACTTACAGTGGAAACAAGAAACTATGGATAATAGCCAAACATATTGAAATGAACTGAACTTCTACCAGAAGTTACCATAGAGAGGGATTATTTCTAGGAATTCGCTAGGTTCTCCAGAATGATGTATCGTAACTTCCAGCAGAAGCATCCCATAGAATCAACTGAAAAACATAGAAAGTTCCTAGAGAGGACATATTTTGCTGGATCCCGGTAAAACGATGTGTTGTGATGCAGTGACCAAGAAGCGAAGCCCAGGAGTAAAGGGGGATAACAAATAGTTTATTGAACAATCACTGGAGAAAGGATGAACAAAAAAGTAGCCAACATGGCTTTAAAACCCTCAAAAATTCCAGGAAAAAACAACCAAAACAGCCCAAAACAAACAGTGGACATCCGTCTGCGATGTACGTAGGGAGAGCCCAGAAGAGTAGTGTCAAAACCGGTCCAGGAGTCCAAAGCCAGAGAAAGCCAGATGAAAAGGAGGAGACATTCCAAGGGTCACAAGAGCTGAGTATAAATGAATAGCACAACTCTTAGCCCCATATCACAATACCAGCCTCCCTCCATTTCATACAATACCAGGTTCTGTAGCAGGAACTCACGTAAACTCAGCGGAGACCAAGCCCCGCCTCTGGGACACACGGCAGATAACTAAACAGAAAAGCATACATGAATTCCAACACCCCCCCCACCTTTGCCCAAACATCAGCTAGAGCTGCCATAGCAGCTCACCCCAGGAACAAAGTGGAGAAATAGCCCATAACTCACAAGTATCAGGAAAACTGGAACAAGGTACTGGATATCAGGAACACAAGATAGTCAGAGATAAGAACTAGACACCAACTCTTTGACCACCGCAAAGGCAGCCCCCAAAACTCATTTCTTAAATAGCACTTACACATCACTGTCTTCTGTAGAGTCCCCAGCTGCTGTATTTCCTACAGCTGCAGTGCTTTGTGTTTGCCTCCACTCTTGCCAATGCTGTTGTGTGCTTAAAGAGTCCCACTCTGTTTCTGAACCCCCAGAAGGCCAGAATAAATCACTATCAAACCCAATAAATGAGTCCGAAGTAGATTCTTCATTACACACATCCCTTATTTCCTGCACCAACGTTGGATCTAACTCTGTATCACTTTCCTCTGACCCCAATTCTTCTTCCCCAGAAAAACCCTGGAAAGTGTCTGAATCAGAAGGTGCTCTTAGTATCTGCCGAATTCTTTTCCTCTGTTCTAATCCTTCCAGACTAGAATCACTAGCAGCCCCTTTCCTTCCAGCTGCAGAGTCCTGATCACCCAGAGCCACACCCCAGTCCATACTATTGCTTAATGCTATTGAGCCAGCATCTTCCCCAATACTACTAGTAGTAGTAGCTGAAGGCTCAATCACAACACTATGAGTAGGTAAAACTGCGTACCAGTCTCATGGGTACAGAGATTGTATTATTATTATTATTATTAAACTTTATTTATACCCCGCAACCATCTCCCCTCAGGGACTCGGGGTGGCTAACGTGAGGCCAAGCCCAACAAATACAATAAACAAAATAAAATACATGCAGCAGATAAAAAATCACACAATGGGATAAAACACAGAGTATGGGTATGATAAAAGTTAAAGCAAGGGTTAAACAAAGTGGGCTTGGCCAAATGCAAGGATAAAAACAGAGGAAACTGGGTGAGATAGGGGAGACTGGGTGAGTAGTTTATCTGGTGGGAGATATGGATGGGATGAACTATGGGGGTTTATTTCCCACTAAGGAATGAGGTAAAGTGCATTGAGTGGACACGTTTATGCTGGGAATGGTCATGATATGGGGGTTTGTTGTACTGTATACCCATCGTGGGAGATATGGATGGGACAAACTATGGGGTTTGAATGAGGTAAAGTGCATTGAGAGGACAAGTTTATGCTGGGAACGGTCATGATATGGGGGTTTGTTGTACTGTATACCCTGCAGTTAAATACCACCTCTGCACCCCAAATAACTTTCACTCCATGGGTATTGGCTTCTTTTGGTGGCATCATCATGTGTCTGCTGAAGTTGGTTAAGAAGCTGCCTTTCTCTTTTCACAGTAGAGTTACTGATTCTGTTGTAAGGAATTTCCAACCTATTGACTTCGCAACTTTTAAAAAATGTGATACTCCACTCACTGTTTTGGGCAACTTCAATTATGTCTTCATAATGGGGTGGTATTTCATTTCAAATGAACTAAGTACTATATGGAGTAATCTCTCTCCAGTTATTATATTAGCAAGTGAGAAGAGGGCCCCTGAAGGGTGGAGGTTTGAACCCCTTTATCCAACCTATAAGTTAGACTATTCCGTGGTAAACCACTTCATGTTTTCAAACATTCCAAAGTATCATTCCTTAGAATGGTCCGCTCTCTATGTGTGTATAGTATCTGAATTTTTACAGTAATATTTTCATTGCTTAATTTAAGAGATGCAAACAGAAGGCTCAGCTAACTTAAAGTCATCCCTAAAACATGCAAAGAACTCTTGGCTGGTTCCATCCTGCTGGGCAGTGCGCAAATAGCATGGAAGAAATGTGGCACTATTTATTTACCAGCTGTGCTCTGGTACCCACAGGTAATAATAAATAAATGACATTTCTTAGATCTCTATAAAGACCAATATATTTAGCAAAGACCTTGCAATGTGAGACCGTTCAATGTCAATTCTATAACTACCCATTTACACCCACCCCAACATTCACCTTTGAGGAATAAGGAGACACTGAACGTTTCTTATGATTTCCATTTTGATGGTCATACTGATAGATCTGTGTTCTCTCTTTTTGGGCTTGGCCGATTTACCGTCCGAGATGGTTGCGGGGCAGGGTTGCCCTCGCGCCATCTTGTGATGTTGAAGCGGCTTCTCCTCCCCAGAAGCCCCTGGGGTGGCAGGAAGGTTCCCGCCAACAACACTGGTCATCCAATGATGGGGCTGGCCCCGCCCTTCCCCCTCTTGGTAGCTGGCCGGCCTGCATTTCCAGCCAGGCAGCTTACTTAGACTGCTCGGGGCTGCCCAGGTTGCACGTGGGGGCCAGCTTGGTTTTCCCTCCCACCCTCTCTACTTATTGCATTGCTTGTTGGTGTCCAATTTGATCACTCTTCATGTTATTGTTGCATTGTTCATGGTTATGTGTTATTATGCTCTTTGTCACAACTCCGTGTTTGGGGTGTGGCATGGCCCCTGGATCAGGCTGGCTTATTGCCCCTTGGTTGTAAGGGGGATAATGCCCAGGCCCCCTGGGGTGCCGAGTTTCCATGGACAGGCATTGGGCCGCTCGCACCCCAGGCTTGCAAACGCTTTTGGACATTCGTGGTGGCTGTTCTACCCCCATCCAGGACCCATGCGTGGCCGCCAACCTTTTTGTTCCTGTTTTCAATAAATGAGTTGTGGCCATTTTCATCCAACCACTTGTGTCTGTGTTATTGATCTTGATGCGAGGCGTGTCACCCTTGCACACGCAATGACACTTGAGCTGGAAAGACAGACGTATCTCTTCTCCTTTTGCATTTTATACATGCTCAGCAAGGGATCTTGGGGGAAGTGCTGTTTGCCTTGTCTGTTGTAGACAGGGGCACAGTAGGGTTAGCTATGCGGTTATACTGGATGCTACATTTAATGCCTCCAATGGACATTTGAAGTGGGAAAAGGGGAGAAAATAACCATATGATTTAAAAAAAACATCAGAAGCAGTGAAAACTGCTAATGGGAACATTTGAAGATGTTAATGAAATTTGCTGAAGTTATGAAAATTAACACACACACAAGTGCATCCAATTTGCTTGAGGTAAAGGTAAAATCTAGAAGAGTGACGGGCAGAAAAATACAGATATTGTATATTTTATGTTTTCCCTCATATAGCTAAGATTGATGGTCGTGTATATCCAAAGCTTAATTTACTGTTTTGAAAATTGAATCCCCATTTATAGCCTTTATAGCCACTGTTTTCTTCAAAACCTAATTTAAACATGTAGCACCAGCAGGAGTTGGTAATTTGAGCAGAGTGCTAATGAGTTTTTTCCAATGAAGAATTATGAGACTGTTATAGGTGGTCATAAACAACTATTACTATACTGAACCATCCATATTTAACTCTCAAGCACACTCAGACATGCAAAGGGAGGCTGATAAATGCTACATGACTAACTGAATTGTTCAGGTCCAGAAGAGTGACACAACAATGCTGAGAAAATGCAGTTATTTTCATGTGATAGTGTAACTGAAACATTTCAAGCATTCCCTTTTAGAGTGAAACTTTTTACATGGCTATTCACTTAGCACTCAGCTGCCAGGAATAGCAGGAGCTTAAGATAACAATATCTATTATGAGAAGTGCCTAAGGAATCTGCTTTCAGGAGCGGATTCATTTCACGACTTCACATTGAGTCAGTAATTTTAATTTCAGATTTCTCATTTGGAGCATTCCTCAGAGAATTATAAATTTATCCCAGCCATCTCTGGGCAGTTTCCATTTATCTATGGTAGAGAGTTGAGATGCAGCCCAGGAGTGTCCTCAAAGCCCATTGTCTGTCCACACAGCCAGCCAACCCAAGGAGCATTGGAGCCACCGCCACTACTGTATCTCTGCTAGCTTCCAGCTATGACAGTTTCCATCCAGAGGTTTGCTAGCAATGTTGCATTGATGGTCTCGTGCTAGGTGCCCTGGTGTGACATCACCAGAAATATGAAATCACCAAGAAGCCTCTGACAGAGAACTGCTTGCTGGCAGTGACACAGTGGGGAGGCAGACAGCAGACTGGGTTGGATCCAATCAGATCAAGCTGTCCACATATTCAAATCTCTGGGACAACTTCAAAGCTTCCAAACAGTAAATTCCATGTTCTCTTGACTCTCATTAATGGCTAGATACAGCACCTCTGCTGCGAATCCAGCCATGTGTTGTGAGGACTCCTGTTAAAAGCTAAGGAGTGAGTTCACTTAATTTTGGCCATGTAGACATGGCCTTAGGTTTTCCTATATTTACTACTCTTCTGTGGCTGGTTGGTGGCTACCATGCCAGTGGTGGAAATAAATTTGCACTGGCTTTTAGTTGATGGGAAGCTACCTACTAGTGTGGAAATCATATAGTGGACAGATGGCAAGCTGTGTAACCTCAGCAAACTGAAAGCCAAAACCAAGGTCACAACAACATCTGTTATAGAACTCCAATATGCTGATGATAATTCAGAAGAAGACCTACAAGCCATTCTAAACGCCTTTGCAGAAACATATGAAAAGGTTGGCCTCTCACTGAACAGCAAGAAAACCAAAGTGCTCTTTCAACAGGCACCAGCCAATCCCTCTGAAATACCAGAAGCACAGCTTAATGGTGTAACATTAGAAAACATTGATCATTTTTTGCTATCTTGGCAGCCACTTCAACACAAAAGTAAAATACAACACTGTCTGAGCCCTGTCAGTACAGCATTTTTCTGAATGAAGTAGAGAATGTTTGAGAATTGGGACATTTGTAGGGATACCAAGATGTCTGTCTATAAAGCTATTGTCCTCCCAACCCTGTTATACGCCTGCAAAACGAGGACCATATACAGACGTCACACTCAACTTCTGGAACGATTCCATCATTGTTGCTTCCGAAAAATCCTTCAAATCTCTTGGGAAGACAGGCACACAATTGTCAGCATTCTGGAAGAAAGAAAAAGCACCAGCATAGAAACAATTATCCTTCACCATCAATTCTGCTGTACTGGCCACTGTTGTAGCCCAGGCACCTGTGTAACTCCTTTTCACCCAAACACCACACAGATAAAAGGTAATCAACAATAAGTAAAATGGGAAAACATCACGAGAAGGGTAGGAAAGCTTAGAGAAGACAATGATGCTTGGGAAAATGGAAGGAAAAAGGAAGAGGGGCCAACCAAGGGCAAGGTGGATGGATGGTATCCTTGAAGTGACTGGCTTGACTTTGAAGGAGCTGGGGGTGGTGACAGCCAACAGGGAGTTCTGGCATGGGCTGGTCCATGAGGTCACAAAGAGTCAGAAGCGACTATATGAATAAACAACACATAATGGAAAAGGCAGGTTTAAAAAGGAACAAGCAATAATCCAAAAGTTATACCAAAATAATCAGAATAGGCAATCACCAAGGTACATTCAAAATCCAGACTTTAAACACGTTATCAAAATAACATCCCTAAACTTGATATAAACTTGGTGTAGCAATCAGCATTGACCAACTCTGAACATAATTCCTCAATTACCAAAAGGTAGAAACAAGAAAAAGTAATTCGCAGGTTCCAAAACTTAAGCAAAGAGCTATAATCCAAAATCTTGAAAACATGAGCAAGAAACTGTAATCTCATTGAGAGTCACTAATCTTAAACAGGAAAGCAGGGCACAGAATCAAAGGCAAAAGCTATTAACATAGAGCTCCCAAAACAAGTGACTTGACACATGAGAAGGGTTAGTTAGAGTTAGTTTCAGAGCTGGGTGTAATTTATGATCAATTTCCAAGAATAAATGAATAACCCAATCAGATTAATAATATAGAATTATTTTAAATAACTTAATGTCTTTGGTGGTAGAGTGGCTTTAGATGACTTTCAAACTGAGAAGAGAGTTTCCTCAATAAAGAGGTGTCTAAAATTTTGAACTAAGTATAGCTTGAAGCAATAGTGGTTGAGTATTGGACTATTGGACACTAGGAAACTAGGTTTGAATCCCCACTCATCAATGGAGACCCATTGGGTGACTTAGTGCCTGTCATACTCTCTAAACAGCTTGTCACATGGCCACTGGAAGTGCTCTGTTTTGTAGAGGGGTGTGGGGAAACCAGAGCCTCATATCCTGCATCACCCGGCTATAGCCGAGGGAGATCAGATGGGAGGAAGCATGAACATGTGTGATGCATGCAACTTGCCCCATGCATTCTAGTGGCAACATGGGAGCCCTCCCATGTTGCCCTGGTGTGATGATGTTGGAACTATAACTGCAAACAATTGTTAAAAAGAAACAGATAAGCTTTTTTCCCAGGTTCTTATTGGTCAAACTTCAATTAAAAATAAACATATTGAATTTAAATAAGAATAATGGAGAGCTATGTATATCAAGAGAAATGACAGAAACCATATCCCTAAACCAGATAAAAGGAGGGCTGCTGCTTATATGAAATCCAAAATACAAGGTACTTTGAGATTATTTTTATGATTTCTACTCCTTTTTTATTTGCCTTGATAGAATCTTTAGAGATAGCTGTCCATGGTATCAAAACTATATGCGCGAAGCTCATTCTATTACAAGAAGATACGTAAGAAAAGACTGGACAACAATGCCATACAGTGTTCCCTTGCTACTTTGTAGTTCGCTTTTAGCAGACTCACTGTTACACGGTTTTCAAGAAATATTAATTTAATTTTTGCTGTTTCGTGGATTTGCCATTGCCGCTCTCCGAGGTACTTTCCCTCCTCAGTCTTCCCTCCTTCCAGCCTTGAAGGGCCTTTCCTTAAGTTTATAAAGACTTAAAATAGTGTATAACTACTAAAATAATGTATAAATATAACTACTAAAATAATGTATAAATATTAAAATAAATAGAGCATCCCTACATTGTGGTTTTTCAATAATTGCGGAAGGTCCTGGAATGTAACCCCCACAATAAGTGAGGGGACACTTACTTTGTTCTCATGACCAGACTTGTGCCTTCACTCAAACCCAATCAGAATGTGACTCAGACTCTAAGACTCCAGTCCCAACTGGAGATTTTAATGTAAGCCTTTTTGCTGAGACTGAGCTCTTCTGTAAGACATCTCTTCTGGCTTATTGGAATAAGTAGCCACATGCACAGTTATCCGTAATGGTTGCAAGATGGACCCAGTCAGCTGTGTGCTAAATTTAGGACCTGAGAGACTTTTTGTGGAGGATGTTTGCTAAAGTATCCCAAATGCTGTAAGTTATCCTCACATGGAATGGAGATGGGATGATTCTTCCACTACGTTGTTGTCCTCCACCCTTAGTTGCTCAGTTTTGGATTATAGCCATGGTTTTCAACCTCGACTGAACTCTGCTTTGAATCTGCTTGATAAGCTTCGAGCAGTTCCCCTGCCCTAGTTTTGTCACTGTCTATTACAGACTGAACTACTGAATTCCATTTCTTTTTTTTTAATTGAGGAAGAACATTTTGTCTTTACAATAATAGACTCAAGATAAATTATAACAGACAACGCAGGAATGCAGGAGAAATTGTACTCTGCTTTCTGTGTAATGTAGATGAAAACAAATCTTTGTAGACTGCATGTGGGATCACAGGGTCATTGCAGGTAAGGGGAAAGATGTGTTACTACCATGAAGAAAACTATGTTTACGTGGAATCATTTCAAGGTATTGTTGCCTTCTCCAAACATTTATGCTATGTTTCCAGTTCACTGGGTTATTCAGGACACACTGTTGCTTAACTTTAACAAAGCTGCATATAACCTGAAATGCTCTGAACTACATTTGGGAAAGGATAGTTCTATTGTCCCTACTTCTAAGAGATATTAAATATGAATTTAATCCAGATACTACATTTATATGCTGGGATTTTGCCATGTGTTGCTTTGGTATTGTTTACTACCACGTTTTTCTGGAGACCACCAAGGGCCTAATCCCAGTGTGAAATGATTAATTAAGCGGCTAATGCGATCAAAGGTTAGAGTTTCACTCCATAACTATTTTGCTTTGAGAGAAAGCTAGCAGGGCTGGCTCCAGGGTTGAGCAGAGCTTGGGGAAAATTATTTTTAAGGGGCTGTAACTTGCAATGTTAGCTGGGGAAATCTGATAACTTAAGTTTGAATAAAGTAACTGTTCTAAGCTTCCCAGCAACATGGCCTCTAGTGGGCTCTCTCTCATGCAGCCATATCCCCCTGCAAACCAAAATGTAGGTAAGTGTGCCAGAAATCATAGGATGAAGCCATAGTGTATATGTGTGTTTCTTGTTTCCCTGGCAATTAATTCTACTGAGATCGCAATTGGTTTGTTGTCATATTACAGTAAAACAGTATATGTACGTAATGGCTAGATTGGAACTTAAATGCTTATGCCTTGCATTGATTAATATCAAGTGGTGTAATGGATGCAACCCTCAATTTGCTTTACACTTACATGGTAAAAATCACTTATGAGTGCATTCTGCTGTGACACAGGTACTTTTGTTTGCCTATGGAAAATGGCACAACCTGCAAAGAGGAACTAGAAATACACAGTTGCCAGGAATAATCAGGAAATATGAATATGAAAAGATGGGCTGGTATAATTAATGAATAATTGGCAAATCACACAGAAACAAATATATTTGCATGATTAAATAAAACAGCATGTTGATTTACCTGCTTAATGTAATTTTATTTGGTGTCTTTCTGCAAATAGCCAAAAACAATTATAGTATTTGGACATTCCCTGTAATTGAAGTGATTAAATGTGGAACTTGCGAAAAATGTTGCAGTATGGCAGCTCTCTAGTCATAAGCAGCTAGCTGTGTCCTTTATCAGGCTACTTCATATCATTCATGCTCCTACCTCCACAAGAGTCATTCAGCACTCTGATCATGCTCATTTTAGTTCCCATTTGTTTATATTCCTTGCATCACTTTAGGGTATAGGTTACTACAAACTCTATGTTCTTGTAAATATATTTAAAACTATTGGCAAACAAATACCACCCCAAGGTAACTTCATATAGGCTAAACTACTTGTAAAGTAACCATACTATTCATATCTAAAGGAGCAATGAAAGTATCACAAATGGCCAGTTTAAGTCCAATACTCCCAGGACCTAATAGAAGAAGAAAAATTATTTACAGCTAGATGTAGTTGTGGATCTCTAATAACTGTGGAAGAACCTGGTTTAGAAGATTTGTGTTGACAGGTACTTCCATTTCAACATTGCCCAAAAGAACATGACGAAAGAGAAATTGATAGTAATACTTGCAACATTATACAACGTGCCTTTGCTAAAATACTGTATAATTGCTAATCCATTGGGCTTCCCTTTCTGCCTCAGATGATGGTCCGGACAGGTATTTATTTATTGCCTAATGTAGTACTAGCCACAAAAGCAGCAGGAACCCATTCGAAATGCTGTGGTCTGACCTTGCAGACTACCAGTCTTAACCTAAGATGTAGAGGGAAATGGCCAAACTCCAACATAAATTATTTCCATCTCACAGATAATCCATCATTAGGCACAATTTTAATCTTGAAATTAAAAGAAAAACCCTGGCAAACAAATTAGGACTAAACTGCTTGGACTTTGTTCTCCAAAGATGTAAAACAAGCCATAGCAACCAGTCATGCTTTACAAAATATTATGCTCGTAAATCCATATTTTCCTCAGTGAACGCCATACAAGAAATGTGACAGCAGAAGGTATTGTGATGCAGTGTTGCTAGAAAAGTAAAATGTGATTCAGTTTCTTTTGCATCATAGAAAACATAAATTAAATAAGCAGCTTGATCTTAATATTACCTTTCATTTTCTGCTTGTGTGTGAAACCATGGCTTCTAATAATTAGCAGGGAAGAGGAAAGCCCAGAAATGAAAACTGAAAATTTTCCTATCAAAGACCCTTAAAGCAAAACCCTGTTAACTCTGTTAAGTACTACAACCTAAAATGTTTTATTTAGGAAATGGTGCTAACTTAAACATCTGTCCAAAACCAAGCTCTAAACACTAGGCGTGTGCATTTTGGCTGAACCTCATATCCATTTTTAGGCCCTCATATCAATTTTTGCACAATTCCTGAAAACGAGTTGTTTTTGGTCCTCACTAAAAAATATGGCTACATCCAGCCCATTGGTGGCAATGGGGAACTTAAAAGGCTCTCATTTCTGTTCCTGGGACCCTTTCCTTATTTTCCTTCTAGGGAGCCTAGGTGTTATCAGTGGAGTTAAAAAAGCATCCTTCCTGGGAACCTTTCCTTTGTTCCTTCAAGGGAGCCAGGGTTTCAGCAAGGCACCCTCTTTCTCTCCCTGTAGCACATCATACAGCTTTCTAAGGCATTTTAAGGAGGCCGGGGGATGAAAAAGCGCTGACCTCACTGAGCTTCCTTTAAAGGAAAACCAACCCTTTTCTCTACTGCAGGTATCAATCTCCTTTCTGCTTTGGGTTTAATGCTTCCTTAATGCTGTTTCTACTTTATATTCTAGAGGAGAGGTAATTAGGTAGTACTAGTTTTCAGAGAATTGGGGTTTTATTTTTTTTTGCTGAGATTAATAATAATAATAATAATAATCTTATAGAAGTATTTGAAGGAGAAAAAAAGCTAGAACGGTGACTCCCCCAAGCGCGCATGCACACCCCACACACCCATCCTGCATGTCTCCAACTCTCAGTCAGTCCCACTGAATAAAAATAATCAAGAAAATAAAGGAAAATAAAGAAAAAACAAACAAAAAGATTAAACTATGATGCCAAATAGGGGAGGAGGAGCCAAGATTGGCTGCCATGTGGTCCCATTACAGACGGGAATCCATGATTGCTGGGCCTGGAAACTTCAATTGGTCCAAAGGCAGGCAGATTAATAATGGGGGCGAATTACAGGGAGCGGTCAACCCTGCTGTTTAAGGAGCTCCATTGGCTGCCGTTTATTTTCTGGTCCCAATTCAAGGTACAGGTCATCACCTATAAAGCCCTAATTGGTTTGGGACCTGCCTACCTTTGTGACCATATCTCCTCCCCCAAACCTGCCTGTTCCCTTCATTCCTCAAGAGAGGCCCTTCTTTTGCCCCTTCCATTATCACAGACCCGGCACATGGGAATGAGAGAGAGAGCCTTCTCCTCCCCCGATTCTGGAACGCATTGCTCAGCAAGATTAGGCAAGCCCCACTTTAGAAAATTTCAAGAGGAACCTCAAAACTTGGCTTTTCCATTGTGCCTTTGGAGAGTGATCTTACATCTCCTTTTATCACTTCCCCAAAAATGGGTTGCCCTCATGTTACACTGTCTCTTGCCCACATGAAGGTTTGTCTCCACTCCGTTCATGAGTTTCCCTTACAAATATATATGTTTTACTGCTATCTCATCCTGAGTTTTTATCATTGTATCTTGCACATGTGGTTGTGATTGTGCTTGATTTTTTATTGTATTACTTTGCATTGTTTATTCTATTTTATGCTTGATTTATTTTATTGCAATGTTGTTCTATGCTTTTTATGTTATTGTATTTGTAATTTGCACTACTGGGCTTGGCCTCATGTCAGCCGCCCCGAGTCCCCTTTGGGGAGGTGGTGGTGGGGTATAAATAAAGATTATTATTATTGGCCAATCAACCAAATTTTCCTGTTTAGTAATAATCAAGTCCAAGATAATTGATTCCCTCAATCATTTTTCTGCTTTCTGGTAGAAACATTTTGGACTTTCAGCATTTTGTAGCATTTGACATCCAAACGATACCAGGGTAGCTGAATTCTTCCATTATTATACTGTGTGTGTTTGTGTGTGTGTAGTTTGGAGACCAAATGTACCCCATGGCTGTTTGTTGACTGCTTGGGTCTTTATTATCCTCTCATTTTTTTAAAGGACCCCAAATGCCCCAGCCACCCACCCACCAGGTAGTCTCAGAGGATACATTTTGCCCCCTTTCCTTTAGGCTTCCAGTTGGGTGAGAGGATTGTATGCATTTTGTACATGTCATCTGTTGTTTGCATACAATTTTCCAGAGCATTTTGCCATGTAGCCATTCAGTGTACCCTGGGTGAGATGAAAACCTCATCCTGTCATCTTCCAGACTCCTCTGCAGACATTTTCAAAGTGTATGCGTGAGTCATGAAGATCTTAAGACACTGGGAGGTTCATAAGACTGTGTTGTCAGGTCAAATATTTCAGGCCACAGTTACCTGGCCGGGGGGTGGGGGGATCGATTTGTGGTTACTTGTCTATGTAAAAAGGGTCACACAAAACCAGACCATTTTCCCCTGACAGCATTCTGTTTATAATAGCATTCTGTTTCTTGCTGAGATTACAAGATTCCTTTACTTTTATTTATTCTTTTATACATGGCTATCACTCCTCCTCTCAACCTTCTCTTCTGCACAATAAACATACCCAGTTTGTTCCTCATAGGATGGTCTCAGAGGTTATTGCCAGTGGTTCTGAAATGACTTCTGCTAGTTCCTTCAATACTTTTTGATGTAATTTGTATGGCCTGAAGACTTGATGTACCGTATTTTTCGCACCATAAGGTGCACCGGATGATAAGACGCACCTAGATTTTAGAAGAAGAAAATTGGAAAAAAATATTTTGGGCCAAAAAGTGCTTCTTCAGCGCCTGGGCCCACTTTTTGGCCCAAAATATTTTTTTTTCCACTTTCTTCTGAAGGGTGGACCCTCCTCGGCGCCCTCCGCCATCCCTAAGCCTTTCCCTTGGCCGCCTCCTCCTCGGTCCCGCCTCCTCCTCGGTCCCGCCTCCTCCTCCGCCTCCTCTGCCTCCGTCACCGCCCGCCGCCCCCGCCCGCCCCCCCGCCGCCTCGCCGCTTACCGCCGCCTCGCGCCGCTTTCTGCGCTTACCGCCGCCTCCGCTTACCGCCGCCTCCCTCGCCGCCGCGCATGCGCAGTAGGTCCCAAGCGCGCCTGACGCGTCTGGCGTCTGGCAGCTGGCAGGCACGCGCCTGGCGCACCTCGTCAGGCGTCGACACGCCAGACGCGCTTGGGACCTACTGTACATGCATGGCCTGGCGCGAGGGAGGCGGCGTAAGTGGCGGAGGCGGCGGAAAGCGGTGGAAAGCGGCGGTAAGCGGCGGTAAGCGGTGGAAAGCAGCGGTAAGTGGCGGTAAGCGGCGGTAAGTGGCGGAAAGCGGCGGAAAGTGGCGGAAAGCGGCGGAAAGTGGCGGAAAGCGGCGGAAAGCGGCGGTAAGCGGCGTGTGCGTAAGCGGCGGTAAGCGGCGGTAAGCGGGGAGGCGGGGGGCGGGTGACGGGCGGTGATGGAGGCAGAGGAGGCGGAGGAGGAGGCGGGACCGAGGAGGAGGCGGCCAAGGGAAAGGCTTTCTATCACCTCCCCCCTCTTCGCTCCATAAGACGCAGCTGATTTTTCCTCCTACGGGAGGAAAAACTGCGCGTCTTATGGTGCGAAAAATCTGGTAGTTCATCTGGATACTTGAGGAACCCTAAAAGGAAGGATTTAAAGATCAGTGGGAGTGTTACAGTGCCAGTGGTGAAGCCTTTGTTTATGTAATCCCACAAAAAGGATCTAAAAACATTTTTCTCCTCTGAAATTGAGAATCAAAGGCAAGAAAGGACTCTTTCATCATCAGCCTACAGTAACCTGTAGCTAGAATATTCCTTTCACTCGGGCTGCTTATTAACACTCCATGGCTCTTCAGATTGGAGTGCCTCTACAGAAAAGTGATTTCCTCAAGATTTGGATGTACTCGATTTGGATGTACTTGACATACTTTGTCTTATTTGACTCTCATCTCCCCCACTGGTTGAATGAGTTGCCTAATGCCTATCTGTCTGAGTGTTTTCACACTTTTATTTCCATTTCTCTGCTCCAGCTTTGGTTGAAATGCCTTTGGAGCTATGTCTCCATCTCTATCAACCTGCACCAAGGAGTTCTTCCTGCATCACTTCCAGCTTCACTTTTGGTGCACCTACACCAGTGGTTTCCAACCTTTGGCAAGTAGAACACCAATGGTCTACAAGAACTAAGATATGGTCCGCAGCCTCACTATTACTACACTGTTGTAATGAGAGCAACTGAAGTGCCGAGGAAACAGGGATGTCAGGAGGGGAGAGGCTGACTACCCATGAAAGGCACAACAAGCCTCCTGACTGCTGCTTCTCCTTCTCATCCCTCTCTCTGAGGGGAGTTGTTCCATGTGACACCTGTTGATGTCTTCATTTTTAGGTCTGTTCCTGGAGTTATTTGTGGTGCTGCTTAAGAAAATTTAATTGGATAGACCACACCAGCTCTAGATTATCATATATGATTTTCTGTGGGTGAGCAGATGCTGACTACTAAATGGCATATGTTCTGTATCAGAAATTAGCTGATGTACTATCCAATACAATTTTCTGAATCAGCATCCCAAATAACCAAACCAAATCTAAAGTTGACCAAAAACTGATTTGTAACCCTTTTGGCACTAATGTTGCAGAGTGGTCCCTGGTCAAAGTGGTCCCTAGTCAAAAAAGGTTCCTGACTGCTGATCTACACTATAGAATTAATGCATTTTGATACAACTGCCATAACTCAATGCTATGGAATCATAGAAGTTGTAGTTTAACGAAGCACCAGCACCTACTGGCAGAGAAAACTAAAGCCTTTGTAAAACTACAATTCTCAAGATCTTATAACATTGAGCCATAGCAATTAAAGTGGTGGAAAACTGTGTTAATTCTCCAATATATGTAGATGCACCCTAGTTAGATTGGTGACTCTTCAGATCTGCTAGAAGCATTCAGTGGGAAGAAAACAAATCTTATACCATGGATTTGACTGTGAAATTAGTTTTTCTGAGCTTGTTGAAGTTAAAAGTAATAAGGACAGTACACACCACAGTACAGAACTGAAATGTATTCATTTCTATAGTAAATGCTTTATTGTCTGTCCTCTACCCTGTTATCTCCTGATATA
Source organism: Anolis apletophallus (assembly GCA_030556195.1). Lineage (NCBI taxonomy): Eukaryota > Metazoa > Chordata > Lepidosauria > Squamata > Anolidae > Anolis > Anolis apletophallus. The sequence continues at coordinate 80,436,720 of JARBWK010000006.1, read as the reverse complement.
GGGTGGGATATACAGAAAATATATTAAATAAGCAAAATTTATAAAACAATTTAATGGAGAACCAGAGCAGTGGGGACCCATGTCTCCACACAGTGCATTTCTCCCACTGGTGAGACACAGAAGAGGCCTTCTGGGGCACATAGCAGTGCTCAGGCTGGTATATATAGGGAGAGGGGCTCTGTTTAATATTGAAGTCAGAGTTGTTCAAGGTCTAACAAGTATCTTGAATGAGGACCAGAACAATTATTTTAAAATGGTTTTGATATAATATTCCAGACAGTACGTGCAATTTTAAGTCTTCTCAAGAGAATATGTTGCAGCAGTCTAGAGAAGGGGCTACCAGTTCATTAACTATTATAGTTAAATTATTCATGCCCAGGAAAGGCATTTGCTCCTGAGACAATTGAAGGAGGACCAAGTCATTTTGAGCCATCACTCAGAGCCATAACAAGTGCCATATATAAGGAATCCCTTGGCTTATATTCACACTATAGCTTTGAATCCAGAAACACTCCCATCAACTCAGAGGAAGTGCAATACCATCCAAAGCAGGTTGCTTCCCTAATTTCCAGACCTAGGCATCACCAATGCAGTGATTCAACTTCAGTCTATTGGACCTCATCCAACTCATTACAACATCCAGGCATCAGTCCAATACTTACACCAACTTATGTGGCTCTGATGATAAGAAACTGGTGTTGTCAGCATACTGAGAGCAACCAGCTCCAAAAATCCTGATGACCTCACTCAGAAGGTTCATATCAATGTTAAACAGAGAGGAGTTAGAACAGTGCCCTGCAGTTAATACCTATGGCCCTAAACAAAATTCCTCAACAAAATTCCTCATTCTCTGTAGGTAAGCCCATGGCTAGGTGCAAAACCCTCAAAGTACTTTGTCTCCTCCCATACTATCAGGCCAATCCAATAAGGTAATGGGATTAATTGTGTAAAAACACCATGAACTTCATGTGTAACAGGAGGATAGCATTTCCCTGCTTTTGCTCTACAGGAGATCAGCTGGAGGAAGCAAGTCTGTTTCATTCCCAAATCTTAACTTGAATTCAATAAGAAATTGGTCCAGATGATGTTTCCTCACAGAATAACTGAAATAGTCATCTACAAGCAACTGAATCTCACTTTGACATTGGTGATGGGACATACTTGAGAGAGTCAAGATAGTAGGTTCACAGTGCAGCTGGAGTGGTACACAAAGCCTTGTCTTTCAACCAATTTCCACTTCTTCCCACTTCCCATCATCACTTTCCCCTGTATATGTAATGTAGACTTACTCATAATAGATTCCCCCCCCCCCCCTCCCTCAAGATTGCACTCATTTTTGTGTCTTTGAACCCATTTGCTTCTTTAAATTGCTATGAATTGGAATGAGAGATAATACTGACACTTTATTTCTGGAATAACTCTGATCACGATTTCCTCATTTCCCATCTTTTCAAGCAATGTTCAGCAAATTTTTCATAAAGTTTGAAGAAGTTCATTGCATTATATAATTCAAGGGAAGGTTGAAAAAAAACCAGCCACACACACTTTGCGCCCTCTTCCATTTTCACAGAAAACTGTTTGATTGTATGGAAGATAATTAACTAATCCATTAATACGAGCGCCCGGTGGCATAATGGGTTAAACCCTTGTGCCAGCAGGACTGCTGACCAAATGAGCAGCAGTTCGAATCCAGGAAGTGGTGTGAGCTCTCATCTGTCAGCTCCAGCTTCTCATGTGAGGATATGAGAGAAGCCTCCTACAGGATGGTAAAACATCCAGGTGTAAAAGATTCTTGCAGACAGCCAATTCTCTCACACCAGAAGTGACTTGCAGTTGAACCCTCATTAATAAGGAATAAACCCAAGAGAAGGAGTCAATATGGACTATTTGGATGTCAGCCAAACTGGATATGAGGGTGTGCGAATCCATTGTTTTCATTTCAAATTTTGGGTTATCGCTGTGTTGTTTTCAGGAAGATTCTGGGAGATTAGGAGGGGTCGGTTTGGATTCTTAATTTGGGACTCTGAGTTCCGTTTCAGTTTTGGGAAGAATCTTCCCAAAAACAGAAAGGAGGTGGGGTGTTGGGGACAAAGGCAGAACAGATTCTGTGCCATTTCACACACCCCTATGATTTACCCTTTGGGGGCCTGTATCTTAAGCAACAAGTCCCCATTTCTACTAGGCTTTCCCCAATAAGCCAAATGTGTCAGCATGTGGTGATTTTTATTACTGTATCTTCCACTTTTATTAATGAGCTTCCCCCACAGATATGGGGTTCATATTGTATTTATTTTAGATCATCAAACTGGAAACAATGGACTACAGGTTGGTTGAGGGTAATGAATTCCATTTTTATCTCTTGTAGACTTTCACAATTTCTCTTTGCACATTACCATTACTGTCCGAACTGATCACTTCTCCCCCCCCTAATTTTATTTTACTTTACTATTTCATTAGGAACCAGAGGCAATGTGGTCCTATTGATTTGTTTATAGCAAGAGCAGCATCTCTCCAATAGTCATTCTTTATTCACAGGGTGTTCTGTAGCATCCCAAGGTCATGTACAAAATCTTCTCCACAATTAAACTGTAATTGTCACTGTGAGTACAGTAGTGCTGCATTGAGACTGAGCATGCTGTTATCATAATCAGTACCTGTACTCTCTAGTATGAATTTTATGTTATGTCGCAGCCATTTGTTCAAGAAGCCCCAGGCTATTCTGTGAAACAAAAAAGGGCTCTGTATTGTCTAAGTGATTCCTGCCTAGCACACTCTCCAAAACCAAGCAAGGTTTGGGTAGATTTCACTGAAATCAATTAGGAGCACGGGACATAGAAAACCTTGTTTTTATTTTATTTATTTATCCCAAGTATTTCTACCCCATTCTTTAACAAAGTTCTTTAGCTTCAAGTGTGTGAGATTTATGCCGGAGCCTAGGTTCCTCAGAGTCTGGGTTTTATTATTTATAAAAGAAAGCTTTAAGTTTCATGACTGTGCCTCCAAGTTTTACAACATGCATATGTTCCAGAAGAGTAGCCGAATCGGTCTGTTATAGGAAAGCCAACAAAGAACACTAGCTTAATTATGGCAATAGCGTATGGCTTCTCATCCATGCTACAGACGTAGAGAAAGAGAGCGAGTCAGTTAAGCAGAGCCGACATCATGTCTGCCAACAAAAATGAAGTGTAACAGAATGATTAACACTTGGGAAATCATTTCTCGAGTGCAAAAACAACAGCTAGCAACTGCTGTGACAGATGCCTTGGGCATTGTAAAAAATTAAGGTTCTTTTATGGAGGTGTGCACCACAACATGCCGCCTATGGGGTGCATGCAGCTACTGTATTTTTTTTTACTGTTGACCCTGCCTTTTTGGACTTTTCTCTCAGTAGCACACCTTGGCCTAAGGATCCTTTCACATTGCATAATTGTAGTTATATGACTGCACTATACTCGTAAAATAACTTGGACCTGATTTGTTTTGGCAGGGTCAGTACCGGTAATTCTCTGTTGTCTCACATTTCCAGGGCCTTTCCACACAACCCCATATCCCAGAATATCAAGGCAGAAAATCCCACAATATCTGCTTTGAACTGGGTTATTTGAGTCTACACTCAGAAAATGTGGGATTTTCTGCCTTGGTATTCTGGGATATAAGGCTGTGTGGAAGGGCCCTCAGTTGCTTTCAAAGTGTCATGCTTCTCTCTCCTCCTCCCCAACTTTCACTCTTTTTCCTCAATTTACTTCAGTTACTGCAAACAGAATTCAAGGTACAAAAGTAGTTTACAATTAACTTAGCAGGAAGGAAAGGAGAGGGAAAGTGGAATACTTCCCAGTAGCCTCAGGCAAAAGCAAACTGCTGCAGCATCACCTAGCTTGTGTGTTCTTCCTCATTAATAATCTTTAACATCTTTACCACACTCTGACATTACTTGGCCACATGTGTCTCAGTTTTAATCTGTGACATGTTTGAAGCTATGCTACAATTGCCATGGCTTCATCTTATAGAAACGTGGGATTTGTAATGTATAGGAAGTATTTAATATTCTCCAGTGAAGCTAATAATTTCTGTGTAAATATTTTAAGGCTTTCTTGCTATTTGGGATTGCTGATTATACAAATTAGAAATGAACATTTTCACTTGGAATATGTTTCACTGGATGTTAACAGTGAATTTTTAATACTGTTAATATTTAATTCTGTTTTAATGTTGGCATATTTGTATATTTTAAATTGTATGCTAATGTTTTTATGTTACACCACTTTGAGTCTCCTTCAAGAGAGATAAAGTGTGGTATAAATAAAAAATAAGAATAATAACAACATTTATTGCAGAGTGTGGAGGTTACAGTAGGTGTCTCCTAACCAGGCAGGCCATTAGCTGTGCGGGTGAAATGATCCTGGCAGTTGAAGTCCAATAATTTTATTTATTTATTTATGTATTTACCATATTTATTTCCCGCCTTTCCCATCCCGGGGAGGACTCAAGGTGGCCTTACAACAGGCAGCAATTTGATGCCATACCCACATATATTAAAAAAACAATTACAATTAAAACCAAACAATTAAAACCAGAATTATTAAAATCAATAATTAAAATCATGCCAACCAAAACATAAATCAGTGCCTTTCCATTTGTCAATCACATTGTTTCATCGTGACTTATTGCACTGCTCATTACTTCTCAAAAGCTTGGTCCCTAAGCCATATCCTAAGTTTTTTTCCTGAAGAGCAGGAGAGAAGGGGCTGATCTGAGCTCACTGGGGAGGGAGTTCCATAGCTGAGGGGCCACCTCTGAGCAGGCCCTCTCTCTCCTCCCGACCAATTGCACCTACAAAAGAGGTGAGACCAAGGGCAGGGCCTCCCCAGACAATCTTAATCTCTGAGATAGTTCATAGAGGGAGATATATCTAGACAGGTAAGTTGGGCTTGAATCTTTTAGGGCTTTATAGGCTAAAGTCAGCATACAACACCCCCGTTATATTACTGGAGCTGGAGTAATGGGGGTTGTGTGCTCCCTGTACCCCGCTCCAGTGAGAAATCTGGCTGCCACCCGTTGGACCACTTGAAGCATCCAAACAGTCTTCAAAGGCAACCCCACATAGAGTGTGTTGCAATAGTCTATTAGGAATGTAACCAGAGCATGGGCTACCATGGCCAAGTCTGACTTTCCAAGGTACAGGCGCAACTGGTGCGCAATTTAATCAAATTTATAGTAGAAGTCAGAGCCTTTTTTATTAGATGTATGGCATGACATGGAAAGTTACTAGTTTTATATAACAGGAGAAAGAAACATAGACTAGATAACTGTTTATTAGCATGTAATATCTAATCAATTTAAATAAAAGTATCTGCTGAATGCAGTCTGAAGAGAGATCCACATGGAAATATCATTGGTAGCATCCAGATGCCAAACTAAGACTTTCCTTTTCCAGCAGATATTTCATCCTTAGTTTTAGCTTTCTTGTTTAAGTTTTATTGCTGGATCACATCATCCTAACATGTACATTGTTTGAAGTGTTTTTCATTTGTTGTTATTAGATACATTGTGATTTTATTGATTTTGTTTTTCCAAGGTTTGTAAATCACATTGAAGGTGTTGCCAGTTGGGCAATGCACAACCATTTTAAACAAACAAACAGCCCAAAATAATTTAGAACAGCTTCAGATTGGAATGCTTTGTCCTGAAAGGCCATCAGAACATTTTTTTTCTACTCCGTATGTCAATGTTTACACTTTAGAAGATGTTCTCCTTTCCTTGTTTCCTCCTAATCATGTCCTTGGCAAAACAGCTTATATTTGGCAGTAGTGGAGAAGAACCATCCATAAGCTATGCTTATTAATCATTCTGACAGCTATTTCATATAAGACTTGGAGTGTTTTTGTTTACAAGACCAGAAGTGTATTGATATCTACATTCATTGCATAGTTGTATCAGCTTCCTCCATAGAAATGGGTGAAGTGGCTCCAGCATAGATGTGAGCTGATATTGATCATAGAAGCATGTTTTAACCTGCACATATAATTTAAGGTTTTCCTTAGTTCTTTTTGGGCAAATCTTACAGGAGATAACACACACAGTAGCTGCACAGAAGCAGAATTAGATTTATGCAGCTTTATTTGAATTGGGCATATTATTCATATTCAATTTGAATAGTAAAATTAATTGCCAAAGCTGCAAAAAGTTTGGTTTTCACATGACTTCAGTAGTCTATGGCAATGGTAGTCCTGCTTTCTACAACATCCATGTCTTTTAGGCGCTTACTTCTATCTCTTCCTTTTCCAAATTTATAGGACAGTCCTGATAAAGCTCCCATTTTCCACATTTCTCTGTTGTTTTTAAGATTCCTCTGTTTCTCTTTCCTCTTCTCCTTTTCCCACTTTGGGCTCATCTTACTTTTGTTGTTCCAAAACTGGGTTTTCAGTTTGCTTTCAACTCAGCAGTGAGGAGATAGGGGAAAAAATAAGCCTCTCCTAATGTGGGTATGTTTCCTTCCATAGCTTTTACCACACCAATGTTACTTATCCATGCCTAGATCTACACTGCCCTATATCCCAGAATCTGATTCCAGATTATCTGCTTTGAACTGGATTATATGAGCCTACAGTCAGATAGCAGAGAAAAGCAGACAAATAGCACAAGGCTAAATGGAAAATAGATATAGTTCAATAATTAATACATACGTGCCCCTAGGTAGTGGACAATGCAGGGTGAGAAATCCCAGGCACTCAGGAAAGGGGGAGAATTCCCCAAATCAAGTACAAATAAAGGCAATTTGCCTCGCAATGGATGAGTCCCAAAGTTCAAAGCCCGTAGGCAATAGAGTTCCTGTAGTACCAATGAGTCCGTTCTACTAGGCAGGCATCAATTGTAAATCCATAAATGGGAAAATAGGAGAGATAGTTCAGGACGCGGGAGACCAGAGATGGTAGTCTCCTCTGGAGTAATGTAGATGAAGAATCGCCGACGGCAAGCATTCGCTGTGTTTTCGGCCGCTGTGAAACCGTTTCGCCGCTTGGCTTTTTCAAGGCGTTTATATGGCATAATAGCGTCCCATATTTACTATAAGTATACAAATGCATTGAAATCAATATACAGTCACATATAGCACATAAGAAAACGTAAATACAGTGATCATAAGGTATACATACCAATAGAAAGGTTCAACCGACCTAACCCTGCTTCCCGAGAAGTAGGGTGACCCGTGGGTAAATGTTATCCAAACATGTGACTGTATATTGCTCTACTGCCTCTGTGATTCACCATGGAGGCTGGTGAATCACAACGCTGGACTTCATCCATGTGATGAGATCCTTGGACTCCCAGTTTTCCTGTGTGAAATATTGGATGGTATATTTTTCATGTTTTCATGTTCCCCCAGAAGCACCCATATTATTAAGTTGAATGAAACAGGTCAGGTGAGAGATGCTAAGAGCAGCCCAAGATATTCCTCCAATCTGTTCTCCTGAGCTAAAGGGAAAGTAATGCAGCCTTACTGTAAAAGAGCTTATGATGCTCATCCTCTTCCAAATTCAACCCACTTTTACACACTTGAGAGAAAATATATAACTTTTAAAACATCAGTTTTTTATTGTTTAGAAGATACATTGTATCATCTTGTTCTCAGGATCAGGGTGAAATCAGATGGACTGGGTGAGGAGGTAAATAGAAGGATGCATTAGGAGGTGAGCCAGCAGTTTTAAGACACATGACCATTTCCTTCAGATGTGAATGGCCCTGGACAACCCATCCCATTTTTTTTGTATTGATGATTTTGTACCAGACATATGCAAAGCTTTAAATATCTGTGCATTCGCTGTTCACAGCTTATATATCTCTGATTACTCAATTGCCTTTAATCGAGCATTTGTCAGTCCGTATAGATATTCAAATGTACATGCATGGATGGAAACATTCCTCCCAAAATGTAGCTGCCATGACTTCCCCTATTGTGTGACCAGTGTGAATATACTGGTGTAGTGCTGTCATGGGAGATCTGTGTGATTCCAAGTTGCATTAAAAGGAATGTGTGAAGTTTTGGGAAGCCAAAGAGGAGATGGGATAATCCATGGAGGCTGCATGTGACTTGCAGGCTGTCTGTCCCTGGTGTAGAGTCATCCCTGGATATCAGAACGGTGACTACGGAACTGTGACTACGGACCTTATCACATGGATCTTGAGAAGCATGGGGGACCGTCTGTCTAGTGAAGGAAATTGTACCTTTTGATCCCCAATCATCCATTTTCAGTGTTCCCTCCATTAGACCAGTGTTATGTTAAAAAACTAGCAACAGCACAATTTTGAGCCTAGATTCTAATGTGCCATCAAATCTAACGCACATTGCACACCTAAATTTTCCACAAAAAAGTATTCGCTGGTGAATGTAATGCACAGTAGCAAAAAGTGCATTCTTTGTCATTTGGCCATTGCAGGTGCTGCCTGCTTAGGATTCCTTTTTAAAAAACAAATGTGTTAGAACATCAAAGCTTTCGGCAATTGAAAAGAAAACCCTAAAGGTGCATTTATGCTGCAGTATGAATCCACTTTAACTGCTCTAACTCAGTGCTATAGGGCCATGGGGGCTGCCAAAGAATGCCGATGCCTCACCAAACTACCAATCCTAGCATTGCTTAGCATTGAGCCACGGCAATTAAATGAGATATGACATCCCTCAAGCAGGAGCTCCAGGGGCTCCTGGAGCAGCTTCCTCATTTGCTTTGGCTCTGCACCAACATTATCATATTATGTGAATCTAATGTGCAACCTAATTTTGGAGATATCATTTAACCAAAAAAGGTGAGGATTAGATTTGAGTAAATATGATATTAATGAGAAAATGCAGTGGAAGCAAAGTGGCGAGAAATGCCCATTCCTCCATGTCACTGAAACAATTCAACACAAGTGACTCTGTCAAATCCCATCACGTGTGTTTTTTGACATTAGAGGTGGTTCTGGTGTGTGCCAGGGGCTCAGAACATGATCACTCATCCGTGTTCTGAGCTTCCTTCTTTCAGCACACTTCATCTCCAATTAAGGATAAAGGGCAATGGAAGTAGGTACGCATTTAGCCAGGGGGAGGGAGGGGGCTGGAGGGGCTTCAGCCCTCCCCCCGAAATTCTCAGGGTGGTCCGCGAGAAGGCCTTACTGGTACATTATTTAAACTGTTCATATCATGATCTGATCACCAAGCTCAATATATCCCATATGCATGGGGGTATTGGGATAATGATAGAAAAGGTTTGCTAGGGTAGACCTTCTCTCACTCAGACTAACCCCCCCCCCCCCCCAAATCCTTGGTAAGGGCTTGGAAGTAGGCAACCATCATGTGATGGGCTCCATGCCTCTTCATCCTTGAAATTGAGATGAAGTGTCATACAATGGGAAAATGCTTCATGTGATGAAGATGCACTTGGTTGTGATGAACCATTGCTAGGATTGAACTAGGGCCAGATTGTGTGCATTATGAAATGCAGTGAGTACCGCATTTCTCCTTGCACCAGACAACAAAATGTTTTGGGTGAGCCAGATTTGTGAACATCCTAGCTATGCCTTTTCAATTTATGTTTCCACATCTCCATACCAAATGTGTGGTGCCTGCACCCAAGAGACTGTAAAGTGCAGGGAATGCTGGTTCATCAATATGTCTGGGTATATTGCAGAAATCAGAAAATGCAAGGACAGTATGTTTTATTTTTTTGTCTGAAAAAAGAGAAAAGACAGAGAGTACTAAAAATGAGCAGTTCCAATACCACAATTTGACCACTTGTACAGCAGTCAAATGCTTGCAATACCTTCATTCTTTCCAAGTTTGTAAGGAAGAGGAAGTGTTAGAAAATGACAGCAATAATCGAAATAAGTTTTAATATGATGAGTAAATTGATGCCCAGAGTTTATCCAATTACAATGAGAGAGGGAAGGCGGGAGAAGTAATTGCCGGAAAATGTAATGTACTTGCCTGCCCTCCACAGCAGTGACTAAGTTTGTCATGATTGAGCATTCTGGCTCATGTGTGAATGGCAAATTGAATTTATTCTGCTGTCATAATCATTCCTTAGAGCTTCACAGAAAGGCAGGCAAAGAGAGTGATTCATCTAGAAACGGTTCTGTGTTCTGGGGGATTTACAAATTATTACATTGAACCAGAGACAGGATTTCAGAAGTGTGTTAAAAACCAATAATACAAATGTACTCCCATAATCAAAGACAGCCCATAAAGAGGGGAAAGCATCAGGCTTTGTACCGATCTGTTTGCAATAAAGGACTGAACACAGTGTACCCAGAACAATGGAATATAATCCATTTAATGCAGAAGGATGCTGCGTTATAGGATCTCCTTGCGTATGTAACATATGCTGAATTGTTAAATTCACAGATTTTCTGGATAGAGGAGTAATATCAAACAAACCTTTGATCCGTTTTCACAAATGTTCAGTCTATTCCTATTATAATTAAAAAGAGGATTATTCCCCTTATTCATGTTATACTTATTTTAACAATTCAGACTAGGACCAATGGTTTGATTTCAATGAAGGCAGTGGTCTAAAATCTACATTTGTTTGACAGAAGCTGTGATTTTACATCATGTGCCCTCATAAGGAATCAATCTGTCAAGAAACTGCTTCATTAAAAGTGAAAAGCTCAAACATTTGAACTGACTTCTGTGCTTCAGAGCATATGTTGATGTTTTTACATCAATTGCTTTAAGAGCGTCAAGTATCAATGCATCAGGAACATAAGGAGTCAAGAGCAAAGACACCCACAGATTCCTTTTAGTGTCAACTCAGCTGTGGTGGAACACATTCTACATTGCTCAGATCTAAAATGCCACTTTTGTTTTACTCTACTCCAATTATGTGAAACGTACTCTGGATATTAATGCATGAGAAGGATATGCAACAACATGCAACATCTACCTGATGAACTACATGAAAGACTATCTTTTTACCCTCCACCTTTTGGCTTGACAGCATCCAAGTATGACTGGTTAATGGCTCTGTCTGTAAAAAAAAACCTCATCCAAATAAACAGAAGTGAGAGAGAGTGTTTATCTTGCCTGGTCATCTATCATCTGTGCTTTTAATAGGTCTGTCTTGCAAGGACTAGGAGTTTATAGCCCATTCATTACTTTCCCAAGGATGGACAATTGGCCATTCACATTTGCAGGTGTGACTTATGTGGATTTGTTTATTCAGAAATTTGATTAAAATATTCTCTCCTTCAGTGTGACTCCATGTTATCTCAAGAAAGCTATTCTTTTACTTGAGATAACATCTCTTTAGGAATCTCTAGGTCCTCCAAAGCAATTCTGGGATCAGCTTCCAGCTGAAGTTGGTGTTGGTGATAGTATTATGATGGAAGACCTATGACCTCATCAGATGGGCGTAGAATCAGCGGCATGCTCCTCTTTGCCATCCTTATAAACACAGAGCCCACTGGTTCCCAATACATGGCACACAGGTACTTCTAGCAGGGCCCCATGCTTAAAGGAAGGCCAAGAGGAGCCTGCTGACGCCGCAGCAACATGGGGGGGGGGCACGCTTTTTCCTGTGGGATGGTAACTTGAGTAAGTCAGGTGATGTGGGACATGGGGCGATGGATTCTACACCCCCCCCCCCCAATGTGCACTGCCAGAATTTTCTTGATGCATGGCAATTCTGGCAGCCTTTGGGATGAGGTCCCTAGAAATTCCTAGAGAGGTGTTCTCTCAGGTTTCTCAGTCTTCGGCTTCAGCACTACAACTGCAAACATGAATGTGCTATTCTGTTTCTTGCATTGTTTATAAATTATGCCCTCCACATTTGCAGGTTTAACTTTTGTAGAATTGATTATTCATGGGCTTGATTAGTATCCTCACTCGAGGAATCTCTAGGTCCTCCAGAATATTTATATGGTCAGGTGAAAATATATAGCATTTTATAAAAAAAAATTCAGTTTCCCCACTGTCATGGGGTTCTGTGGAAAAACTGTTGTATTCATTTTTTCTGGAACAATGCATATCCCAAGAAGAGACTTCAACCAATGTGTTAATGTTGTTACATTACTGGTATCAAGGACGTAGGATATCTTTTCTCCCAAGAAATTAGAATTTAATTTTGAGGGCATTTTCCAAGAATGACAGCAGCAGTAAGGTTTGCACTTTGTTTTCCCCACCTACTGCTTGCTCCCTGCTGTCTTTGGCAGGATGTGTCAACTGTGGTGCCATTTAGTGGCACAATCAGCAGCAAAGGAAGGAGCAGGAAGAGAAGCCTGCATTGCTTTGCCTTATGGCACAGAGTTGTAAAGTGGAAAGAATAGCCATCCACTGCAGGAAGGGGATAAAAAGGGATTGTAAAAAATAAATCAACCCAGATTACACATTCCAGTATTTGTACAAAATCTATTCCCTGTCCTTGTTATTTGAGAGAAATCGAACAACAAAGATAGGACAGCATTCATGTGCAACTATGTGGGTAACTTTTTAATAATGAATTGGTGGTGGAGGAGCAATTGATTTGGACTGTGATTCTAGTGAGCAAAAAGCAACAGAGCCACTTCACACACACACACACCCCTCCCAAACCCCCATGCTCCCCAACACTGTTGTATCTGCAATTTGCCTTTATAAAACATTCACATGATTGGTACTTTGTGTTAATTATGTAAGTGGAGTTACATCTTTTTAGGTCCTTAATACCTCCTGTTTGATTAATTTTGCTGCTTGTTATTGTGCTTGTTATTACTTTTATAATAATGATCTCCCCCTGCAAAGCATTGTTGTTAGCCATTTTGAAACAATAGTCAGGATCAGTAATATTTTAATGTATATGATAAGTAATTAAAGTTAAATGTAATTGTAAGCTTTTCTAATCCTGACAGCACTCAAAATTGCTGCTGCTGTGCAGTAGGTTCATACTGCCTCTTCTAAGCACAAAGGCTGATGGATTGCCTAATTCTGTTCATTGACTCATCTGGGGTAGTTATACTATAGCCAGGCCCTATCAGAGGACACACAGGCTGGAAACACTATTCTCAAGTGAGCCTACCAGCCTCTGACAAAACAGAGTTGTAAACAAATATAACAATTCAGGACAGAGAGAACACACGCTATTATTAAATGGCCTATCATTATATTAATTGCTCTCCAAAATGGCAAAAGCAGCCTGAGCTTCCATTCCAAAAGATAGAGTATAACCTGAGTCCTTTTGTTGTTGATGATGTCAGGCAGGTGTCTTCTGCAAGAACACCATGTTCCAGCAAGCAGGTGGGGACTTTGAAAGACAGTGCTGGAATTAGTTTCTGTCACATTTTGTAGGACATCATGTTCTGGGCAGTTAGCTAGCCCAAATTGTGTTGTTTCCCCAGGATAAGAAGTTCAGAGAGACATAAACAGGAAGGTTACTGATATATTAAATGTTAGGTACTACTACTGCCAGTCTAGGTATATTTTTATTGAAGGTCTGGGTGCTTATATTTTTGTGGCTAACATATTTCCTCTTGAAAAAAGTGGGACATTTGGCCATGACAAGAAAATGCTAACCATCCCCGCCCCCGGAGGACTCCAATACCAGAAGCGACCCACAGTTGAAGCTGCAGGGCCCCCGGAGGAGGCGGAGGCGACGCTGGAGACCCAGGAATGGAAGCCGATCCTGCTATGGGGCACCGGACAAGGCCCGCCCCTCGCCGGGATCGTCATCCCTGTGTAACCAGCAGACAACAGGTGTCTCTTTTAAAGGAAAGGAGGCCCAAGCCAACTGAGTCCAGGACTCATAGGGCATACCGGACTAGAACTTTTTGGAGCTCGCACTATGGGCAGCTTAAGCCACGATGGACACGCTCTGGCCTTAACAAGATCGATAAGGACACTCTTTTGGCCCACCAGGATGACCCTCTTGGACTTCCTCAGAGCAGAATGCAGGACACTTTATTCGCCGGCGATAGATCACCGGTGATCTTTCTAGAGCCGCCTAGTCTTCCTCCCTTCGATGGCTAGATGGGGCCCTTATAGGACTGTATTGTCTGTCACTGTTTGTCGTTGTTGTATTGTTTATGTGTAGATTGTTTTATGTCAAGCTTGTGAACCGCTCCGAGCCCTCGGGGAGTAGCGGTGATAGAAGTTTGAATTTAATAATAATAATAATAATAATAATAATAATAAAATTCAACTAGACAGGCCTTTTTTGAAACAGGAAGTGACCAGGAAATATGTTTTGCTCACTTCTTGTTATTTACAAAAGAAATCTAAAAAAATATGATGAAAATGCACATGTGCTTCTAGAGAGGGTTTGGGAGCAGGGGCTTTTTAAACTGTTGTATGCCTGTAATGTGGAACACAACCAATGTGGGAAGTGGGAGACATGCCCCAATTTCAAGTGTTATTAGCTCTTGATGTTCAAATCATAGAACCATTTAAGAAAACCCTGCAAAATGCACAGGGTCAACATAAGTCAACAACCAACTTGAAGACACACACACTCACACCTGCATCTGTTTATTTTCTCTCCTCTTCACCGGCTTTTTTCATTCTGCACTTTGTCTACTGCAAATCAAATTGTAAATTATCTTGTATGGATTGGCTGAAAGACACCATTTATTCATGTATACAAAATGATACAGTTGTTTGCAATCTTATCATATTTGCAACAGAAATGAGGTGCAGCTGGAGTGAATCTGTCACTCCATGTGCCGCTACCTCACAGCAACCCTTCCCCCATCACACAGGGGAAGAGTCGCCCAGGCAGCATAGAAGTGTTCTAGCTCCATTGGACCCAGCACAACACAGGAAGTCTCCTATGTTGAAATGGAAGTGTCATATGATGCTTTCCCTCCAGTTGGAAGAGGGCCTCCACATGAAGTTCCTTTACATTGTGTGATGGGTAACGGGTCCATCCATCCTCCAGATGGAGTGCAAACATTGTATGATGCTTCCAGAGGTAAGTGTGATGAGGTGGTAATATATAAATCCCGGTGGGTGCATATCTTTAGAACATAAGAAGGCTTATTTAATTTTCAAAACAAAATGAAGTCAAAGTATATTACAACATCAGACTCAGAGCCAGACTAAGGTAATTTAAAATGGTAAGCTAACCTTATTTTGGCACCCCCTCGCTCTCCAGCCTCGTGGAGGGTGCACTCGCATGCATGTGCCATTGCCGCAGGGCAGGCCCAGCTGCCCGAGGTCGGTGGTCACCCTATGCGGGGGCGAGGAGTGTTGGGTGGCTGGAGGCAAGGCGCCTCCAGCTGCAGAGTGCTCCTCTTTTTCGGCCTTGTGGTGGGGGGCGGTTGGTGGCTCGGCTCACCCTGTGGCAATGGCGCATGCGCAAAATGTCCGTGCGTGCACCATTGCCGCGGGGCGGCCCCGGCTGCCTGGAGTCGCTGATCGCCCTGCACCGCGGGGCCGGGAGGGAGGAGTGTTTTGCAGCCAGAGGCGCTCCATAGCGTTCCTCCTTTTCGGTGTCGTGGTGTGGGGCGATGGGGACAATGTAAAATGCACCCCTGAGTATTGGCAAGTGGTCAGCAAATGCTTATTTTGCGGAGTGCAAGATCCGGCTCTGATCAGACTGTAAAGAGAAGCTGCATATCTTTTTTGTTTTACTGTGTGCCTATCTGCCTTGAATGATGATGGAGCCATTCAAAAAAATACATTGCCTATGGACAACCAAAAAATGAGGGAAGAATATATACTAAAATTGTTCTCCCTGTCATATTGCTTTTCTATGAGCAAGAATCATTTAATTTCATATAACTTCATATAATAAGATAAATGGGGAAGACAAAGATTAATTTAGCATGGC
This sequence comes from Anolis apletophallus, assembly GCA_030556195.1. Taxonomy (NCBI): domain Eukaryota; kingdom Metazoa; phylum Chordata; class Lepidosauria; order Squamata; family Anolidae; genus Anolis; species Anolis apletophallus. The sequence continues at coordinate 80,420,950 of JARBWK010000006.1, read as the reverse complement.
AATGTCCAGACTAAAGAATTTACTACAAAGACAAATGTCCCGATTCTGCTCTGTGTGTGTGTGTGTGTCTAAAAAATTAGCCAGTCAATATGCTCCATTTCATTTTATCCCATTTCCATGTGACAAATAAATACACAATATTCTATGATCAGTGTTCTCATTAGGATGTTTTAGCTTCCTGCACACATACTAGTTTGCATTCTTCTTCTTCTTCTTCTTATTCTAATGACACAAAAATACAGTATGACACAGCAAATGGGATATATATGCTGGATTTCTGGATGCATGCAGATCCAAGTAAGGTGGGCTTTTGCAGTTGACAGATTGTGATTTTGTCAATGTTTATTGTTTCCAAATGTCGGCTGAGATCTTTTGCCATGGCACCGAGTGTGCCGATTACCACTGGGACCACCCGTACTGGTTTATGCCAGAGCTTTTGCAGTTCAATTTTGAAGTCCTGATGATGGCTGAGTTTTTCCTGTTGTTTTTCCTCAATTCAACTATTACCTGATATGGCAACATCAATAATCCATCTTTTTTCCTTTTCCACAATGTCTGGTTTATTGTGTTCCAAAACTTTGTCAGTCTGGATTCGAAAGTCCCACATTATTTTTACATGTTCATTTTTCCACTACTTTAACAGGTTAATGATACCACCAGTTCTTTCCTACTGGCAGGTGGTACTTGTGACATAAGTTTCAATGAATCAGAGTTGTGCCTCTGTAGTCCATCAGTGTGATTTTCTTGCAGCAGCTGAGGATATGATCAATGTTTCCATCCGCTTCCTTGCACAGTCTGCATTTTGGGTCACCAGCTGATTTTTCAATCATTTCCTTAATGGCATTTGTTTTGATGGTTTGCTCCTGGGCTGCAAGAATCAAGCCTTCTGTCTCCTTCTTCACTGTTCCATTTGTGAGACATAACCAGGTCTTCTCCTTGTCAACTTTTCCTTCAATTTTGTCAAGGAATTGCCCATGCAACACTTTGTTGTGCCAGCTGTCAGCTCTGGTTTGTTGTGCAGTTTTCCTGTACTAGTTCTTTGCTGCTGCTGCTGCTGTTGTTATTTATACAGACCTGAGATTTTCTCAGCTCTTGCAATCAACTACTTTTCTTTTGAGTGTGGATGGCACTATTTTGGCCACATAAGGTTTTGTACTCAAGGAAAGAGTTTACTGGTGTGTTTGCATTAAATTATGCTACATTGAGCTCTTGTCCCTGGTTCTCCCTCTGACTATATCAGCTTGATCCTCAGTCTAAATCCTCTGCCTTTTGTTGTACTATGTGCCTATCTGCCTTGAAATGACGATGGAGCATTACATGTAACTACATAATTAATACACTTGAAAATTAATTAAGCCCATGCTCAATGAGGAGATTTGTCCTCGGTAACATGATTCTGAATAATCACCCATCTTCGGCATTCATCTCTAGTGCTGTTTGCAGCTATTACAAGTTCTTCCATCACTGACATGTCATTCTTTCATGCCGATACCATATGGACAATAATAACGTAAATGGATTCTAGCAGATGTTAAGGACCCAGCGCATAGCTTGGAATGCACAGTTAGGCCCAGACCGTTTGGATAATGCCTTAATTGAGATGTTTTGCTACATGAAACCGTATATGCCGGGCGTAGATACAAAGCAGGCGACAGCAGGCAGCATCACATGGGCTGTTGTTTTAAACTTATAATTGATTTGCTGAGACTAGTACAAATATGGTCATAATGGTCATCTTTTTTGTTGAAAGCATTACTAATATCCTCATTCCAGTTAAAAGGTGACTTTTTTCATGCACCAACCTATATATCTGTATGCCTTTTGTGGCCATTTATTCATTTCAAATTATTATATCTCTGCATAGTGTGATTCCTGTGACACAGGGTGCCATTCATTGGAATGGGTGGACAGAAACAAAAGACATGTATGCATGATTAAATCCTGTAGAGGCTGTAGACGAAAATATGAATTTTACCAAACAGCATCATCTGAAATTTAAACTACAAAATTCCATAAGATTGTTCAATTCTACATTAATAAACCATATCACATCAAAATTTGTGTTGCTTTGAGTTGTGGCGTTATATTGTTATTACATTCAATATGGCATTAGTAAATGCTACATGATATAAATTGGGCCTGGGCTGTGCTGAGATAATTTCATCTAACTGAAATGAGACCTGATTATTACAGTACAACATGAGCTATTTTTTAACCACAGTATTCAGTACTAGAGGTTCACAGCCAAACATGTAATAGGTACATTAATTCTGACTTTTCAGCTGTTGGCCCATGTTTTCCCACTTCCATCTATTTATACCTTTAGCCATCTTGTCCCTTGGCCAACAATTCTTGAACTGTTATGTCTTCCATCCTTCATAAAATCAAAGAATAATAGAGTTGGAAGAGATCACATGGGCCATCTACCATGCAGGAAAAGCACAATCAAAGTACCCCTGAGAGATGGCCATCCAGCCTCTGTTTAAAATGTTTGCATATTTCTATATTTTAAATGGTTATGCTGATGCTTTTATGTTAAGCTGCTTTGAGTCCCCTTTGGGGAGATAAAGAGGGGTATAAACAACAACAACAAGAAAAACACAAGTTTCCATGAAAGGAACTTCCACCACACTAAGAGGCAGTTCCACTGCTGAACAATTCTTACAGGCAGGAAGTTCTTCCTAATGTTCAGGTACAATCTCCTTTCCTGTAATTTGAACCCATCACTCAAAATCCTAGTTTTCAGGGCAGTAGAAAACAAGCCTGTTCCCTCTTTCTTATGACATCCTTTCACATATTTGTACATGGCTATCATGTCTCCTCTAAACCTTCTCTTCTGCAGGCTAAACATACCCAGCTCTATTAGATGCTCCTTATAGGGCATAGTCCTCAAACCATAGATCATTTTAGTTGCCCTCCTCCAACTTGTCAATATCTCTTTTGAACTGTGATCCCCAGAACTGGACACAGTATTCCAGGTGAGGTCTAACCAAAGCAGAATAGGAGAGGCATGACTTTGCCTTGCATTAACCAAAATAGTGGGATATTCTGAATTCTAATCCCAACTTCAAACCCATCTGAACGGGTTGCTTCCAAAAAGGGTGGCTCGTAGACATGTAATAGCAGTTACCATTCCCCCTGTGTTCTCTGTCATTGGGATCCTACATGTCAAACCTGCAGTGATGTCAGCCAGGGCTATGAGGTGCTCTGGGGAGGGAGAGGTGGTGGCAATTCCTCCTCTCCTCCCTCCCTCATTGTTCCATTGCCCCAGTTGACATGAAGGTGACAGCAGATAGGTAGAACCCATTCTGTGGAGAGGTAAAGGTGACCATCCCATGGTGTCAAACCTTATTTGGCAACATTGAGCAGTCAGGACTCACTCTTGCCTCTGTTGTGGCTGGGGGAGTACTTGAGTGACCCATATCAGGGATGATCCAGCATATGCCATCCTGACTGTCCCCAGATGATCGAATCAATGTAGATCCATCCACCTTAGTCTTCTCAACAAAGTGATTTGTGTTTGGTGGTTCATCAGTCTTCTTTTCTTTTAAAGAGCCTTTCAGCTGTCCTAGTGTTGTTTGGCAAGCAACCTAGATTTCCCCTTGATGCATGACTTTGGCAAGCAACCTTGATTTCTCTTTAAAAATATTGCTGAGATGCATCAGGTTATTTTAAAAAATGTTCACATAGCAGAATTTTGATCAATTTTTTATTTCTAGCAAGACCGTATAGTATTAATAGCTTGTGACAGAGCCTGTTGGCTGAGAGGCATTACTGCATATATCTTCTGCGCATTTTAAAAATACAGGCATTCTTTCTCTGAATATTTTCAGCCAGCATTGACCTTTCTCTAGTTCTAAGCTTTTCTTTAGACCTTTACAGAGGCAAGTATCTATCTTAATGAGTTCACTTCAGAGACTTGATGACATCTGGACAAGGGCTGAATTTTTTTCCCCTGCAAATCCTTCTTGGAATCCTCCTTTGTGCATTGAAATATTGAACATTTGGTTAAAGTTCAGTGCCCAACAGTTCGTGTCCCTAGAATTATCACTACGGCTTAGGGACTATTTTGTCCTCATACATATGCATGAATAATTTATCTAGTCCCCCCCCCCCCCAGTATTTGTGCATCTCGAAACAAGTTAGAGGGGTTTTGCAGATGAATTGGGATGGTGTTAGAAAAAACACATATGGAAAAAGCAATTTACAGAAACATGTGTGATTTTTTTCAACGAGATTGGTAGTTTTGCCCCAAACCCATGATTTTTGCACTTGTATGTGGATGCTGCTTTGAATACACATGGTTGGAATCCTGATCAGCTGTTATGATGCTATAAACTAGGCTTACAACCTTGTAACTGTTTGATATTTACATTTATGATTATGCCACATATTGTAAATGCTCCCCTCACATGCACACCCCTAAATATCCAAGCAGCTAAACTGGAAGACAGAGTTCTGTGGTGCCACTACAGCAGTGGTTCTCAACCTGTGGGTCCCCAGGTGTTTTGGCCTACAACTTCTAGAAATCCCAGCCAGTTTACCAGCTGATAGGATTTCTGGGAGCTGAAGGCCAAAATATCGGGGGACTCACAGGTTGAGAAACACTGCACTACAGAACTGCTAGTTCCAACCAATGGGAACCATTCCCCTGTCAATCAGGAAGCAACTGACTGACATTCTCAAAATCCTATAATAAGCAATCTCAATTGAAACAGGCAAAAGTAGAGGTTCTGCTGCAATTCCCCTTCTTAGCAGATATTGGTGATATAAAATTCCCTATTAATCATAGCAGTTGCTGCCCATTAAATAGGGATTGTAGGAGATTCACAGAGCTAGGGATTATGTAGGAGTCATGAATACCAAAAAGCAGGCATGTAGCCAGGGGGGGGGGCTTAGGGGGCTTCAGCCCCCCCGAAATTCTCAGGGTGGTCCACGAAAAGGCCTTACTGGTACAGTATTTAAACTGTTATGTTTATTCATATCATGATCTGATCACCATGCTCATTATATCCCACATTAATGGGGTTATTGGGATAGCAATACAAAAGGTTTGCTAGGGTAGACCCTCTACCACCCAGTCTCAGCCCCCCCCCGACCCAAACTCAGCCCCCCCAATCAAAATCCTGGCTACGGCCCTGCCAAAAAGGTACAAATGTGCAATTTTAGGGACAATCTGCCCCATGCACTAAGGTTCTCTGGCAGATATTTACTTTAACCAGCCAGGACTAGAATTGCAACTGGCCACCAGAGGACCTTTTCATTGGCCACTCCTAGACCATGGAATGGCCTGCCAGAAGAATTTCAACAGCTAAACATGCTAGCTGAATTTTAAAAAGCATTAAATAGTGACTTTTTTTGACAGATCTATCCAGTTAATTTTAAACTATGAACTTTAAACTGACACATTAAAGTAATATATGGATGATTTTAATATGAAACATTTTATATTTTAATCTTGCATTTATGTGCTTTTAATCTGTGTTTTAAATGGGTTTTAGTTATGTATTGTATTTACATAACTATTGTATTGCCTCTTACACCTTACATATAATAATACCCAATATTACTATGTAGAAACATTCTTATTCTGTACAGAATATGCTGCAATCTACACAGAAAATTCTTTCTGTGGAAAACAACAATTTTGCATAGAATAAGGTCCCAATAAGATCCGCCCCCTCCCTCCTGACTTTTAGGAAGTGGGTGAAAACGTGGCTGTGCAATGAGGCCTTCTCAGAATGAAGGAGGAGATTGTGAAGCGACTAAAGTCGCTAACCACTTGATACGGACGAAATATATGGATTAAGTTGGACTTGATTTTACTTTGGCGAAAGGCTTTTTAAATGTATTTATTGTATTGTGTTTGATAATTTTATTGTAAATTTATGATGTTTTTAGATGTTAAATGTTAGCATTGAATACTTGCTGTTTGACGGTCTGAGTCCCTCTTCGGAAGTGAGAAGGCCGGGGTATAAAAGTTTTAAATAAATAAATAAATAAAATCTGTCTCAGAGTGATTCAAGGTGAAATGGCTTTTTCCTCTGTACTGCAGAACACTTTTGGCCTGAAGGAAGAAAATGGAACAATGTTGTCACCAACAGCCAAACTGATTGTATTTAGCTTGAATAAAAGCACAGTGCAAGCAAAGCTGTCCCTATTTCAAACATAAAATCTGATGAAAAGTGTAGAAAACAAGACCTTGATGCCTTGGGTCATTAGAACCTAAGAGAACCCATGCTGAATCAAACTAAAGGCCTGTGTGGTTCAATGTTCTGTTCCCACGGTGGCCAACCAAATAAGAAAATAAGCAGAAGATGAATGCAATAATACCGTCCCACTCATATCCGTCAACAGCTGGTATTTAGAGGTTGCCTCTGGTACTCGAGGTAATAATCTAAGTGGCTATTAGTAACCATATTCCCAATGAATCACTGTGTTATGTTTCAGTTTAGGTGGACCAAGCACTCTGGTAGTCTCCTGCTTGCCTGCATTTTTCTGAAAGTGAAATCAGAACAAATGATTTCACTGGTTGCACTAATGAGAACCTCGTGCCCATAACAGTCTGGCACACCCGAGTGGTAAAGAAGCACCTTAGTTTCAGTGAGCACTGAAACTTTTGATGTTTATCTAGTAGAACATCCGGTCTCTGACAGCAGGATATGAAGGAATATCTTGGGTGTGAGCATTCCTGTTTTTTAAAAAAATCTTCTGTTCCATCCTGTCTCTAGCCAAACCAGAAATACTGCAAGTGTGCCACACTTCAAAGTAAGACAGGTCTACCAACTTTTTATATTCTTTTCACCTCTTACCTTATTGCTTTCTGGCCTTGTACACTCACCTGTAGGAAAATTTGCCATACATCCAGTATATACTAGGCAAAATGTTGGGGTTTTAGACACAATCCATGAATATTTGCATATGAAGAAATATTCCAGATAGCGGCACTGTAATCTACATTGACAAACATCAGATCCAACCCTTTGGTATGATTTAATTACTTACTATCTCCAAGCTCCCTCTATTATTTATTATAATTTATTGATTTGTTGTCTTCTGATCCTGGATTTTTCCCCCATGGGCTTAAGGCAGTTAAACTTGCAACCTAAGTGATGTAGGTTGGGGTGAAAGAAAGTGACAATGCCAAGGTCACCCAGTAAGTGTCATGGCTCACGGAGGGTTTGGATCTTTCATTTAGCAGTCCAGCACTCTAATCAGTAAGCAGAACACACTCATACCTGTATTCATATTGCACTTAAGGGCTCTTTATGTCTATAATTGTAAACCCTACTAAAATGAAATAGGCTAGCCAGAATTTGTTAGGTCCTCCAATGTGGCTCTGTGGAAGTGTATAAGAGAATCACTTGGAGGACTTGGAAAATTCCTAGAAAATTTCTATTTTGTCAGATACTGGTAGGTGAAAGTACAGATACTAGTTTTGTGGGTATGGATGTTATACGGTTTTACTAACAAAACATCAGTTAGAGCAGTGGTTCTCAACCTGTGGGTCCCCAGTGTTTTGGCCTACAACTCCCAGAAATCCCAGCTAGTTTACCAGCTGTTAGGATTTATGGGAGTTGAAGGCCAAAACATCTGGGGACCCACAGGTTGAGAACCACTGAGTTAGAGGATCCCTGTTGGCCACTATATTAGGCAAACTGAATACAGAAACACTGATAATAGTCTGTGCTTGATGACAATCTTCTGTATTATGCTGAGACTCATCTAATGAGGTAACCATACTATCCAACATTTGTAATGATAATCACAATTCCTCTTTATCTGTTTGTCTATATGTCCTCATAAATGTCCTTCTCTGCTGCCCTCTGATCTCTTCCTCTTGACTATTCTCTCTCTCTCTCTCTCTCTCTCTCTCTCTCTCTCTCTCTCTCTCTCTCTCTCTCTCTTAGGTTCTTTTTCACACACTTTATCACATGTCTTTCTGTTCTGACATACTGTTCTCCATGTAAGTCACTTCCTTCATTATTCATCTTGCTTATCTATTACACATTGTGGGAAATGAGAAGGGGAAGACTAGTTGAGGGGACAAGAAGAGATCATGAAAGTCTTCCCAACCCACGTTACCAGGAATGAGCTGCTGTGATTGAAAGGGGGCTGTTCTTGTTTTGTTGTTGAAGAAACAACTGACCTGCATTCTCACCTTCTCTCATGCAAATGATCTTGGGCACAAAGGGTAAATTGTTATAAGGCCCCTGCTTCTTCCTGTTCCACTAGAGATTATGCATGGGAAGGGGCATCTTCACACATGATGAGGGAATAGACCCAGGTGATCACAGCAGCTGCTTCCTGACAAGTGCAGATGGGGTGGAATTCATCATGTAGCTGTGTAACACCTTCATAACTGCCCAGTAGGGTTTTAGCCAAAAGACTTAAAATTCCATTAAAAAGTGAAAGAATTGGACCAAATGTTGTAGATACCTATGGGCTCTTCCACACAGCTCTATATCCCAAAATATCAAGACAGAAAATTCTACATTATCTGAGTGTAGACTCAGATAACCCAGTGCAAAGCAGATATTGTGGGATTGTCTGCCTTGATATTCTGTGATATAGGACTGTATGGAAGGGCCTTAAAGGGAAGCAACAATAATCACAGGTAAGCTTTCTAGGAATGGAATTCCAACATTTGAGTGCCATCAATAAGAAAGTTGCTTCCAGATGCCTAACCTTGCAAAATTTATGTACCCAGAGAACATCTGAAGATGTTCTTTTTAATTTGGCCAGCTTCATGCGGAGAATAAAAACTGGAAATAATGTTTGTATGTTTGTATACAGGTGGAACATGTCAGGGGCACATAGATTACTGAGTATCTATATTTGGTGGTATATGGCCAATAGCAGTCAGTGAGCCATTGATTGCTAGTCAATGACTGCAGAACCCCCCAAATGTTTCAGACTTGTGAAAAACACTTGCTGGTTCACTACATCAAACACAAATTTTTGTACCCAAAACATTTTAAAATATGTGGTCGGGGGAAGAAATCAACTACAAGGGGCAAGGAAGGGTGTGTGTACTAAACACAACAGAAAGCCCAAGTGTTTTCTGGATTCCAGTGAATTAGGTTACATGTAAATCTCCAGGGTGGTTAAAATGTTGTGCAACCAGTTTTTGGGTATTGCCACTACTAATGTCTGATTTGTGCCCTTTTATCCTGAAGTATACAAAAAGTATACAGTGGTTATCTGTGTGAAATATTGTAAATGTATCTTGTTTGGGGATGGATCTCTATTTTGTAGAATATGGTAAGTAAAGGAGTATCCATGGAGATTTGGAAGACGTTCTTCTCTTCAGCTTGACATGACCATCTGACTACCATGACTGTGAGAATGATGGCAGTCTGCTACTTAGAAACTGGTTTGAACAGGAATTATTTCCTAGAAAGGACATATAGACTTCAACCAGACTCTACACTAAGTAGTAATGACTAATATTTAATTGAAGACACAGTGGAGGTAATGTGGAGGTAATGTATTACAATTAATTTTGGACCTGTCTGCATGAAGCTGCCTCAGCTGGGGAGTGAAGAAACCTCATCATATTATGCAGGAAACGTGAGGGATGAACATATTGCTTCAATGCTGGTATGCCTCCCATGCGGATACTACAATTCCCTCAGATGATGTGCAGATAAGGCAGAGAGTGTGAGACAGTGTGGATCTTCAGATGCTTAAATCCTATCCAATACAGATCCAAACCAACCTTTACCCACAACACGTATTGCCTTAACAATGTGCATTTGTACTGACTTGAAAGGCTGATATTATTGAAACACTAAAACAAATGATTTACAAACTGTGCTCTTTCCTGTGCTTTAGTAACTAATGAATAAAAATTAGATCAGCTTTAAGACAGTCTTCTCAACCTGATCCCTTCAAAATGTAATGACTACATCTTCAATGTACCTGCTTGATGAGAACGGTAGGATTTGCCATTCAGTACATCTTAAGAATGGCCAATAGAGAACGTTATGTGAACACACATATATTTGATTAGTTATGAAATGTGATATTATTGGAGGTGGAGGACCATGCAAGAAATGGGAATGGCCAGCCATAGGTTTGGTTTAAGTTGTCAGACTTTCTTATCTGGCCTACACATTTCCTCTGCTATTAGTTCAGTCAGTAGCTGGAAATAAGATATAGGAGTCCAGGAAGTTGCTACATGAAATAGAGCTATAATCTGAAGCCTGGGAATCTGTTGTGTTGACCTAAGCAGACATGCATATTTCTGGGGAAAATGTTTAAATTGTAAGCATTGTACCACCACCATCTTATTCATTTGGCTTTGCCTTGTGTACATATTCCCAACTAGTCCTGGAATACATTCCTATAAGAAGTTTCCCAAACTGAAATCTTGTTCCTAAGTACAACATGTGCTCTCATTTTTGCTGTAAAGAATGGCTGCCCAAGAGAAGTGATTGGGCTTTTTCACCTGCATGGGCACTCGGTATAAACTTAAAAGCTCCTTGATGCAGAGGTTCTTCTGATAACATGGAAGATACAGGAATGGGGTCCAACAAAGTATGGAGATAACACTTTTTCGCATCTTGAATATATAAGTATGATAATGCTAGTCTCCATCCTACCCCTCTTTTTTGCTCCCTCTCTCTCTCTCTCCTTCTCTCTCTCTCTCTCTCTCTCTCTCTCTCAACATATAATGGTACATTTTTCTCTCTGGAATAGTAATAATGTAAATATCCAGAAATATAAACCTCAAAAGCTGAAATTACACATTATGATTAATGTGAGGATACCAATGACAGTAAAATCTTGTAGCTTTCATTGCTCTGGTGACACTCAGTAACACAAACTGCATAATGTTGTATAATACTAATAACACCTCAACTTTCTATATCTATGTCTTATTTTTAGAACATTTACATATAATATATAGTATAATCAGTGGGGTTGCTAGTGTTGGTGCAACTCTATGTGGTAGCACATGGTGCAAACTCTATGGACCCCCTCCCATATCAAACCATAACACAATATTGTAGCAAAGACACTTTAAAATGAGAAAAATCAGCAACTATAAAACACCACCAGCAACCAAAACAACATTGCATGCTTGTAGCACCTGTGGATGAAATCAGCATTATTGTAATTTGGCATTAATGAAAGCAGCTGAATTTATATGAAAATATTTTTGTGATGTTATCTAACTGCAGAGATATCTGTATCTGTATCTGTATACCTTTATAAAACGGAATGTTTGTATGTGTGTATGTGTGTATGTGGAGGGCGGAAGGGCGGATATGTGGCAGCTATTTGCATAAAGTCCTTTGATTGGACAGCCTCGCCACTCCAAAATTCTAAGGCACCAGACAGAGGGCATTGATAGCCACTGATTAGCCAGCAACCCAGAATCCAGGCCTCTACATTCAAACAACAGGATTTCTTCCCACTGAGGGGAAAAAAGCCAGCATCCCAGAATCCAGGCCTCTACATTCAAACAACAGGATTTCTTTACACTGAGGGGAAAAAGCCAGCATCCCAGAATCCAGGCCTCTACATTCAAACAACAGGATTTCTTCCCACTGAGGGGAAAAAGCCAGCATCCCAGAATCCAGGCCTCTACATTCAAACAACAGGATTTCTTCCCACTGAGGGGAAAAAAGCCAGCAACCCAGAATCCAGGTCTCTACATTCAAACAACAGGATTTCTTCCCACTGAGGGGAAAAAAGCCAGCATCCCAGAATCCAGGCCTCTACATTCAAACAACAGGATTTCTTCCCACTGAGGGGAAAAAAGCCAGCATCCCAGAATCCAGGCCTCTACATTCAAACAACAGAATTTCTTCCCACTGAGGGAAAAAAAGCCAGCAACCCAGAATCCAGGTCTCTACATTCAAACAACAGGATTTCTTCCCACTGAGGGGAAAAAAGCCAGCAACCCAGAATCCAGGCCTCTACATTCAAACAACAGGATTTCTTCCCACTGAGGGGAAAAAAGCCAGCAACCCAGAATCCAGGCCTCTACATTCAAAAACAGGATTTCTTCCCACTGAGGGAAAAAGCCAGCATCCCAGAATCCAGGCCTCTACATTCAAACAACAGGATTTCTTCCCACTGAGGGGAAAAAGCCAGCAACCCAGAATCTAGGCCTCTACATTCAAACAACAGGATTTCTTCCCACTGAGGGGAAAAAAGCCAGCAACCCAGAATCCAGGCCTCTACATTCAAACAACAGGATTTCTTCCCACTGAGGGGAAAAAATGCACCATCAACATTCCCTCCCCACTTGGCTCTGTGAAAACAAAATGGATTCCTGTATTCTCCTCCCCCTCAGCTTTTAGAAAATGGCTGCCTGCCATGCACCCTTTTAAAGTTACCAATAGCAGGCCATAACATTACAGGCCCCAAAATAGAGTTTAGGGCAGGATGGCCGACGAATGATGGGATTTGCATCCCAATTCACTTCCCAGAAAACAATGTAGCCCCTACAAATCCCCTTCTCCCAGATAGGCCCAAAAGAGGCATCCATCTTCCCTCTTCAACACAGTGTCAGAGAAAGGCAGCTTCTGACAGGATCTTTAGAACAGGCACTGTCACTCTACAAGGTAAGGCCCTACTTCACTCAAAAGACACAAGAGAAAACAATAAATACCTTTCTCTAATGCCTTTTAATGCTTATATAAATAATTCTGGCCCAAAGCCCTCACCCAGCCTCATTGGACCTTACTGCTAATTCCATGCAGGCCGTTTCCATTTTTTTACTCCTTTCTGTTTTACACCGGTATACTTTCACAGGCCAGGGCGGATATGTGGCAGCCACTTTCACAGGCCAGGGCGGATATGTGGCAACCACTTTCACAGGCCACAGCGACCAGCGCGGGTGATGGACCTGCACCAAACTTGGTACACATAACCCCCCTCCTGGTGCAGTTCGGAGGAGGGTGGGCCATGGATGATGGGACTTGAAGTGCCTCTACTCACTTCCAAAGTCCGCTGCAACCCTCATCCAATCACTGATCGAGACCAAACTTGCCATACATAACCCCCATGACTGCCTTCACGTCCTGGTGAGGTTTGGGGAGGACTGACAATGGATGATGGGATTTGTAGTACTTTTACACCCCTCTGTTCCCACAGACCACTGTGGCCCCCAACAAACACCGAGAAAGTCCACACTTGGCACACAGAGCCCCAGTGACCCACTCTACATCCTACTGAAGTTTGGAGGGGACAGAACATGGATGATGGGACTTGCAGTACCTTCCCTCACTTCCCAATCCTGCTACAAACCTAATCCAATGACTGATCAACACCAAATCTGGCACACAGAGCCCTCATGACCCACTCTACAGCCTGGTGCAGTTTACTGTGAGACGGACCACGGATGATGGGACTTGAAGTACCTTCACTCACTTCCGAAAAACAATGCATCCCTCATCCATTCACCAATACAGACCAAACTTAGCACACAGAGCCCCCATGACCCAATCTACATCCTACTACACTTTGGGGGGGGACGGGGACACACAGAGATGATGGGACTTGCACTACCTTCAGTAATTTCATGATACCACTGCAACTCCCAATAATGATGGATCAAGACTAAACTTGGCACACAGAGCCCCCATGACCCACTCTACATCCTGCTGCACTTCTCAAATGACCCGGGCAGGGCCGGGTCCCCAAGCTAGTTTTTTTATCAAACATAATTCATTTCTACTGAACCACAGCAGAAATGTTTTTGCAGACAGTTTTTTTTAGTGTTATTCCCCTCATAAATTTTACCTGCTACAGTTTGCACTTCCTGAACCCACTTGTAACATCACTTATAACAACCCTAGATTTGCAGAGAATATGTTGTCAGACTTCCTGTGAATGCACAAAACTGCAGGTCATTGCCAATACTATTGAAAGGAAGAACATATGGCCCAAGAATATAATAAAATTGAACTGGAGGACATCAAAAATGCCCATAGAACACATACTTTGTCAGACAGCAATAAATGAAACAGCAGATATCCGTTCCATGGATGCAGGGGTCATACTGTAATATAATAGATATTGTTCTTTCTTAATATTTTGTATAATGTCTTGTGGCTTCCAGTCATTCCCCATTGTACAGGTTGGCCAGGTCCATACTTCAGAGATACGGCAACACAACTTGGTGATTCTGTTGGATTTCCACTTTATTAGTAACTGGCCTTCTCGCGGACCACCCTGAGAATTTGGGGGGGAGTGAAGCCCCTCAAGCCCCCCGGCTACATGCCTTGGCAAATTTTGGTGGCAACTCCAATTGTCCTGCAGCTTTGCCATGGAGCCCACTGGTTCCCACTACACATGAAAGAAGCACTTCCAGGGCAGTTCTGGGGCAAAACTGTGCTGGAACCAGAGCCGCTGCTCATGTTGCATTGCCCTCATTGCATTGTGATCCATGGCATTCCATGGCGCATTTAACAAGGTAGTAAGGATTTTTTAAATAAAAAAAACCCTAATGAATAGCCTTTTAGAAGGTATGTACATTTTTATTGACCAGATGCTAGACTGGATACCTGACCAAAGTAAGAATTACACGAGTTTATTTTGCTACGATGATTTAGAAAATTATCTCACCCATTATCTTTATGTTTCCTGGAAAAGTGAGAGATGAGAATAAAAACACAATGAAATAATCTGACAGGGAAGCTTGATATTTTAAATGATAAGTCCACATCAAACAGTTTGGTAACTTCTGTCAGTTGCATAGGCCTGTATTTTAATCCTTGAATTCCTGAATTGTGGGGTGGGGGAAGAGGAGAAATGAGAATAGCTGAAGGTAGAGTAACATGTGTTAAATCGTAGCAAGCTAGAGAGCAGTCTTCAGCCACCATTCAGGGAAGATTCAGTTTATTGTTCAGTGGAATTAATGCTATTGTGCCGCGACAGCTGGTGCTCTGAGTGATACATGGAGACAGCTCTGTTGGCAAAAAGGTTTGCACATCAGACAGTCTCAAGGGAAGGCAGGGAGATGTCTGCATGTGTGTGTGGGCACGGGAGGGGGGGGGGGAGAAAACTGGTCCATAATGTCCATAGGCAATGCATTGTTTGGCGAGAAATTCATTAGAAACAGGATGAGTGAAATCCACTGAATTATAAATTCTAATGCTAGTGTAGTCATGTTCTGGCTTGAAAGGCATTCGGGACTCAGTTCTCTGCTTGTAAAATTGAATGATTATGATCTGCTTTGAAGTACTCTGCAGGAAAGCCAGAGAGAGATGAAGAAACATTTAGCACATTGCAAAGTGCTACATAAATAATGGCAACTACTCAGAAAACCTCCCAATCCATTCAGCTCATAAGCCAAACATATGAAACTACCGTTTAACTGAGCCAGCACATTGATCAAGCGACTCTGAATGGTATGGCTCACTGGGGTTTAAGTCGTATTGTGTAGGATTTCTTTGTTGGGAATTAGGCCTATAGACTTAGAATCATACAATCACAGAGTTGGGGGCCATTCAGTCCAAGCCTGTGCCATACAGAAATGGACAATCAAAGCACTCCTGACAAATGGCCATCCAGCTTCTGCTCAAAAACCTCCAGAAAAGGAGATCCCCACTACACTACTGTCAAGAAACTCTTCCTAATATTCAGGTGGAATCTCTTTTTCTTCAGTGTATTGTCGAAGGCTTTCATGGCCAGAATCATTGGGTTGTTGTAGCTTTTTTTGTGCTTTATGGCCATGTTCTAGAATCATTTTCTCCTGATGTTTTGCTTGCATCTGTGGCAGGTATCCTCAGAGGTTATTTATTTATTATTTATTTATTTCTTCAAACTTCTATACCACCACTCCCCGAGGGCTCGGAGCAGTTTACAAAAGCTTGACATAGACAGACAACAACAAATAAAAATAATAACAAGAGGGAGAGAAGGGAGGGAGGGGACATGGGGGGATAGGGAAGGCAGGGTGAGGGCAACTCAGGCCCCAAACATAGTAGGCAATGTCAGATTAGTCTATGAGGATTTAATCCTGTAGTCAAAGGGAGGCAGCTTGGGGGTTCCTAAGAGAATGTCTCGAAACTGTTTGTTAGTGGGAGGGGGGCACCTCCCCCACCAAGCAACAGTCTGCAAGAGGAACTCCTGCCTATTGGTACCTCTTCCTTCTTGGGTTTGGGGCATGTCCAGGGGGACTCATGCGGCCTAGAGCTTGTATTCCAAAAAGTCCTGGATTGGAAGGTCCTCCAAGTCCTAGATTTGAATGTTCTGGGCCCTTTCTCCTTTGGTAAGTCAGCCGGAGGCTTGATAGTATCCGGGTTCTGTTGTTGGGGTGGGATGCTGGTCTCCTCCAGTGCTCCACGAGGGGGCCAGATGTTGAGTCTCTTCGTCCTACTGTGCTGCTTCCGTGTTCTCCGGCGGCTGCGGAACTTCCGTTGCAAGCTGTTTCCGGGTCTCCAGTCCTCCAGGGGCGGGGACTTCTGGTGAGGGTCATTTCTGGCTCTCCTCTCCTCCCGAGGTGAAGACGTCCAGCCTAGCTTGGCGTCTTCAAGGCCAACCTGGACCCAGTCCATCCGACAGAGGTAGGTGGGTGGGCAGCGGCTCATCTGTCCCCTCCATCCTCTTGGTCAGGGTCAGTCTGGCAGTGACTTTCTCGGTCGGACTCTCTGCGCCGTCCTTGGCAGCAGCTAGTTCATTGTCTACCCTGGGTTCTGGTCTCTCCAGAGCCAGCCCAAGGTCCCCCGCTGAGAAGTCCCAGGACTTGTCCCAGTCGAAGTCTGGGGCCTCAGGGGAGTCACAGTGGAGATTGTCCGTAGTCACAGGTCCGGGCTCCAAAGAAGGGTCCCAGGGTGCGAGAATGCCCATGCTTCTTAACAGGTCACCAAACTTATTAAAATGGTCCATAAGTTTCCTATATTCATTCATCAACTCTTCGATCATCAAGGGATCGGGTTGATCAAAATGTATGCCTTGTGTACCTTGAGGCCTTGGCGGAGGGCTACTTCTCCGGTTCTCGAAGGCTTCTGCCAGGTGCAGTTCTATGTCGGTTGGGTTTGGCCCTCTCATGAAGGTTGATCTTGTTGGGCATCTCATGCCAATATATAGGCCGTGGCGGCCGTCACCGGGCAGATGACCCACCGGTCTGGTTGTTCTTCCTCCTCTTCTCCCGTTATGAGATCTTTTCCTTCATCTTGAACCCATTACTCTATGTCCTACTCTCCCGAGCAGCAGAAAACAAGCTTGCTCCATCTTCAATACAATATCCTTTCAAATATTTAAATGGCTATCATGTCACATCTTAACCATTGTCAATGAAGTCATGTACTCCGCCCTTCTTGCCTGCTTATAGCAAACCTTGACTCCCTTCCTCCCCACCAGCCACATTGCTTAATCCTTTGCATAAATATCATCCAGGTATTACATATCTATATTTAAATGTGACCTTTAAATATCAGTTTCAGAATATCTGCTCTATCAGGGCATAATGGTCTATTATGTGTTGGTCTTTGAAATCAATAAGCTGTAAAGACATGAACTATGCTTAATGGTTGCTTGAAAGCACCAACTGTTTTCTCTTTAATACGTAAGCTGGGTTGCAATTTTCTTGTGTACTTCTAATCATTAGTGGGATTTGAAATTTTAAGAATGAAAGCATGATAGAGAAAATGATTTCTTTCCCAGAACTTTTATATTCCCCCTTTTATTTCCTGTCTCCCATTCTAACTGCACATCAATAATATTTTTTTAAAAAGACAGCTAATCTAGAGAAAACACTCCTCTATGATAAGAATAGGCCTCTAAATTGCCAAAGGCCACCACTGGTATTCCACATGTCATTGTGTGAAAGGGTGCCATGGCTGGCATACTTAATAGCTGCATCACAACAGTTTGTTTAACTGGCCATATGCCTGCACTGTGACACAGGGTCCTTGATTAATCACCTTTCCAAAAAGTGGTGCTGAAATATAGGTATGAACCAAAAGGAATCAAAAGTAGAACATCTTCCCTCTGATCCTTGCCTGGGCCATGTATTGCAGTTCTGATTTGGATGCCATCCATACCCTTCCTTCCCTGCCAACTCACAGGAATGCATTACCTTCCTTTGAACAAACACTTGATGATGGGACTGGCAGGGATAGAACTGGAAATGCAAAGCCTCATTCCAGACAGGCTGAACCAGTCTCACCTTTTTCATAACAATAGTCTTTTGATATGCTGATACCCAAAACACAGATTTTGATATACTTAGTCTGGAAAAAACAAGATGGGATCCCTTATTTCCCCTCTGTACTCAGGTCGGTTCCTGCAGATATGGGTTTTATGGAACAGTATATCTTCCAGAACTTGCAGGCTATACCTCTCACTAGCAGATATTGACCCATTTGTTCTAAGTCAGCCTTCTGGTTTTCTACTACCATAATGAATGGGCTGCCTCAGTGGCACAGTGAGTTAAAATGCTGAGCTGCAGAACTTGCTGACTGAAAGGTTGGCAGTTCAAATCCGGGGAGTGGGGTGAGCTCCTGGTGTTAACCCCAGCTTCTGCCAATCTAGCAGTTTGAAAGTATGCAAATGTGAGTAGGGAAGGTAACAGCGCTACATGCAGTCATGCTGGCAACATGACCTTGGAGCCGTCTATGGACAACGCCGACTCTTCAGCTTAGAAATGGAAATCAGCACCACCCCCAGAGTTGGACACAACAAGACTTAATGTCAAGGGGAAACCTTTACCTTTTAAAATCTTTGTATCTTTGCTTTGGCCATGTCAAATGTTTTAGTGGAAGCCATAGCCAGTAAAGTTACAACTCAAGTCACGTCCTCTGTGTGCTTCTTGTTTTCTTGCACTAGAGGTGCAAATATATTTAAGGGAACTGATTGCAAAATCTAACAGTTAGGAAAATTCACACTTTTAGTCTTGCTCTTACATATACAACCATGTGGACATTTATCCATTATTTCCTATGAACAGGTGTATGAGGAGCATTTTGGAGCAGTTTTCATCTCCCCCCCCCCCCCCCTCTTCTTTTTCATTAGTTTTGCAACAGACTTCCTGGCCACAGTTTGTCGATATATCTGAACTGGGGAATTTTGCCCATTAACAAAGCTGGAGAAATAAACCAGGCATATTCCTCAGTTCTTGGACCCGCAATATGTTTGAATTGATATAATTGCTTACAGGATTAATTTGATTTCCATATGAATCGTTCTTTCAAATCTATACTTGTTTGGAACTATATAATAATGAAATGATGCAAATTTTGAAAGTTACACTTTGCTGGAACTCTAGGTACCTTTATTTGCCCATTCGGAAAGGAAAGGAACAGAAGGAGAAGAGAAGGTGTAGTAGTGATTGATATTGTTGACCCAATTGGACGAATTGTACACAATTATATGCAGTTTCTATGATAATGATTATGATGATATTTATTTATACTCCACTTTTTGTCACCACAAGGAGACTCAAAAGCAGCTTTCATTTAAAAAAATTCTTCAACATGCATTTTTTAACATTAATGACCCTGTTAGATGGGGCGAATTCAGTGACATGTGCCGATTTGCCTATATTTTTATGACGAAACATGCTGGCTCCCATCTCACAAGGCATTGCATCTTCTGGCAGGGCTCCATTATTAAAGGGAAGGCAAACTGATGCATGCCGCCATGGCAGCAACATGGGAGGATTCCCATGTTGCCTTGGATCAGCAGGGGGAAGCTGGGCAGTGGACACTTCCCCCCGTAAGATGGAGACTCAAATGAGTCAGGCGATGCGTAGCATGAGCAACAGGTTCCTCACAACCCCAGGTGGGCACTGCTGTAATCGCCACAATCTGCCATGTTTTATGAGGTCACTAATGAACTGAATAGGTATTACTACTAATTAAAAGGTTCTAGAGTTGCATTGTTAAAGGGTGATAGGGCAATTCTGTGAATAATGATAAGACCCTTTGATTACATCATGAACCATTTACCTATTTTTTAGGTGGTCCTACTAGTATATGATTTCTATCAATGTTTGTTTTTGAGAATTTAAGGCTTTAATGTCCCACATATGAATGCACATCAGGTCTGCAGGACTTATATTCAACTACAACTTACATCCTGTTATAGACTACTGCAACACGCTCTACGTGGGGTTGCCTTTGAAGACTGTTCGGAAGTTTCAAATGGTCCAGCAGGCGGCAGCCAGGTTGCTAATGGGAGCAGTGCTCAGGGAGCACACAACTCCTCTGTTGCGCCAGCTCCACTGATTGCCAGTTTGCTACCGGGCACAATTCAAAGTGCTGGCTTTAGCCTATAAAGCCCTAAATGGTTCCGGCCCAGTTTACCTTTCCAAATGTATCTCTCCTTCTGAACCAGCTAGGAATTTCAGATCAGCTGGGGAGGCCCTGCTCTCAAGCCCACCTTTGTCAAAAGCATGTCTGGTGGGGACGAGAGACAGGGCCTTCTCAGTGGTGCCCCCCCGGCTATGGAATTTCCTCCCTAGGGATATTAGATCAGCCCCCCCCCCCCTCCTGACATTTTGGGGGGAAAGTAAAAGCCTGGCTGTTTGAACAAGCCTTTGGTAACGCAGTGTAATAGATGAATATGGAACCAGGAAAGAATGAACATTGAACGGCTTAGAGTTAGACAATGCTTTTGGAAACTGAGTTAGCAGGAAGTTACTGGTGATTATATGTTTTAAATAATGTTACATGGTTTTAATAATGTGTGTTAAATGTTTTTAATTGTGTTTTATGAACGGTGTGGCATCGAATTGCTGCCAATCTGTAAGCAGGGCCGGCCTGACCTTTTCCGGGGGAGTACGCGAAGAAAATTTTGGCGCCCCCCTGGCCGCCGCATCATTTGGTCCCGCCGCCGCCGCCGCTGCCACCGCTGCCGCACAGCCAGCCCCACGGGCCGGCTGCACCACGCCTCCTGAAGCACGGACATTTCTGCGCATGCCCAGAAGCAACTACAGGTGCTACAATGTAGTTGCTTCTGGGCAGGCGCGCGCTCCGGCCGCAGTGCCCATGCGCAGACATTCGCGCATGCCCAGAAGCAACTACAGGCGCTGTAGCGCCTGTAGATGCTTCTGGGCATGCGCGGAAATGTCCGTGCTTCGGGAGGCGTGCTGCAGCCTGCCCGTGGGGCCAGCTGTGCGGCAGCGGCAGGGCGGCGGCACGGAGCGAGGTGGCGCCACGGCGCCCCTCCCAGCTGGTGACGCCCCGCCCAGCCAGTGGCGCTCTATGCAACCGCTTACATGGCGGAATCGCTGAGACCGCCTCTGTCTGTAAGCCGCCTCAAGTCACCATCAGGCTGAGAGGGGAGGCACAGAAATGCTGTAAATAAATAAATACATACATACATACATACATAGTATACATACAATGTAGGTTGAGCTGTCAGAGGCTTGCTAAACCTTCTGTTTTTGAGATGTTGATGGGGACATATCAAGTGCCTATAGGCCATCTAGTAAGCTGCATTCACCACAGTAGTTCATAAGTTTTATGGGCCAGGTGCACATGCACACACTCTTGTGCAGCTTGCTGTGTTAGCCACAACATGATTAGTCTTTAGCTTGCCTCTGCTTCCTTCACATGCATTCCCAGTCTGACACCAGGTTTAAAAATATGCTCCCTACTGCCATCTTCTGGGTTTTCAGATCAGTTAAAAAGAAAAAAAGGAGGCAGGTAACATATTCCTATCAAAAGACAGAAAATGGGATACTTTGATTAATTTACAAAATATGTAACAGGTAAAGGGATGAAAAAGATGAATGAGCACCATCAGGTGACACTGAATAAACCCAAATAAGCAGAAATGTTGAACCTTTCTGATGCCTTCTACCACCTGCATGGAAATGGGACAGTGTGTACTGTACCAGTCAGCTCTTCAAAGAGGCTTTTCTTTAAAAACTGCTGTTTATGATGATGAATAAGCTGTGAGGAAAGTGTTTATTTTCTGCCACCGACCTGCAATTGGTAGCTATTAGATATTCAAAAAAGTTTTTTAAACAATCAATTTTATTATTTTTGAAATATGGGAAACACCAGAGTGGCTTTAAAAGTCTAAGATGGCAATTATTGCATATTCACAAGCTTGTTAATGTACGGTTAATTACTTTCAAGACAATTTCCCAGGTTCCAGAGGGTATTCTCAATATTTAAGATCAGCTGAAATTGGCTTTGAATGTTGTTTAGAAGTAGTAGACAGGGAAGTTCTGAACAGTTGAATTCCAATAAAGCTAAACAAGTGTAATGTCCAGAAAGCAACATGCACTGTGGACCCACAGACTAATCTGCAGCTTGTGCATTTTCTCCATTAAACATCATTTCCAAGTAGTATGCTGGAAGAATAGTAACAGGAAGCATAACTACCTAGTGATTCCTTATTTACTCCTTGCTTGGAATATTTGAAGCATCTTGAATACTAGAACTTGACAGATACTATAGTCCAGTAGGGTTGCCTTTTGGTGGCTTCAGTGGGCATTGCTGGAACGCCCTGAGGAAGCATCTGATCGACGCAAAATGGCCATATTGTGGCGTTCTCGAACTCTGAGCCGTTGGCGTGCATCCAGCTCGACCCACATGGTTATTGTGGCTATTTTGCTCCTCGCCCGTGAAAATTAGGACTATTTAGACCGTGAGTGAACCGGGCGCTTTTTGTGAACTGCCTCACTGCTATTATTCGCTATAGCGGCATTCTTACTTACTTATTGACCATACTGGACTGTTTATCCACTTGTGTAGAACAATGCATTGTGTAGAACTTGTGTAGAACTATGTATGAACCTATTGGAGAATTTGTGTAGAACTGTGTATTGACTTGTGTTGGACCGATATTGTGTTTACGAAACCCTATCTATAAGACACTGCTTGTTTATTGTCAATAGATGTGTGGTTAGACCTTCTATATCTCCGATTGTCGTGATTTTATATGCACTACTTAATGAATACAACTATATTTTGTTGATATAATCTGTATGTGCATTACTTCAAATGACATCCTAAACGCTATTTACCCAGGAATTTCCTATACCCGCTAGCATATCCGTGTTTGTTTGCTTTCATTGCTAAAAGGCCCGTGTTTTGGGGTGGGTTTTTTTGGTGGGGTTTCTTTGAACATTGTTAAGAGAGACTGTAATTTGTGATTTAACTGATCTATTTTTCATAGAAAGGATACTTGTAAGGGACAAAGTACATATTACTTCAACATGTGGCTATTGATGTTCTCTGTCTATCTTCCTATTCCACATGTGTCAGCAATACATAGTTAAGAGGCATGGGAGGGGTTCATATTTATGGTAATATTTGGTCCAACATTAGAACATTCTGTGTACTTCTTTAAAAAGCTGCTTCATAACTCTTGGTGACCTTAATATGTGAATGTGAGGCCATTGTTGTGCTTCAAGCCTAAAACTGTGTAATGCTGCTTTTGAAATCCATCAACATTTTCATATGAAAGGGCTATAAAATGGTCACTTGATAAAGTGGACTTCAGGTTCACGTTATATATATAAATAATGTGGAGATGCTGCTTTGTATAAATACACTGCCACACCAAAGCAATTGTGGTGTAAATTTAAATATTTCTGAGGATATTTGGTGGGTGTGGATGGCAAAGCAGGCATAAGGCAATAAGGTATTTTTAATGCCTTCTGAAACGCCTTGCATTCTTTCTAGATGCCAAATCTTGAATATGGAAGTCAACCAGTCACACAGTAAGTCACACAGGTCAGTTAAAACTTCATGTCCTATATTCAAAACTCCATTCTACCCATCAATCCACCCTGAAAAGGACAACTAAAATGTCATAAGTAGTATTTGCCTGCCATCTACTGGATACTCACCAGTATTGCCAAAATGGTAATATCCTGCTAAAAAGAATATTTGGAAGCAAATGTAGCAGATAACAAATGAGCTTCCTTTAGGGCTGTTGTACATTCTTACGGGAATATTTTCAACCTTTTTATAGAGGCAGAAAGAATAAATGGCAGGCCAAAAATTAAAACTAGAGGGGTGCAGAATTTCTCCTGGCTTCCCAGGGACTCTCTGGGGTCTGGGAGAATCTCTATCACTTCTTTGTAATGTCTGTCTTCTTCTCTTCAACATGGTTTTTCCACCAGAGGAAAGTCACAGCAGTGTTCTACCTATAGTGCTGGATAGGGCTTTAATAGTTGTATAGAAGAGAGAATTTCAGATTTTCCTTGTTGCCTGGTTGCATGACAAGCAACACATTAAAGATATAGAGGTTTACTCCAGTTTTCAAAATGACAACTCTATAGAACATTTTGGCTCCACAACATCTCTGATGAAGGACACTACATTATGGTACATTATCATTTCAGGTCCATTCTGTTTAAAGTGCATGTCCTTGCCTGGACATGCTGCATTATCATTGGATGGAGAAATTACACTGTTTAGCTGGTATCGCACCACCTGACATCCACCAGGAAGTAGTAGCCAGCAATGATAGGATCAAGGCATTGACGTCTCTGGCCCATCCTCTGTTCGGATATCAACCAGCATGCCAATGTCTTAAATCAAGAAATAGCTTCCTAAGATCTACAGAAATACTCGCAGGAACACCTCAGCAAGCAAGAGTCCAAAAGTAGCAGGCTAAAACCCAGCACCTCAGTCAGTGACTGCGACCAGACGAGAAACTCCTTCCTGGGCACACAGAAGAGTGGATGACCTGGAAGGTGCTGAACAGGCTGTGCTCTGGCACCACAAGATGCAGAACTAACTTTAAGAAATGGGGCTACAAAGTGGAGTCCATGACATGCAAGTGTGGAGAAGAGCAAACCACAGACCACCTACTACAATACAACCTGAGCCCTGCCATATGAACAATAGAGGACCTTCTCACAGCGACACCAGAGGCACTCCAAGTGGCCAGATTCTAGTTAAAGGACATTTAGCATAATGCCAAGTTCTTTTTTTAAAAAAAACTTTGTGTTTTAAAATGCATTTTAACTGTACCCTCAACCTGCTTCTGACATGATAAATAAAATAACATCTGCAGTAGAAACTGTAGCAGTCAGTACAGTTGACAAGAAGTATGTCAATCTAGACCCAGATCTCATGGCAGTGTTGGCATTAAGCTTCCTCTTGTCTATGGATTCATCTGGAGGACTTGTCCATTGGTTGGTGTTTGGAAGCTGCAATTTTAATTTCCCCTAAATGCAGCTTCACTCTGGGTACCATTTTACATTATACAATTATAGCAGTATGATTCCACTTTAACTATATTGGCTCTATCATATAGAATCCTGGGGTTATAGTTTCATAAGGTATTAGAACTCTATGGCAGAAAATTCTTAATCAGAGATTTCCATATTCTCATGACCTTCCAGCACCACCTGCCACTTTGGCCAATACTCACAGACTTTGGGAGCTGAAATCCAAAATACATGGAAGACAAGAGTTTGGAAGCCACAGGTCTAAATACAACTCCATAAACTGGAAAAAATACATAGGAATCCATAGGACAGAACCATGGAAGTTAAAGCAGAATCATTGCACTATAATTTTACAGCAAGAAAGGACCCTCAGAGCTTTAATTTTAATCCCCTAGTACCCTGGAATTATCTATATTAGAGGCATTGACTAGAAATAGAAACTGTAACTATATAATACAGAGTACTGCAAAAAAAATTAATTAGACAGGACTATAGCAAATACTATCAGTGAATCCTATTGGAGCCCTGAGCTGCCCAAGATAAGGGATGAGATACCATCCTTTGATACACATCATCAGGCTGATCACACTATGATGAGATATACAACTGCATCAGGCAAGATGACATCACTCTGACTCTTCCCCATGAATCTCCCAGACATTTCCCACTGTTGGAGGGCAGAGTTCTGTTTATCATACAGCAATCCCTCTGTGCTAGCTTCTTGCCCTCAGGCATAGTAGAAGATTGGTTGCACCACTAGCCTCAAAGTAAAAGTCATTTGCCATTCCAGTTGGCTTCAGAACGTTTGGATCAGAAGTAAATGAACGACCTTTCTCAGGGATGAGAATGTGTCATTTTAAAACTGGGGATGGGAGGGGGGGGGGTGGTCTCCCATACAAAATGTCTTGAAATGCCCCATTATATCATAACACTGGCATGTGCTTCCATTAATATATCTATAGTCTCCTGCAACCCACCGAAATCTGGTTTGAAATCTTAAAATCCTACTATATCTGCATAGGAGGGAAAATTGATGAGCTGGTGTGGTGTACTGGTTTGAGTGTTGAACTACGACTCTGGAGAACAGAGTTTGAATCCCCGCTTGACTATGGAAAACACCTTAGGCAAGTTTAACTCTCTCAGCCTTAGAGGGAAGAAAAGCCAACCGTGCACTGAAGAACTCTTGCCATGAAAACACTACTACAGGTTCACTTTAGGGTCATCATAAATCAAAAATTGGCTATTATCTGAATGAATGACCACATTTACAGATCAAGTGGAATTGTTTTAGTGGTGATGTGGTTTTATGCTGGGATTTTTATGTATTTTAATATGTTGTTGTAGTTGTTTTTAAACTCTAAGCAGGGCTGTCCAACTTCTACCGGCCCAAGGGCCGGAATTCCAGTCACTGATCACCTGGGGGCTGGCCCGCGGGACTGGTCCCCTTCTGAGGCTGGCGTGACACTTTGGGAGGGAGGGCGAGCCACGGGGACTCCCATGGCTCTGCCCTCCCCCCCAAGCCGCCACGCCGGGCAGCAGAAGCCAGCTTCTGAGGCTGGCGTGACACTTTGGGAGGGAGGGTGGAGCCACGGGGGCTCCCATGGCTCCGCCAGCCTCCCAAGTGGCATCATGCCAGCCTGCTGCCTGGCGTGATGCTTTGGGAGGGAGGGCGGCCCATGGGGGAAGAAGAGCAAAGAGGGCGGTGGCCGTGGATAGCGCTTGCACCTCCGCGCATGTGCACTTTTAAAAAAGTTTTTTTGATTTTTTTAAAAAAAATCGGATTTAAAAAAAAAAAATTTGCAGGAGAGTAGGAGGGCCGGATCGAAGGGGCTGGCAGGCCGTGTGCGGACCGTGGGCCACCTGTTGGGCAGGCCCGCTCTATAGCATTGAATTTTCGCTGTAATGCCGGTCTGAGTCCCTCGATAGAGGTGAGAAGGTCGGGATACAAAAGTTTTAAATAAATAAAGAAATAAATGACTTCAAGGCACACATTAACAAATATTGGTTACTCTATGCTAATCTAGAAGAAAAATTTGGGTCATGACATAAAAAAGAAACCCGACTCTGTTTATCCTAACACTATCCCCTAGCAGCAGCATCTTGGCAGTCTTAATGCTTCATTAAAATGTTGTTCCCTCTCATTAGTCATGTTGTTCTTGGCAATTCCTTTTTGCACTAAGTCGAACATGCATTTCAGAGGCACGACTGCAGCTCAGGTGGTTTCTAGCCCCAGCCCCTTTTGATGCTTCCTGAAATGATCAACTGCAGCTGGATGACTTGATTGTCCGCTCGGAAGCATCCGATATTCTTCTTCCTCGACTCATCTGCTTTCTCTGAAGTGGTGCTGCTGCTCTCTGGAGGAGGAGTGACTCAGATTCCCAGCAGGGCTGTATCTTCCCAGCAGCAATTACATTGCATTTTGCAAAGCAGTCTCAGGTTTTACAGAACAGAGAACAGAGGATGCTGAGAACAGAAGGACGAAGAGGTTTTTTTCTCTGCTCAGCAGTGTAATTGAAGCTGCCTAACTGTTTTTCAGCATCTCTTCCAGCATTGCCATTCATTGCTAGTGGTTTTGTGTTACCTCTTCACACAACTGTGCTTATTGTTCTTGGAAAACTCCCTTTCTTCTTTTTGCAATTTTTTTATGTTCCTGCTTTAAGAGGAAAGAAGTGTGTATTCTTTTATTTACAGATGCTAGCACTGGAGGTGGGGATCTAAAATATTTATAAATACCAGGTTGCTGATAAAATATGAGGCAAGGGGGAGAGTTTACAACAGTCAGGTCTTTATGGGAGGAGCCCAAGAATTGCAGATAGTAAGAGTCCTACAGAAATGATGTTCAGGTGATGAGTTCAAAGAGCAGATTTCATACTGTTTCTTTAAAGGTATTTTTCTTGTTCATGTCAAAGAGTTTAGTCTAACTCAGCTCACTTTGAATTATCTTGACTGAAAGTGCTTTAAAAGGATTTAACTAGCAATAGAAAATAAGTACTGATTAATCTTTGTCCTCAACTGCATTGATTCTAGTTTGGGTTTTCTTATGCGAAAGAGAGACAGACAGGCAGACGGACAGGCAGAGATCAGAAGAGTTTATTTATTTAAAACTTTTCTATCCCGTTGTTCTCTACTTCCATGGAGGGACTCAGAATGGAGTTGAGAATAACCTAATGTTTTGCAGAATACAAACAAATCTCCGATATTGGTTTGCTTGTTAGTTTGTTTGAAATACTAAGATGATTTTAAAAAACAGAGTAGTAAAAACAACACAGAATGCAGTATTATGAGGGGAAGGAGGGAAATATTAACATATCGGAATGAAGACTGAATGGAATAGGATAGGAATGACATATGTGTTATTTATTTATTTATTTATTTATTATTTGAACTTATCAGTCGCCACTCCCGTTCGGCTCGGGGCGACTCACAGCAAACAAAATCACAGTAATACAGAATAAAAACACCACGTGGCAGTAAAAACCCAATAAATACACAATAAAACACAGAATTAAAACAACAATATAGGCCATTAAAATAGAATTGGAGGTGGTAACACAAAAGGTTGCTAGATTTTAAAAGTCAAATGTCTGTTGGAACAGGAGTGTTTTGCATGCCTTCCGGAATGCCAGTAAATCTGGAAGGGCGTGTATCTCGGAAGACAATGTGTTCCACAAAGTGGGGGCTATGACCAAAAAGGCCCTCCTCCGAGTAGCCATAAGATGGTACATCTTTGCATTTGGGATCTCCAGAAGGTTTCCTGTCTCTGATTGTAGCGGCCTAGTGGGACAGTATGGGATGAGGCGGTCCCTGAGGTACACTGGCCCCAGACTATTCAAGGCCTTGAAGGTCAAAACCAGCACCTTGAAGGTGATCCGGAATTCTACCGGCAACCAGTGCAGTTCGCGCAAGATAGGTGTTAAATGGCTGCTCATAGAGGGACCTGCCAACAGCCGCGCTGATGCGTTCTGCATCAATTTCAGTTTCTGGATCACTGACAAAGGCAGGCTAATATACAGAGCGTTATAGTAGTCTAATCTTGAGATGACCGTGGCTTGGAACACTGTGGCCAAGTTGCGTCGGGACAAGTAGGGGGCCAACTTCCTCGCCTGGCGTAGATGGAAAAAACGCTCCTCTACTGACAATGGAGATGTCTGTCTCCATCGTCAGTTGAGAGTCCTAGGTGACTCCAAGACTTTTAACAGATGATGACGGACATAATGTTGCACCGTCCAGGGTTGGAAGTTGGATCTCTCTACCGCCTGGGCGACCGAGCCACAGGATCTCCGTCTTAGCTGGATTCACCTTCAACCTACTGACTCGCAGCCATCCAGTAATGGCCTCAAGGCAATGGTGGAAATTATCGAGTACGGATTCGGGTCGGCCTTCCATCCCCCGAATGAGCTGGGTGTCATCAGCGTACTGGTGGCACTCCAGCCCAAAGCTACGGACCAGCCGAGCAAGTGGTCGGACATAGATATTAAATAACAGAGGGGAGTGAATTGCCCCCTGGGCAACCCCACATAGTAGAGGGGAACCCCCAGAGACAACCCCACCCCTCCTCACTCGCTGTACTCGGTTCCAGAGGAAGGAAGACTGCCAATTAAGGACTGTCCCCCTTACCCCAGCCTCGGCAAGATGGTGAGTCAAAAGATCATAATCGACTGTATGGAATGCTGCTGTGAGGTCCAATAACACAAGCAGCGCCGAACTGCCTTGATCTAGCTAGCACCGCAGCTTGTCTGTGATGGAGACCAGAACCGTCTCCGTCCCATGGCCCGATCGTAAGCCAGACTGGAAGGGGTCTAGCCAAGTTGCATCATCTAGGAAGGACTGCAACTGCTCCATTGCTGCCCTCTCAATCACCTTGCCCAGAAACGATAAATTTGAGACTGGGCGGTAATTGGAGGGGACCGTAGGATCTAATCCTGGCTTCTTCAGCAATGGAGTTGTCACAACGCGGGACCTGGCCCTGCCCCTTAATCACACACACACAGACAATGTCAATTAACTATTTATTAAGCACAAATTAGTAGCAGGTGAAAGGTAAAATGTCCAAAAGTATAAAGATCAATTAGTCCAAGGTAATTAGCAATCAATGTCCAAAGGTATTCAAAAAGCAAGGAATCTCTCAAAAGCAAGGTCCATAAAAACAAAGGGAATCAAGGCAAAGCAACTTAGTCCGTAGTAAAACAAGGCAATCCAGGGTTCATGGAAGAAACAGGGTCTCAAGGTAGTTCTTGGCAAGGCAAGCCAAACTATGGCTTCAAGGAACAGCAGGCCACCGAAACGTCTGTTCAGCAAAGACGTGGCCGACCAACAGAGGAACTTTCCCACAGAGTGTATATTTAATTCCCACCTTTGTGAGACCAGCGCCTCTCCAGGCTCCGCTTCCAATCTCTGCGCATAGCCACAATATTACTCCTCCGGTCGAAACTCCTCGAAGGCCGAGCACCACCTGGCTTGTTATCTTCCTGAGAACATGCCTCCACTTTGGTTTCCATCTCTTCCTCCGCAGCTGGCGGCAGCAATCGCTCTTGTGACCCGAAACCTCCTGGTTTCTCATATTCACAATCTGATCTGGAATCAAGCTGGCCTTCATCATCCGAGTAAGCAGAAGGCCAGGTGTCATCCCATTGCAAACTGTCAGTCGGGGATGCATGCCCATCATCCCTTGCATCCCCTTCATCTGGGTCCAAAGCAATTGGGACCCCCGGAGCGGCAACCCCCCCCCCCGGCTGAAACGGAGGCTGGGTTGCTACAGGAGTGACCACAGCCTCTTTCAAACCCTCTGGAAACACTCCTTGCTCAAGGGAGGTGTTAATTAGTCTCAACAGAGGGTCTCGCAACCCCTCCAGGCAGGCCTTGACCAGCCAGGAGGGGCACGGATCGAGGGAGCATGTGGTCGGTCTAGTTGCAGTGACTATCCTATCAACTGCTTCTGCATCCAGTGGCTGCTCATAAGTATCCATAAAAAACTTATAAGCTGATTTCGAACCTTCATTGCGGAGCTTCCTCCACACGCTATCTAGCCTTATTGCCCTCTGAGGCCTTGGCAACCTGACCCCCTGGATAAACCACACAGCGGCTAAGGTACAACGGTTTTATTGAGAATAAGTAGGTATAGGAAAGAGGTTGGAGGCAATCTTTATAGGGCCTCCGACTAGCAGCCAAACAGGAATCAGCAGGGGTGTGAGTGCTCCACAGCAAAAGGAGCACAAGCGAGAAACGGGAACACAAGCCGGATGCAAAGAGTCTCTTGGAATCCCAGCCGAAGCAAGTGAGGCTGGGACACGTTGGTTTAAATGCAAAGTGCTCAAAAGGTAATAAAGTCTTTCAGGATCAACCACAGGGTCTCGACGACGAACAGGAACAAGAATGACACGGAGCAAGTCAGCCCGAAGCAGGCTGGCTGGCGCAGGCTTGATGAAAGGCCCGACTGGCCTAACCCACAGGATCTTCTCCCAAACGCATTGTTGGTACAAGACACCGGCATGGGGGTCTGCAGGGCAGTTATAGTGTTCCTTAGTTGCGTCGCACATCAAAAGCTAAGATTGATGATCCCTTGTATGTTTTGTAAACTCAGTACTCTTGGAATGTGGTGCTCGTTAGCGAGTGCCATCTGGGCCGGGGAGTCAGGCTTTCTACTCCCGCGGCCTGCTTCCTTTATCAGGGAGGCAGAGATGGTACAACCTTGAAAGGCCTATGTTATGCTTGCATCCCTAGTCTTCTCACGGGAAAGGCACAGGAGGCCCAAGCAAGGTTTAAGAGCAAAGCAAGCTGGTTTGGAAATTACACTCTGGTGACCTTGGCTGGAACTTTGCTCAAGCAAAAGTGATGCCTGAGGCCCTTGAGGTGTGACAGCTGTCTCTTCTCTCGCTTCATCGATCGGAGCTCCTCAGTAAACCAAGGTGATCTATTTCGGCGAGGTCGGAGAGGGCGTCTAGGAGCAATCTCATCGAGAACATTGGACAATTCAGTGTTCCAGCTGTTAACTTGCTCATCATTGTTATGTGTTGATTTCTGTGCAAGTGTATATGGTCCTGGTTCATGCAATTTATCTCCCACGTATCTCATAACCCAATCTTACAACAACAACAAAAATAACTACCAGTACTTTGCCCTTCCTTGGCAATAGTCACGCTAATGTCATTGGCATCTGTAAAATTATATATATATATTTCATTCTCCCATGTGGTTTGCAATTGCACAGCCTTCCTCAAAATGTACATGATTCCTGATGTGATCATTCTTATATATCCTTTTATACAACTTTCATAGTGAGTCACTCTATAGATGACTCAGGAAGATCCAGGAAAAATGTGAAGAGAGGGAGCAAGAATCAGAAAAAAATATTGGAGTCAAAACAAGTGTTCTGAGGAAGTCATGAGCTTTCCCCACAATAATCTTTTGGTGAGTTGTTCACTTAGACAGGTTTTCCTTGTAATTATTTGTAAACATTTTGTGTTTTTGAATAATGTTTAATGTTACAAAATGTAAACACAGCAATAACAATAAACACTCACAAAGTTTAAACTATTTTTCATTAGCAAATGTGGTTTCTAACTTATGCTGACCCTAAGGTGATCCTCTCATTTTTAATATAGTTTTTTTTTGGTAGATACGGATTTGTTTAAATGGGATTTCCTTTCGTCTTCCTCTGAGGCTGAAGGAGTCTGGCTTGCCCAAGGATGCCCAGGAGGATTCCAAGGTTGAGGAGGAATTAAAAGGTTGATCTCACATAGTCCTAGCCCAGGCATCAAACCCACTACACTGCACTAGCTTTCATACAAAAATTATTAAGATTTCAGATATGGCCTCTGTGATGAGGTGGTTATTTATATGTTAATCACATGTTTGTTTATGTATTTAGAAGGAACATTCTTTAGAAGCTGCAGAGAGTGCGCAGTAGAATGTTCGCAGCAGCAAGCTATAAGCAGAGGCTGTTGCCATGACAACAGAGGCCACTCTGGCTTTAGAATGTTCAGTTTGAATCTGACAGTTGGAGAATGTCAGTTGGCCAGCAGCTGTGACCAGAGTTTAGTTGGGAATTAGCAGTTGCTGAAGCTGCAAGCTGTCTGTAGGAGCTGCAGTGTGCAGTTCTGTGTGTGTGTGGGTTGAGGGAAACCCAAGTGTGTGGGACAGAGTTAGTCCCAGGGTTGAGAGTAACCCAGTATTAAGTAGTTACTTGTGTGTAACTGTGTAAGGGGAATTTAAAACCTCGGTGTTATATTGTTTAATATTGCAAGTTTGTACCTCTTCGGAGATCTTTTCAAACCACCTAAGCTTTGAGCCCATTTCTGTAAAACAAACTGTTAAACACTTTCAACACTACATCTGTGGAGGTCATTTATTCACCAGGACCCTCACATCTAGTGGTCAAGCATTGACAAATGGTGGCAGCAAGTTAATAATAAATAAATAAAGGAAAACGTTGATAATTGGTGGCTGTCCATGCCACACAGTTTTAAAAGTCACGAAGTAGTTAGCGTGGTTCCAGACTTCTTCACAGCCTCCTGTCTGATAATTCCAGAATCTCAACTAGTACAGTAATTTAGAACCAACAATATTGTTCACATAGGTGTATGTATAATGTAAATTATTACTGCAATAACTGAAGCTGCAGTGGCTCAATGTGTTAAACCCTTGTGCCTACTGAACTGAAGGTCAGTGGTTCAAATCCACGAGATGAGGTGAGCTCCCATCTGTCAGCCCCAGCTTCCCATGTGGGGACACGAGAGTAGCCTCCCACAGGATGGTAACACATCCGGGCATCTCCTGGGCAATGTCTTTGTAGACGGCTGATTCACACTAGAAGCAACTTGCAGTATGTTCTCACTTTTGACACATTTTCTAAAACCCTGTGATAATAGGTTATTTGGGCAACACAGCTGGAGGAGATACTCTTCTCCAGGAAAATAATGGGTTAATGTTATGATAGCTTTAGTTATGCATAATCTAATATGATAGTTTTGGAATGTTTGTGTGATTTCCAGGCATTATGGTTGTGTTCTATCAGCATTATCTTCTGATGTTTCACCTGTATCTGTGGCTGACATCTTCAGAGGATCTGATCATGGTAAAGCAAAGTAGAGTATATATACCTGAGGAATGTCCAGGGTGGGAGAAAGAGCCAATGTCTATTAACTAAGTGTGAAGGGTACAATTAGAAAGCCTGATTTGCAAGTTTTTGAATGGGATCCATCCATTAGCATGTGAGTCACGGAAAAAGGCACTGCAGACTGCTTCAGCCAGAAAAATCAGCAATAACAGAACACATGATAAACCAAGATGGGACGAAGACCGCCCTCTGGTTTTCCAAGGCCATGGAGGGATTTGAGCCCTCGTCCCTTTAGACCTAGTTGAACATTCAAAATGCTACACCACAACAGAAAATTCATCTTGTTAATTTTATATTTAGTTATTTTTATACAATTTCTATGGAATGGAAAATGTTTGTATCACCACAAATCAAGTGGCTGAGAGGTGACATGGTCTTCTGATGGTTTTTTTATGCTGCTCTAATTTGGGATTCTGTCATTTCACTAAGATGGAAGTAGTTTTGGTCATATTTGGCATTGTCAGGAAAGCTACCTAGTCTTCAGCTTCTCCTTTTAAAAATGCAAATTTAATGCCTGTGCCTTGGTTGAAGCCTGTTTACAAAAATGGGCATGCAGAGGTTGACTGGCAATCTGCAATTCTTTAAGCGACCTTATCCGCTTATACTTACACTAAAGTGCTGGGGGTTTTTTGTTTTCATTTTCTTTTTTTGTTGGATGTTGTTGGACTGCCTTACCCAGCATTCCCAATAAGAGATATTGGAGTTGTGGTCAACCATCTCTGGAGGGCCAAAGATTTCCTATCCTGACCTATAGAAAATAGGGAACACAGAACTGGAGTTCATTGCATGTCCGGTAGTGCTACGTGTGAACTGGCTGGAAAAAAATGGCTGCTTTCTATAACACACTTTTCTAGGCTTACTGGACATAACATACCCTTATCGGTTTGTTTTCTGGGAAAAGATGATCTAAGAAAACAAGCTGTGTCAATGTGTCACAGACTTTGTACAAATCATCTTAAGGGACAAAGGATGTGACAGCTGGGAAGTCATATGTTCTCAAATCTTGTGGATGTATGATTCACAATTCTGGAAGCTCTTTTAAAAATTCCAATATTTCCAGTTAAATTGTGTTTGAGGCCACTAGGTGTCAGCAAAACATGGCAATGTATTATAGCACTGCTCATACTATTGAACTTTTGATGTGCTGGTTAAAACCTTTCCTCATTTTTTCCCATTCTGTAAGCTTTTTTTGAAGGGCCTAAATATTCCCTAAGACACCAGATTCTCAAGTCACAGTTTCTCAACTAGCTTCTTTTTTTTTTAATAGTTTTTATTAAAGGTTTCATATTTACTACACACCACAACTAGGTAAAAGGGGGTAACATACATGGGGAACCAGGGAAGATAAACATACAAGGGGGGGTAAAAACAAAGGTGACTTCCGCCTTCATTCCATACCATTAACAATAATTATTTATAACAAATCTATTAATCAGGAGCATCCCAGATGCTCTTATTTGTAAATTGTGATAATCCCTTTTATCACCTTATTTATCTTAGTCTCTAATTTTACTCATTAGATTTAATGTACTCAGCAACTTGTAGCCAGTCTGTTCTGATGTTTCCTTTACCATTATTTTGTCTCAACCAAAATGTAAGTTCATCCATATCTTTGATCTCAAATATCTTTTCTAACCATTGGTCCTTTGTTGGTAACAAATTTGTCTTCCAAATTCTTGCAAATATTATCCTAGCCGCCGTCGACAGGTAGACAAAGAGTTTTTCCATATTCTCATTGGTGAATATTCCATTGTCTATTATACCTAGCAGGTAAAGCTCTGGTTTCATTTGGAACTCAACCTGTAGGATTTCCTTGCATTCCTTGTGGATAAGTTTCCAATATTCATTAGTTTTGGGGCAGGTCCACCACATATGAAAAAAGGTACCTTCTTGTTTATCACACTTCCAACATTTATTATCTATATTCTTGTACATTATATTTAGTTTCTTGGGTGTGATGTACCATCGATGTATCATTTTTAGCCAGTTTTCTTTTAGGTCAGTTGCATATGTAATTTTGAGCTGTTTGGTCCACAACCTTTCCCATTCCCTTAATTGGATGGGTCTCCCAATATTCGAGCCCATTTACCATGGATTGTTTAATTACTTCCTCCTCTGTAGCCCAGTTCAGAAGCATAGAGTATGTTTTTGATATATTTTTCTTTTCATTCTTAAGAATTTTATCCCATGGTCCTTCCAAAACACTAAATCCCTTAACCTTATCTTTATTAAAAATATCTCTCATTTGGAAGTAATGTAGCCATAACACATTACGATGTATTTCAACAATTTCTTCATGCGTCTTCATCACTAATGCTCCTCCTATTGACGTCAAAATGTCCTGATATTTTGGCCACTCTGTCCAACCGAGTAGCCTTCTTTGATTAGCTTCTAGAGGTGACAGCCATAGTGGTGTCTTAGTGTACATGTAATCTTTATATTTTAACCAGATTTTCAGCAAGGCGGATCTAATAAAGTGGTTTCCAAAGTTTTTTTCAATTTTGGCACCTTCATACCACAGGTATGAGTGCCATCCTTTTAAACAGGTCAAAGCCTTCCAGGGTTAGTGTTGAACTTTTAGATAGTAGCACCCAATCTTTCACCCATGTCAAAGCACACGCTTCATAATATAGTTTTAAATCCGGTAGGCCAAAGCCTCCTTTTTCTTTATGCATGGTCATTATATTATACTTAATTCTTGGTTTCTTGTTCTTCCATATGAAATTAGTCAAATCCTTTTTCCAATTGTTAAAAATATTCATATTTCTTAGTATCGGCAGATTCTGAAATAGATACAGCATCTTTGGTAGTAAATTCATCTTTACAGCAGATATCCTTCCCAGTAGGGAGAGATTAAGTCTTTTCCATTGTTCTAATTCTTCTTTCATTTTTTTCCATTGTTCCATATAATTATCTTTCAATAGATGTAGATTCCTTGCAGTGATCCAGATTCCTAAATATTTAAACTTGTTAACCACTTGGATACCCGTCAATTCTTGTAACTGCATTTGGTTAGTTTCTCAACTAGCTTCTGACACGGAAAAAAACCACCAACAAAAGGAACAGATTCTGTCACATCTTGGAAATTAAACAGAGATACACCTGTTTAGTTCTTGGATCTTAAACTACCAATGAATCCGAAGTATGGTAGGCTGTATTTCAAAGAAAATAATTTTCAAAACCACCTCTGAACAATCCTTGTCCAATAAAAACTATAAAATTAATGGATCCACCATTAATTACAAGTTGGCCTGACTCAAAGGGTAATGTACAGATGCACACACAAGTTTCCAGAGCAATGATAGTGCCAGCATGGTTACAATAAATGACCCACGTGACAGTGAATTGTGGCATACCTGAAGAAGTGTTGCAGGACCTACAAATTCAGCTTTCTTGGGTCTGAGTGTTTCCCTCTGTCTCAAAAATGCAGGAAAATTTAGGCAAAGCCTCTGATGAAATTGGAGCTGCATAAGTTTACTGCAATATCTCTTACTTCAGACTTGACCTCTAGGCCTACCAGATAATTTAGGGCCTATCCAGATAATACCTTTATCCCAGGAGCTTCCACAGCAAACGGGAGGATGGCCAGACACCATTCTCAGTAAACCCAGAAGTAATCACTACAAAAGGCAAAAACCTAGAGATTTCTAGGTGTGGGAATAGTGTTGTTTTTAGCTGAATATCCGGATATTCCTTGGGATGGCTGCTGGAGTTCTCGAGTGAGAAGGGGGGGGGGGAGCAATTTTCTTCACTCCCCCCTCTTTTCTCTTGGTGCATCATCTGTATGCTGAAAAGAAAAATGGGTTCCCTTGGAACTGAAGAGACCAATATCCACTAATTGCAGTAATGCAAATGTTTCTAAACAAACTCAATGTATACATGCAAATACAAATGTCGATAGAACATAGGATTGTTACATTCACATTAAACAGAAATAATTTGTTCTTTTCTTGAAAGATGAAAAAATATTCTTCACATGTGTGGAAGTACTCCTAGTGTCTTTACTACAGATGAGTAGAGTTCAGATTCTTGCACAATGAATATCCTATTTTCTTTGTTACATAAGAGTAGACTCCAACATTCACAGTAGGTGTCTTATTCTCTTTATTACACAAGAGTAGACTCCAACATTCAATCGGTTTTGACTCACAGGAGTCTTCATCAGGTAGTTGTGTTGTGACAGAGAGCCTTAAAGCACCGAGCCCAATGTGAGTTAAAGCAAAGTTTATTCACAAAGTTCCAAAAAACACAAAAATGGGCCAAAGACCCAAGAAACACTTGAACTTCAGTGTGAGAGCAGCAATAATACAAAACACAAACCTACTGAGCAAAACAGAGTTCAAAACAGAAAACCTGGATTAAATGTCCACAAAATGCACTACAAGAGAAAAACACAAAAGGGAAAAGCAAGCGTTGCCCAGAAGCCGATGTAGTCAGTTCAGGGGAGGAGCCAGGCAGCAGAGAAACGTCAAAACGATCCATAGGCTGTCCAGAGGAGAAGGGCAGCAACGCAGAGTAGAGTAAACTGGCTCGAAGTCACAATGGGGAAACAGGAACAGTGGCAGCAGCAACTAGCACACAGGGAGTAAGCGTGGTGTAGTAATACAAAGACAACAAGATGCAGACCCCCAACAGATACAATACCCAAGAAGTCCCAGGTCCAAACTCACGTCCAGAAAATAGTCCACAGGAATGCGGCACGCAGCAAGGCAAGGCAGGATAAAGGCACCAAGGCAACACTTTGCCAGCTGCAAGAGAATGGTTACTTCCCAAACCCTCTTATTCACAAATTGTCCTCAGAACTTGATTGGACCAACGCCCCATCATCAACCCTCTCAGCTGCCACGACAGCTTCATGTGATGCTCTTTGTCTCTCTCTCCAATCTCTCCTTCTCCTGTCACGATTTACAACACCGCAGCATGAAGATTGATCATCCTCAGCCCAATTCCCATCCCTGGCAAACCCCACAAATGAGTCACTGCTAGTTGGTTCTTCACAGACACCACAAACTTGGTGTACTTTAGTCCAATCCATACCATCTGAACTTAGTGTACCATCATCTTCATCATCCATAGACTGCCCCTGACCACCAGATCCATCATCCCCAGGGAATCCTAGAAATGTAGCATCATCAGAGTCACTAAGTATTTGCCTTATTCTCTTTCTCTGACACTCCTCATCAGATTCCTGCTCAGGAGTAACCCTTTTTGGCAGTTCTAGCCTCAGGTTGCACTCTCACAGCCTCACATTCAGGTGCAACCACAACAAGTTGGGTCTATAAACAATACATATTATTAATATGCACATATAATTGATCAACTGGAGACATCAAGTTTGTACGTGTATATATATATACACACACTACTTACTCATTTATCAAAAAGGCTCAATATTTGAGGCAAGTGGTCTACTGACCGTGTTCTTGAAAATATCTGTACATGCCAGGAGAACTCCGGCAGCCATCTTAGGGAGGCCGGGTGAGTTCTTTTCTTTTTTCACTCAGTTTAGGGGGGCTACTGGGGAAGGGTTTAGTCTCCCGATGTTGTACTGGGAAGCTTTTAAACACGGATGCTCCTGAATTTGCCCTGAGATAAAAAGTCAATCTTCAAAAGATTCTACAGGTTTCATTGATTATATTAAAAATATTGTACAATTTAAAAAGCTGGTATTATTTACAATGCGAGTATTTATTATTTCACTGATAAAGGATGAGTAAATGGGCATTTGCAATATGAAGTTATTTCCATAATTTGTGATGGCCATGGCAAAATTTATGGATTTGAGTTTGTTGAAGGTTCTGTTTATCATTTACACTGACATCTTGTCTTTTCTCCCAATTAATTCAATGTTGGTATACTTTCTCTGTCCTTTATAGTCATAATAATTGTGATGTATATTATCTTGAGAAATGATTAGTCCAAGGTCACCTAATGAATGGCATAGTTAAGTGGGAAGTTGAACCTGGATATCTCCAATCCCAGTTTAGCACTAACATAGGATTGGGTAACTTCAGGCTTCTCCCATTTTAATCTGAAATCCCCCATATATACATTTTGCTGGAAAATGAAATAATCATGGTTATCTCTCTTAAAAATAACACCAAATCTACCTTGCATTGATGCATGTTTATAAATTATATAGGAATGTATAACTTTCGCCATCTCAATATTTTATCCATCCATAGCTTCAGTATCTCTCCCTTGCTAAAGATGAGCTCTCAAGTTGGACTTGAATTAAAGTCCAACTTTAATTCAAGGACTACTTTTACTGTAATTGCTTTTGGGAGTCTGCATTCCTGGCAGGATTTGTCTCTATTCAGAAACTACCTGGATGCATGTGGAACATATGGTATCAGAAAGAAAGATAAAAGAAAAGAAAATTAGGACAAGGAGTCCCTGATTCAAAGGTATTTGTTCATTGCTGCAAGGCAGAAGTAATGAGGTCTAGATCCATTTTTTATTATATTTGGAATTAAGTGCATCATATTTTGCTCTGTATTTCTCCTTCAGTACTGTAAGTACTAATGCTATGAATGTAACTAGATGTTAAAATTGGTCCAGTTTCTCAAGATCTTATTTACAAAGTTACTGCTATTTCCCTCCATATAAAGCTCCAATGATATAAAACAGCAACAAAGAACATGGATTTTTGCCCAGAAAGACCAATTACTGAGAAATGTTTCTAAAAGAAAGTGAAGAAGCAGGAATACAGCTGGATGTTAACATAACAGAAATAATGACCACAGGTGAATTATTGAATGTACAGCATGTGCTGAAAACAGAAGTAGAATATCTTCCTTCCACGTGTCAGCTGTTAATAACTGAAATGGAGGTTATAGTCAAGAAATAGGAAGAAGCCTAAAACTTGGAAAAACAGCTGTGATGAAGGATCCTCAAGACCAAAGACATATCGTGAAATAACCAAAGTCAGAATCATCCCTGCTGTGGGATTTCCCATTTCTATGTAAGGTCGTGACAGCTGGACAGGGAAAAATGGTTTCAGGAAGAAAATCAAATCATTTGTAATATGGGTCTGGATCAGAGTGGTATAAATCATATAAACAGAGAAATAAATAGATCCCAGAGCAAATGAGTAGTTGGTTTTATTATGGTTTCATCATGGTTACACGATGAAACCAAGGCTAGCCTGTTTTGGATGTATCATGAAGCAACATGTTGTTGTTTATTTATTCAGTCGCTTCCGACTCTTCGTAACCTCATGTACCAGCCCACGCCAGAGCTCCCTGTCGGCCATGGCTACCCCCAGCTCCTTCAGAGTCAAGCTAGTCAGTTCAAGGATACAATCCATCCATTTTGCCTTTGGTCATCCCCTCATCCTTTTGCCTTCTATTTTCCTTAGCATTATTGTCATCCCTAAGCTTTCCTGCCTTCTCATTATGTGGCCAAAGTACTTCATCTTTGCCTCTAATACCCTTCCCTCCAATGAGCAGTCGGGCTTTATTTCCTGAAGTATGGACTGGATAGATCTTCTCGTGGTCCAAGGCACTCTCAGAATTTTCCTCCAACACCACAGTTCAAAAGAATCTATCTTCCTTCACTCAGCCTTCCTCAAGGTCCAGCTCCCACATCATGAAGCAACTTGTCTCCTTAGAAAAGATAATAGGTCTGGGGGAATGAAAAGTATTTGAGAAAGAGCAAAATTGTATGAAACATGAACTGATTTTATCATGGAAGTCAAGGAAGATTGCATAACTTGGGCAGGGATGGTGAAGGCTAGGGCTGAGAGAAGTCTCTTTGAATCTTGTAATGACCTTTGTATGGTTGTGTGACTGCATGCAGAGTCACTTGAGTTAATTCTGCTTGGAACTGTGCAGAAAGAGCCATTAGTAAGCCACTTCTGGATGTACTTTGCTTCACAATCCTGTGGTGAGACAATAGATAATGAAGCAAGATGAGACTCCCAGGATGGAAGCCACTCAGATATCCATGAGGAAAGAATAGAAATCAAGTAACAATATAGGTAAAACTTTGGGAGAAAGCTGACATACAAATGAAATAAATATTTATTTATAAATAAAGAAATATGTGTTCCAAATGATAATGGGATATCTAGCTATTGGGTTTATTTATTGAGTGTGCACAGGGAAAATGAAAACAAATCTGAGTCTTTTAACTGCTGAGATTTATGTGCATCCCCTCCTCCATTTTGGAACATGTTAAATTGATTAAAATGAATTTAATTTAATTTTCATAGTAATAGAAATCTGCTACCTGGGAGATGACACAAACGGATTGAGAAAGACATATTGATAATGTATATTTCTCATAGCAGAATAATTGTATTCGGATGGTATTTGTGTCTATTAAATAGGACGCATACCATTACATCAGTTATTGTTAGGAAGAGAAGTTTGGAGTGCCATATTTGGGGATACTTTATTGGCACTTGGATGTCCATTTCAGTAACCACTGATTCCCTTTGGTATCCATGAATCTGTCTAATCCTGCCTTGAAGCTGTCCAGCCTGACAGCTGTCACAACCTCCTCTGGAAGTGAGTTCCATAACCCAATGACCCTCTGGGTGAAGAAATATTTCCTTTATTAGTCCTAACTTTCCTACCTTGGAGCTTTAGGGAGTGCCCCCTAGTCCTAGTGTTGTGTGACAGAGAAAATATTTTTTCTTTATTCACCTTTTCTATCCCATGCATGATTTTATACACTTCGATCAAGTCGCCTCTTAGACGCCGTCTTTCAAGGCTGAAAAGACCAAGGCGTTGCAAACCTGGTTTCATAAGGAGCTGCTCCATCCCTTGGATCATTTTTGTTGCCCTTCTTTGTACCTTTTCCAGTTCCGTTATATCCTTCTTGAGGTGCGGTGACCAGAATTGTACACAGTACTCCAGATGTGGCCTCACCATAGATTTGTAGAGAGCAATACAACATTTGCTGACCTATTTTCGATTCCCTTCCTGATCATGCCAAGCATAGAATTTGCTTTTTTCACTGCTGCAGCGCACTGGGTTGACATCTTCATTGAGCTGTCCACCAAAACCCCAAGATCCCTTTCCTGGTTTGTCTCGGAAAGCTTTGATCCCATCAATTGGTAGGCGTAGTTGGGGTTCTTTGCCCCGATGTGCATGACTTTACACTTGTTTAGGTTAAAATGCATTTGCCACTTTGTTGCCCATTCACTCAATTTCGAGAGATCTTTCTGGAGCTCTTTACAAATCAGTTTCATTTTTAACTACCCTGAACAATTTAGTGTCGTCTGCAAACTTTTGCTACCTCAGAATTTACTCCTACATCCAGGTCATTAATGAATAAATTAAAAGTAACGGACCCAAAACTGAACCTTGGGGTACGCCACTTCTCACCTCTTTCCACCCAGAGAAATGTCCGCTTATTACCACCCTTTGTTTCCTTCTACAGTTTAGCCAGGTTCCAATCCAGGACAAGACCTGTCCTCTGATTCCATGGCTGAAGAGCTTATTTAGAGCCTTTGGTGAGGGACTTTGTCAAAAGCCTTTTGAAAGTCAAGGTAAACAATATCGACTGGGTCCCCTTTATCTATGTGTTTATTTACACCCTCAAAGAATTCTAACAAGTTAGTAAGACATGATTTGCCTTTGCAGAAACCATGTTGATTTTCCTTCAGCAATGCCTGTTCTTCTATGTGCTTAGTAATTTTTCTTTAATAATGGTTTCCATCACTTTGCCTGGAACTGAGGTTAGACTAACTGGCCTATAATTTCCTGGATCACCCCTGGATCCTTTCTTGAAGATCGGAGTTACATTTGCCTCCCTCCAGTCCTCGGGTACAGTGCCTGATCTAAGATAAAGGTTATATATATTTTGGCTAGAATTTCAGCAATTTCACACTTGAGTTCCTTAAGAACTCTGGGGTGGATGCCATCTGGCCCTGGTGATTTGTTGACATTTAGTTTAGTAAGGCATGTGAGAACATCTTCCTTGTTTATTCTATCTGGTTTAATTCATTTAATTCCTCCCTGAAAAACTGACTCAGCTGCAGGCATATGTTGTCTGTCCTCCCTGTGTGAAAACGGAGGCAAAGAAGTCGTTTAGTCCTTTACTCCATGTGAGCTGCACCTATCATTTATGGAAAGGGAAGTGGCATAGCGTCACCACTTGTCCCTTTTCCTGCTATATTGGGATGTATTCCTGTTCCCATGCCAGTACACTTAGCCCCTAGAAGGGATTGTAGCAACTCATCTCAAATGAGTCCTTCTTCAGATTGCAGAGACTGTAAATCCCTCCAAGAGGATTTCAAAAGCGATAAAATCCAAGAGGTTGTTTCCATTTTTAAAATATATCTCAGCTCCTGTT
Source organism: Anolis apletophallus (assembly GCA_030556195.1). Taxonomy (NCBI): domain Eukaryota; kingdom Metazoa; phylum Chordata; class Lepidosauria; order Squamata; family Anolidae; genus Anolis; species Anolis apletophallus. Next base: position 80,376,425 of record JARBWK010000006.1, on the reverse strand, counting down.
CCACCTTTGCTAAATGAGTAGAGTGACCATTAGGTTAATTGAAATCTTGTGCTGGAATGAAGACAGAAGCCATTCAAACGGCCTCATCTTCCCAAGTAATTCTGAGTTCTCTACTACAAATGCTCACAAATAAACACTGACACTAATCTGCCTGGTTGTTTTTCTGATTGGCAGATTAAATCTACTCCAGCTGCATCTAGGTCACTCAGATGTCAGCGGTGTTTATAATGGATCTCTCACAAACATGCACTCTTTCTTGGTTGAAGCTGCCAGCCACTGTAGGCACTAAGCAGCAATGCTTGCCTGATGAAAATCTAGATAGACTACCTGGGAAACAAACAAGCTAAAGAAATTCAGAATCCCTCACAGGTATTTTGGCACCTCTTGCCTTTCATTAAAATGAACCGTGTGGTATTGTGTCAGAGGGCAATTGCTAAAATCATTGTGGTGATCTCATGAATGTGCTACATGAGAAAGAGATGACTTGAAACTAGGGTTATTGTACCTGTAATCGTAGGACACAAGAAGGGTTTTCCACAGGTCCAGCTTTTCTACTGTAAACATATCTTTACATACATTTCAATAGTACAGGATTTTAGTCCTCTTTCTATTGGGTTGTTTAATATCAAAGTTCAAGACACTTGGCCTTTCCAAATATTTTGAATTTTAGCTCCCAAAAGATCTAAGTAGCAGGATCAACGAGGAGGAGGACTAGGTTGGTCCAAAGCACTATCCCTGCCTCTACATGAAAGTGATGTCTGTGGTTATACCATGTCACGCCTTGCTTCTACTGCCCTAGGATACACACAACTATTTCTTTATATGAGATAATTACATGCTTACATGCTAAGGCAAGGATCTCTAACTAGACCAAGTAAGGTGCTGAATTTCCAAACAAGTTGCACACAATCAACATTAATTATTATTTTTAAAAAATGAATGGCATTGGGAGACTCCTGTCTGGGAGCCATAGGGTTTTGGTATGGCCCAGCATGATTTTCTAAATGTTGTTGTTAGGTTTGTGGAAACAGATTAGAGAAATTACAATAGTACTACAGTTCTGATATGTGTACTTGCATTACATTCCCATGTGGTCCTTTGTATTGCTGTATAAAATAGATTATCTGCTTTTGAATTGGATTATATGGCAGTGTAGACTATAATTCAATTCAAAGCAGATTATGTGAGTTATCAGCTTTGATAATCTGGATTTCATGGCAATGTAGAAGGGTCCTGTTAATGGAATTTATATCTTTGTGAGTGTGTTTAGGACTGCAACTTCAGAGTACTAATTTTAAAATGGATCTATTTGGAGGAATGACATTGCATTCAGGCCCAGTCTACTTTATATATATAAAATTGTTCAGTCCGCTTAATGTCGTGATATAGACAACGAAACTATGGCTCGCAGAACCACCAAACTCAACAA
>JARBWK010000006.1:80352606-80374896 GCA_030556195.1 Anolis apletophallus | reverse complement strand
CCTTGGTATCCATGAATCTGTCTAATCCTGCCTTGAAGCTGTCCAGCCTGACAGCTGTCACAACCTCCTCTGGAAGTGAGTTCCATCCAAGCATAGAATTTGCTTTTTTCACTGCTGCAGCGCACTGGGTTGACATCTTCATTGAGCTGTCCACCAAAACCCCAAGATCCCTTTCCTGGTTTGTCTCGGAAAGCTTTGATCCCATCAATTGGTAGGTGTAGTTGGGGTTCTTTGCCCGATGTGCATGACTTTACACTTGTTTAGGTTAAAATGCATGTGCCACTTTGTTGCCCATTCACTCAATTTCGAGAGATCTTTCTGGAGCTCTTTACAATCAGTTTCATTTTTAACTACCCTGAACAATTTAGTGTCGTCTGCAAACTTTGCTACCTCAGAATTTACTCCTACATCCAGGTCATTAATGAATAAATTAAAAAGTAACGGACCCAAAACTGAACCTTGGGGTACGCCACTTCTCACCTCTTTCCACCCAGAGAAATGTCCGTTTATTACCACCCTTTGTTTCCTACAGTTTAGCCAGGTTCCAATCCAGGACAAGACCTGTCCTCTGATTCCATGGCTGAAGAGCTTATTTAGGAGCCTTTGGTGAGGACTTTGTCAAAAGCCTTTTGAAAGTCAAGGTAAACAATATCGACTGGGTCCCCTTTATCTATGTGTTTATTTACACCCTCAAAGAATTCTAACAAGTTAGTAAGACATGATTTGCCTTTGCAGAAACCATGTTGATTTTCCTTCAGCAATGCCTGTTCTTCTATGTGCTTAGTAATTTTTCTTTAATAATGGTTTCCATCACTTTGCCTGGAACTGAGGTTAGACTAACTGGCCTATAATTTCCTGGATCACCCTGGATCCTTTCTTGAAGATCGGAGTTACATTTGCCTCCCTCCAGTCCTCGGGTACAGTGCCTGATCTTAGAGAAAGGTTATATATTTTGGCTAGAATTTCAGCAATTTCACACTTGAGTTCCTTAAGAACTCTGGGGTGGATGCCATCTGGCCCTGGTGATTTGTTGACATTTAGTTTAGTAAGGCATGTGAGAACATCTTCCTTGTTTATCTCTATCTGGTTTAATTCATTTAATTCCCTCCCTGAAAAAACTGACTCAGCTGCAGGCATATGTTGTCTGTCCTCCTGTGTGAAAACGGAGGCAAAGAAGTCGTTTAGTCCTTTACTCCATGTGAGCTGCACCTATCATTTATGGAAAGGGAAGTGGCATAGTCACCACTTGTCCTTTTTTCCTGCTATATTGGGATGTATTCCTGTTCCCATGCCAGTACACTTAGCCCCTAGAAGGGATTGTAGCAACTCATCTCAAATGAGTCCTTCTTCAGATTGCAGAGACTGTAAATCCCTCCAAGAGGATTTCAAAAGCGATAAAATCCAAGAGGTTGTTTCCATTTTTTAAATATATCTCAGCTCCCTGTTCCACCTTTGCTAAATGAGTAGAGTGACCATTAGGTTAATTGAAATCTTGTGCTGGAATGAAGACAGAAGCCATTCAAACGGCCTCATCTTCCCAAGTAATTCTGAGTTCTCTACTACAAATGCTCACAAATAAACACTGACACTAATCTGCCTGGTTGTTTTTCTGATTGGCAGATTAAATCTACTCCAGCTGCATCTAGGTCACTCAGATGTCGGCAGTGTTTATAATGGATCTCTCACAAACATGCACTCTTTCTTGGTTGAAGCTGCCAGCCACTGTAGGCACTAAGCAGCAATGCTTGCCTGATGAAAATCTAGATAGACTACCTGGGAAACAAACAAGCTAAAGAAAGCCCAGAATCCCTCACAGGTATTTTGGCAACCTCTTGCCTTTCATTAAAATGAAATCCGTGTGGTATTGTGTCAGAGGGCAATTGCTAAAATCATTGTGGTGATCTCATGAATGTGCTACATGAGAAAGAGATGACTTGAAACTAGGGTTATTGTACCTGTAATCGTAGGACACAAGAAGGGTTTTCCACAGGTCCAGCTTTTCTACTGTAAACATATCTTTTACATACATTTCAATAGTACAGGATTTTAGTCCTCTTTCTATTGGGTTGTTTAATATCAAAGTTCAAGACACTTGGCCTTTCCAAATATTTTGAATTTTAGCTCCCAAAAGATCTAAGTAGCAGGATCAATGAGGAGGAGGACTAGGTTGGTCCAAAGCACTATCCCTGCTCTCCATGAAAGTGATGTCTGTGGTTATACTATGTCACGTCTTGCTTCTATTGCCCTAGGATACACACAACTATTTCTTTATATGAGATAATTACATGCTTACATGCTATGCTAAGGCAAGGATCTCTAACTAGACCAAGTAAGGCATGCTGAATTTCCAACAAGTTGCACACAATCAACATTAATTATTATTTTTTAAAAATGAATGGCATTGGGAGACTCCTGTCTGGGAGCCACTGAGATAGGGTTTTGGTATGGCCCAGCATGATTTTCTAAATGTTGTTGTTAGGTTTGTGGAAACAGATTAGAGAAATTACAATAAATACTACAGTTCTGATATGTGTACTTGCATTACATCCCCATGTGGTCCCTTGTACATTGCTGTATAAAATACAGATTATCTGCTTTGAATTGGATTATATGGCAGTGTAGACTCATAATTCAATTCAAAGCAGATTATGTGAGTTATCAGCTTTGATAATCTGGATTTCATGGCAATGTAGAAGGGTTCTGTTAATGGAATTTATATCTTTGTGAGTGTGTTTAGGACTGCAACTTCAGAGTACTAATTTTAAATGGATCTATTTGGAGTGAATGACATTGCATTCAGGCCCAGTCTATCTATATATATAAAATTGTTCAGTCCGTTTAATGTCGTATATAGACAACGAAACTATGGCTCGCAGAACCACCAAACTCAACAACCGAATGAACCAGAACCCTAGGTACATACAGCGCCAAAAAAACGGCACTACGTTCCTCCCAACACCCCAAAAAACCCTCCCAAAAAAACAGGCAACGGAACTCCCACCCCGGCCACTTCGCTGCCAGCGCAAACGTTTAGAATGTTCGCACATGGAAGCCAGAGCGCCTCCTCCGCCTCCTCCTTTGATCAGGAAGAGCGGCGGGGGGGGCATGGAAGGAGGAGGGGACACCCCTCCCCTCCTCCCCAGCCCCTCCCACCTCCTTCCGCGCCCCCTGCCGCCACCCGGTAAGGAAGATCGGGGGGGCCTGGAAGGAGGAGAGGACCCGCCTCCCCTCCCCAGCCCCTCCCACCTCCTTCCATGCCCCCCGCCTCCGTCCCGGTCAGGAAGAGCGGTGGGAGGGGCGTGGAAGGAAGAGGGGACCCGCCTCCCCTCCCCCCAGCCCCTCCCACCTCCTTCCGCACCCACCACCACTGTCCTGGTTAGGAAGAGCGGCGGGGGGCGTGGAAAGAGGAGGGGACCCGCCTCCCCTCTCCCCAGCCCCTCCCACCTCCTTCCGCACACACACCCCCGCCGCTGTCCCGGTCAGGAAGAGCGGTGGGGGGCGTGAAAGAGGAGGGGACTCGCCTCCCCTCCCCCAGCCCCTCCCACCTCCTTCCGCACCCCCTCCCGCCGCTGGCCCGGTTAGGAAGAGCAGCGGAGGGGCGTGGAAAGAAGAGGGGACCCGCCTCCCCTCCCCCCAGCCCCTCCCACCTTCTTCCGCACCCCCCCTGCCGCTGTCCCAGTCAGGAAGAGCGGCGGGGGCATGGAAGGAGGAGGGGACCCACCTCCCCTCCCCCCAGCCCCTCCCACCTCCTTCCACACACACCCCGCCGCCGTCCCGGTTGATTGACGGAAGGAAGGCGGGGAGAGGAGGGGAAAGAGGTGCCCGGGAAAAGGGCAGCTTCTCTCCCACCTCCGCCAGGATCGGGACCGGACTGAGGAAGGCCCTGGTGGCAAAGCCAGCAAGGAGCCTTCCTCGCTTTGCCCGGTTCTCTCCCGATCCCTGAGGAGGCAGGAGGGATATACACATGCAGACACATATATACATACACACATATACATATATACACATACATATATATATATACACATATATACACACACATACATATATTCACATGCACACACATATATACATACACACATATACACATACACACATATACATACATACACATGCACACACATATATACATATACATATATACACATACACATACATACATACAGTACATATACATATATACACATACACACATATACATACATACACACACATATACATACACACATATACATATATACACATGCACACACATATATAAATACACATACATATATACACATACACACACATATATACAACCACACATATACATACACATGCACACACATATATATACATACGCACATATACATATATACACACATATACATATATACACATTCACACATATATACATATACATATACATATGTACACATACACACATATACATACACACATATACATATATACACATACACACATATACATATATATACATACACACATACATACATACATACAGTACATATACATATGTACATATACACATATATACATACACATACATATATACATACACATACACACACATATACATACACACATATACACATGCACACACATACATACACACATATACATACACACATATATACATACACACATATACATATATACACATACACACACAAATACATACACACATATTCATATATACACATACACACATATACATACACACATATACATACACACATATACATATATACACATACACATATATACATCGGTCTCTGTGAGGAGCAGTTTAAAGCAGACTACTTGCAAATAAGAAAATAAGGAGCACTGGTAAGTTCCTGGGTAAATTTGTTGTTCTAGCTTCTAGTATCAGCTGCTAGAAGGTAGTTTTTAGCAGCAGCTAAAAGAGGTTCTTTTCCCCTTCCAAATTGCCTTAAGCACATTCCTTGAAAGGGTGGGGCTTGCTACAGCAGCCCTTCTGCCAGGTGGGAGCAGTTAGCCTACTTCCTGTTTCTAAGCAGTCAGCCTAGTTCCTGTTTTTTAAATCAGTCAGCCAACTGTCTCTGTGAGGAGCAGTCTAAAGCAGACTACTTGCAAATAAGAAAATAAGGAGCACTGGTAAGTTCCTGGGTAAATTTGTTGTTCTAGCTTCTAGTATCAGCTGCTAGAAGGTAGTTTTTTAGCAGCCCGCGTGCCGCTCGGCGCGCGATACAACATAAACCTGTAACAAGTAAAAAAAAAAAAAGAAATATCCAAAGACTTGTAAAAAAGTTAATCAAGACCAAAACAAACAGTAAATCTACAAAAAGGAAAAAAAAGTCTAATTATCTAGAATAAAGGAGTCAAATTATAAAAACATATTAACAAGAAATGGAGGTAGCCAGCCAGCAGTGGGGGGGCTTTCCAGTGTTTTGCATTGAGTGTCACATGTATGACTATCTGCCTGCTGGGCAGAAGTCTTGGGTGTGCATTCGCTGCAGTGAGCTCCTGGCTCTCAGGGAACGTGTTCTTTCCCTTGAAGCCAAGGTAGCAGACCTGGAGAAGCACAGAGAGGAAGTGAGGCAGGAGGAAGAGATCTCCAGGGATGAAATAGGAGCATCCCACTCCGTTCTGAGCAGCCCTCCAGCTGCTTTGGAAAATGGGGGTCTTGGGCAGGGAGGACATCAGTCTGAGGAAGAGGGACCGGCTCCCTTAGTTGGGACCCCTTCCTCGGAGGATGTGCCCATATCCTCTTGCACCGAGGATACTTCTCAACGGGTGGTAGGAGGGGGGCTTCTTGTAGTGGGCGATTCGATTGTCAGGAACATAGAAAGCTGGGTTTGTGATGGATGTGATGACCGCATGGTAAATTGCCTGCCAGGTGCAAAGGTTGCGGACATCACGAGGCATCTAGACAGGCTGGTAGATAGTGCCGGGTGGAGCCAGCAGTCGTGGTACACGCCGGGTACCAATGACATTGGGAAGGCCACACGGATGGTCCTGGAAGCCAAATTTAGGTTGCTAGGTAGAAGATTAAGGTCCAGGACCTCAAAGGTAGCATTCTCGGAAATTCTACCGGTTCCACGCGCAGGGACAGCCAGACAAGCAGAGCTCAGGAGCTTCAATGCGTGGATGAGGCAGTGGTGTCGAGAGGAAGGGTTTAGATTTGTTAGGAACTGGGGACATTTTCAGGAAAGCCAAACCTTTACAAAAGGGACGGGTTACACCTGAACGAAAATGGAACCAGACTGCTGGCAATTAATATTAAAAAGGCTTCAGAGCAGCTTTTAAACTGATTCCTAGGGGAAAGTCGACAGGAGCTGGGCAGCTTCCGGTTCGAGAGGGTGAAACGCCAAGTATGGAGGATGAAATTTACGCACAAATGGCTGAGTCAACAGAAAAGATAGAAAGTAGTCAAGAGGTAGGACATGGTAGGCCTTCTACAAATTCTCATAAACAGCCAAAGTTGAAAGGGCATCAGAGCAATAAATATAAATGTCTGTACGCAAACGCTAGAAGCCTTCGAACAAAAATAGGGAGCTGGAATGTTTGGCAAAAGAAAAAAATATTGATATTATTGGCATAACAGAAACCTGGTGGACAGAGGAAAACAATTGGGACACAAAAATTCCAGGTTATAAACTGTACAGGAAAGACAGGAGAGGGAAAAACGGTGGCGGTGTGGCCCTGTACATAAATGAAGAGCTAGAATCTCATGAATTAGAATTTCAAGAAAATTCAAACTCACCTACAGAAACATTGTGGGTAAAAATCCCAGGACAAAAAACTAATCTAGCATTAGGGATCTGCTATCGCCCTCCCAACCAAACTCCAGAGGCAGACTGCTATCTGGAAAATGAAATTAAACAGGCCTCAAAAAGCAATAAATTAGTCATAATGGGGGACTTCAACTATCCCCGAATAGATTGGCCAAATTCTTGTTCTACGCATGAAAGAGAGACAAGGTTCCTCGACATGCTAGCTGATTATTCCCTTGAGCAGATGGTCATGGAACCAACCAGGGGAAAGGGGATCCTGGACTTGGTGCTAACTAATGAACAAGATCTCGTTCAAGATGTCCTTGTAACTGAGCCCATAGGTACCAGTGACCACAACACAATAACCTTCAACTTAAGTTTGGATAGCAAACTGTCAGTGAAAACTAACACAGAGACCTTAAATTTTCAAAAGGGAATTTCACCAAAATGAGAAAAATAGTAAAGAACAAACTAAAAGGAACAGTAAAAAAATCAAATCCCTCCAAAATGCTTGGAAACTGTTTAAAAATACTTTAAAACAAGCCGAACTAAAATGCATTCCTAAAATAAGAAAGAGGCTGGGAAAGTCCAAGAGGACATCAGTATGGCTTACAAATGAAGTAAAAGATGTGATTGGAAAGAAGAAAACTCATTTAAGAAATGGAAGGCTCTTCCTACTGAGGAGAACAGAAAGGAACACAAGCTCTGGCAAACTAAATGCAAAGCAACCGTCAGGAAAACCAAGAGAGATTTTGAGGCACATATAGCTAAGAATATTAAAAAAATAGCAAAAACTTCTTTAAGTACATCAGAAGTAGAAACCCAACTAGAAAAGCAGTTGGGCCACTTGACGAAAATGGTAAGAAAGGGACAATAAGTGAAGACAAGGAGATTGCTGAGCGGCTAAACGACTTCTTTGCCTCCGTTTTCACACAGGAGGACAGACAACATATGCCTGCAGCTGAGTCAGTTTTTTCAGGGAGGGAATTAAATGAATTAAACCAGATAGAGATAAACAAGGAAGATGTTCTCACATGCCTTACTAAACTAAATGTCAATAAATCACCAGGGCCAGATGGCATCCACCCCAGAGTTCTTAAGGAACTCAAGTGTGAAATTGCTGAAATTCTAGCCAAAATATATAACCTTTCTCTAAGATCAGGCACTGTACCCGAGGACTGGAGGGAGGCAAATGTAACTCCGATCTTCAAGAAAGGATCCAGGGGTGATCCAGGAAATTATAGGCCAGTTAGTCTAACCTCAGTTCCAGGCAAAGTGATGGAAACCATTATTAAAGAAAAAATTACTAAGCACATAGAAGAACAGGCATTGCTGAAGGAAAATCAACATGGTTTCTGCAAAGGCAAATCATGTCTTACTAACTTGATAGAATTCTTTGAGGGTGTAAATAAACACATAGATAAAGGGGACCCAGTCGATATTGTTTACCTTGACTTTCAAAAGGCTTTTGACAAAGTCCCTCACCAAAGGCTCCTAAATAAGCTCTTCAGCCATGGAATCAGAGGACAGGTCTTGTCCTGGATTGGAACCTGGCTAAACTGTAGGAAACAAAGGGTGGTAATAAACGGACACTTCTCTGGGTGGAAAGAGGTGAGAAGTGGCGTACCCCAAGGTTCAGTTTTGGGTCCGTTACTTTTTAATTTATTCATTAATGACCTGGATGTAGGAGTGAATTCTGAGGTAGCAAAGTTTGCAGACGACACTAAATTGTTCAGGGTAGTTAAAAATGAAACTGATTGTAAAGAGCTCCAGAAAGATCTCTTGAAATTGAGTGAATGGGCAACAAAGTGGCAAATGCATTTTAACCTAAACAAGTGTAAAGTCATGCACATCGGGGCAAAGAACCCCAACTACACCTACCAATTGATGGGGTCAAAGCTTTCCGAGACAAACCAGGAAAGGGATCTTGGGGTTTTGGTGGACAGCTCAATGAAGATGTCAACCCAGTGCGCAGCAGCAGCGAAAAAAAGCAAATTCTATGCTTGGCATGATCAGGAAGGGAATCGAAAATAGGTCGGCAAATGTTGTATTGCCTCTCTACAAATCTATGGTAAGGCCACATTTGGAGTACTGTGTACAATTCTGGTCTCCGCACCTTAAGAAGGATATAACGGAACTGGAAAAGGTACAAAGAAGGGCAACAAAAATGATCCAAGGGATGGAGCAGCTCCCTTATGAAACCAGGTTGCAACGCCTTGGTCTTTTCAGCCTTGAAAGACGGCGTCTAAGAGGTGACTTGATCGAAGTGTATAAAATCATGCATGGGATAGAAAAGGTGAATAAAGAAAAAATATTTTCTCTGTCACCCAACACTAGGACTAGGGGCACTCCCTAAAGCTCCAAGGTAGGAAAGTTAGGACTAATAAAGGGAAATATTTCTTCACCCAGAGGGTCATTGGGTTATGGAACTCACTTCCAGAGGAGGTTGTGACAGCGGTCAGCCTGGACAGCTTCAAGGCAGGATTAGACAGATTCATGGATACCAAGGGAATCAGTAGCTACTGAAATGGACATCCAAGTGCCACCTCTGTGTTGATGGAGGCAGGCAGGATTTTCCCCGGGTACTGGTTGTGGGGGGTTCTTATGTTCTTATACATACACACATATACATACACATACGCACACATATATACATACACACATATACATATATACACATGCACACAAATATATACATACACACACATATACATATATACACATACACACACATATATATACACATGCACACACACATATACATATATAAACATCCACACAAATATATTGCACAGCAACGCGTGCACGGGTCAGCTAGTGCTGCCATATAATCCAGGTTCTGATCCCAGGTTATGTGCTTTGAACTGGATTATCTCATAATCAAGTTCAAAGCAGATAATCTGGGACCAGATACTGGATCATATGACCATGTAGATGATCCAGCCTCAGTAAGAGATATGCCTAGTGCTAGGCCTAAAATCCTATGTGCATTGTTGTGAAAGTTCCATTGTTTTCTTTCAAATTTAGTGCTACAGAAACATCAAAAGCATTGGATTACAGCATCCCTCACAGAAAAATACAGTTTTCTAAAAGCTCCATTGGCTAAAGGGATGAAAGGAGTCTATCTGCCAAATTTTCTTAGATCTCACCACTAGATCATGCTGTGGTACAATATATGTTTTTTCCTATATCTATAGAGCTATTTTCTCTCATCTGTTATCTAATGCTGTCTAACACAGCAGGGACTGAGAAACTAGCACATTTCCTCCATTCGATAAGACAGCTCTTATCTTGAGAACTGAACAAGGATTTAATCTTTCTGAGAAAAGGCTGAAGTGTGTAGGGACATTTGGCCTCTTTCAGCAGCTATCACTGTATTTCAGCTTCCGATTTTCATGTTGTAAACAAAGGCTTTTCTTTCTTTTTCTTCTTTTGCTGGCAGGGAAATGAAAATTGGATTAGATTCACATATGCCCCCTCCATACAGTCATATAATCCAGATTATCAAATCAGATAATCCACTTTATCTATTTTGAACTGGATTATATGAGTCTACACTGACATATAATTCAGTTCAAAGTGGATAATCTGTATTTTATATAGCAGTGTAGAAGGGGCCTTAGTCAGACTCAAATCAACAAGACTTAAACACCAAAGAGCCTTGCATTACCTTAAACTCACCAAATTACCAAACAACAAATTTGAGGAGTCATGACAATTAAAATGGTGTCAAACTGCATTAATTGTACAATGTAGATATAGGTAAAGGTTTTCCCCTGACATTAAGTCCAGTCATGTCCAACTCTGGGGGTTGGTGCATATCTCAATTTCTAAGCAGAAGAGCTGGCTTTGTCCATAGACGGCCCCAAGGTCATGTGCCAGCATGACTGCATGGAGCACCGTTAGCTTCCCACCAGAGCAGTACCTATTGATCTACTCACATTAGCATGTTTTCAAACTGCTAGGTTGGCAAAAGCTGGGGCTAACAGCAGGAGCTCACACCGCTCCCCGGATTGGAACCCGTGACCTTTCGGTCAGCAAGTTCAGCACTTTAACTCACTCTGACACCGGGGGCTCCGCAATGCAGATATAATCATGGTTTATTTGGATTAAATTTCTGTGGACTTTAGTTTGATTTGTCCAATTTAGCCAATAAAAGACGAAGCCCAAGAAAATGTTAATTTTCAAGACACCACAAGGCTCTTTCTTAATTTTTTTTCAACAGAGTAAAGTGAATGCCACCGGTTGTAAGACTTAAATTACGATTAACTTATTTAAATCTTGAGGTGAAAGAGCAGAACAGTTTCTTATGGAAGCTAATATATATTTTGTGGCATCCCGTTTTGTCACAAAATTAGTCAGCTTTCATTTGAGGAACACCTTGAGATTTGTCTGCCAAATGATTCTGTCTGGGTGCTATGGCTTGTCATGAAGTTTGGAATTGTTGTCCCCCTCCCCTAATTTAAATTAGAATAAAATGAATCAAAATTATTAGGTTGGCAGTAATTGCATAATAGTGCTGAGGCTGCACAACACGTGCCAGTTTGTAATATGAAGCTCATCTATGAATTTATAAATTATGCTAATTTCTACTGGATTTTCAAAGGTGAACTGATGGGTACAATGTGTCTTCCCAACATGCCATGTCTTGTCATGCTAATTCTACTTGATAGATCCATAAAGAAAACACCAGGGGTGGGTAAACCGTAGTGCGCCACCCCCCTCTTGACTGCTAAGAGAGATTAGCTGTGTGAGATAAGATAACGAGAGATGGCAGAAGGCAAAACTGCTTGTACTTTTTTCTTAAGACTTCAAGATAAGCTCCTTTCCTTTGCCATTGAAATGAAGTCTTCAAAATTCTGAATTCACATATCTTGGCCAACTTTCATGTTATAAATAATGCATTAAATGGCATTATAAAGTCAAGACGGACATGACACATTATTAGGTAAGAACTAGGGATGGTGGAAATGTTACCTTAATTCATCTCCTGGCTTAAAAATGGATTTCCCAACTGGATCCAAACCCCACTTCACAATGAAACCCACTGTGTGACCTTGGGTAAGTCACACACACTCAGTTTTAGAGGAGAGAAATGGCCAACCTCTTCTGAACAAATGTTGATCCGAAAGCCCCGTGATGGGATTGTCTTAGGGTCTCCATAAATCAAAAGGACTTGAAGGCACACAAAAGGAACAACACCAGGAAACCTGATAGGGAAGAATAAAGCAATGATGCAGAGTTTTGTTTCGTTTTTGTCTAGTCCCATTCATCCCAAAGTGATTTTTGGAAATTATTACCTGAAAAAATATACATGGAAGTGCTATCGGAGGTGACCCCCTTTTCTTCTTAGACTCTGTAGAAAGTTTAAAACCAAGGGATTCATAGTTTCCCCAAAACACCAGGCTGGAAGTGATCCCATAATCCCCTATCTGTCCCCCACATGGGAACCTAAGGCTCTTCCCATGGTCCCACATGACAATGCCACTGTAACCCACACTTTGTGAATACACCCAGTTATTTTCCTTTTGCATTACTCTTATGGACTTTTGCTCATTCCCAAAGACTTTTTTCTTTGTCTCTAGGACCCCTTTCTCTTGGGCTATCTTTTATGAATCTAATAAACTGTGTATCTTTCTGGTGGGTAGGCAGGGGTGAACAGGATGGTATATTTTCCCCATAAACTCCATTGTATCTCCCCTCATGTTTTCCCCATGTATGTAATTTTAAAAATATGAAAGTGCCACTGTTTACATTTAGCCTTGGGCGAAGCTTGCCAAATGCAAAGTTTGTGATTCAATCACCCCTCCACTAGCCTCATTTGCATGATAATAGGGCTTTTCTGGTGTGGAAGCAGAGGCTGTTTTGTTTCTCAATGAAGACCCCTCATTTCTCAGGCGGAGGGGCCTCGAAGTTTAGTTTCCCCCTCAGGTTGAGAATATTGGTATTATTATTTCAACAGCTGGTTTTCCCTGGCTTCGGACCCCAGGAATCCCAGCAATCTGCAGAAATAATTTTTATCCATTATTTTTGAGACTCACATGAAAAGACCTGCATCTGCCCTTTGTCAACAGGAAAAGGCAGATATGGATCAGTTCCTCATTTCCCACCAAACAACTAAATATTTTCTTTGGCTCGAAAGGCCAAAGACCTGGGACCTCAATTTACATAAGGACAAATTTAATCAAGACATTTCCAGCTGCATTGTTTTTCTACAAGCTCCTGCCTCTCGCTCCCCATTTGCCAGACAGAAGTGGCACTGTTTCACTATTGGCTCAAACTCCAGCTGCGCCAGTGATTCCATCCAATCAACACAAAGTTGGTCTGGGGGCGGGAAGTGGGAAATTTGAATCTGACAGCTCTCTAAAATGTATAAAATGGCATGTAATTTCAATGTAACTTTATGACTGCTTTGTGAGAAGGATATTGCGGTTGTCATCCTCTTCAGCTGATGAGAAATAAAGACCTCAGTGGTTTTTCTTCAACTTGGTGAGACTTATTGGGAAATCTTGGGGTGGGTTTTTATGTGTCCTGCCATTGCTCACCAAGGGTTTCGATCCCTCTTTTTGGGCACTAGGGTTTTAGCCTCTTATGGGCAGAGCCAACCCAAATTCTGTTCGGTAACAGAAGGACATTATAGTAGCAAAAAAACCTCCTTCCAAATATCCACTTGTATTTTGGGGGTAAAAGTTGCTCTTTTCTGCACGAAAAATGGCACTCATGGGCAACAAAAATCTTACACAAGAAAATATTGTGAAAATAAAAGAAAAAAGAAGCACTCATGAGCAACAATAATAACAACAGTTAGCAGTACTGTACTAAAAGACAGAAAAGGTTGCTTTAAAACCTGGATATGCATCTCCAACAAAATGTTCAATGCACATCTTGCTGCTTACCAAACACAAGGAGAAAGAATAAGGATTACTATATTACCTATCAGCCATGTTTTGTCAGTATTGGTCTCATTTCTACTGATTCGCTTTGTTCCTATTTCCATAATCAATTGGCTTACAAGCAGTTCCAGCCCTCACCTACCATGTACCTGTGACATCACCAAAATCCATCCTATGATGTCACAAAGACCCATCCCAAAATCTCAGGGAGTGCCTGGTGAGCAGAGAATGGGCTTTTGATGTGGCTGCTCTATTTAGAACAGATGGCTATCATCCAAAGGTGGGATGATATATTGCATCAATTCAGATGTGTGGGAGGGCCATGTTTTTTCTGATTCCAAACACAAAATGTGCAAGTGAAAGAATGATAACCCAAGTGCAAGCTAGCAGCCAGCAAAACTAGCTCTTAGGACAGTGGTTCTCAACCTGTCGGTCCCTAAGTGTTTTGGTCTACAACTTCCAGAAATCCCAGCCAGCTTACCAACTGTTGGGATTTCTGGAAGTTGATGGCCAAAACATCTGGGGACACATAGGTTGAGAACCACGGTCTTAGGACCTTATCACAGTATTGTGCTTACAGTGATATTCCTTTATGTAAAATTATCATGAACATTACCACCACCACTTTTATTGGAGAGTGGCCGTTTTACATAAAGAAATATCACTGTAAGGACAATAAAGTGTTAACATCCATAACTGCACGTGTTAGTGTGTGGTATATGTTTTAATATGTGATGTTTGAGAAAATTTCATCAAATTAACATGCACAAAATCCTTGGTTGAGGTAAACTAGCATGTCTACAGGACAGGCAGTGTGTAGCCCTCTCTCTAGTGTGGTGTCTGAATTGAAAATTTTCCAGGAGTATGTATTTTAAACAATGTGATTTCTATCTGCAGTGGTACAGTCCAAAATTATCACCTTATTTCTGGTAAAAATGTAGAATAGCTATAGAAATACTAAGTTGATTCATTGAGACATGGCCATAGAAAAGCATGATGAACTCCATGTAATCCATATATATGGTTTCACTTACCTAAGCCTAGAAGGAAATTTATCTCACTAAAAATTTGCTAGGTCCACCAGGCACTTATATGGTTACCACAGAGTTGTGTTGAAGGACTTAATAAATTCCTAGAAGTGATATTTCTGCAGAATCTCTAGGTCCTGGAAGTGGAAGTGAGATGATTCAGCGATGTTTGGTCATATCTCTGTTTTCATGTAAATGCGGTCCAGGGAATGTATTGCCCAGGGACATGGGAGTCTTGTTATATACTTATTCTGATCCTCTTCACTCATGTCTCAATTTCAGGCTTTGTGTGTGTGGCTTGCTCAGGGCATCCTGTTTATATATGAACTGGAAGACACATTTTGTCCCGTGTTACGAACCCATGGTTTATTACATACAGATTGTCACGTCTAGACTGGATCCATGTCTCATTTTAGCAAGCTGTCTACAATTCTTTCTATAGCTATCTAGTTATTTGTGGCATATGCTCATTTGATTAATACAATGTTCCTGTGAGGTAGGCTTAGCTAAGTGGTAACGATGAATGCAGCAAAGATATCAAATGGACTTCCTTCTCTCAATTAAAAAATATTTTCTATTTTGCTATACAAAGACCCTTCCAGCTCACATCTTGTGCCAGTGCTGTTCCAAGTTCCTGCCTGGGATTCTCTT
Source organism: Anolis apletophallus (assembly GCA_030556195.1). NCBI lineage: Eukaryota > Metazoa > Chordata > Lepidosauria > Squamata > Anolidae > Anolis > Anolis apletophallus. Next base: position 80,359,584 of record JARBWK010000006.1, on the reverse strand, counting down.
CAGCAAATAGATTGTAACAATTTAAATGATCATTTATCCATATTGCTTCCTGTGTTTCCAGCTAGCAGTGTCAACGGACAGATACTGCTCCTATTTGTATATTTATATGCTTGCCAGTTTATTTCAGTTCTCATAAACATAAAATGCAAACTCTACCCAGTTTCAGACTGGAAATAATCAAGTGTTTAATTATGCCTGCCCAAACCATATTTCTGACTTCATGTGAAGCACATAAACATTTCAGGAGAAAAGCAATTGTTTCCTAAAATTGCTTGGGTGGGCAAGGAAAATAAGCACTTAAACATCAAGGTCAATATAAATTTTATTGGCTAAACCCCCTTCACAAGCCATGGATGCATGTTCCAAATCTATATGTGAAACATTTGATCCAAATAGCCTCTAACAAAATCCTGAGTCCATCCCTATCATGTTTACTTTAAAAATGGTAGCTCTATTTATCAGAATGTGTGGTTATAAAAACACTATGGATTGTCTTGTGGAATAAATGAGCCTTATCTAGCCAAGAGAAAACAAGTTACAAATACCTGCCTTTGTGCCCCAGTATAATCATCATCATCATCATCTTTATTTGTAGCCTGCCACTAATGTCCCCAAAGGGACTCAGAGTGACTCACAGAAGCACTCCAAGTGCCACATGCAGACAACAATACATAAGTATAAATACAATGATGTAAGTATAATCAACAACTTATAAAAATCTCATTACTAAAATTATAAAAAATCAAATTTATAAAATTCCTAAAATGCAGTGGAACCTGCCGGCCGGCCATCTGTCATAACAATCAATCCAAGTCTGGGCCAGTACTATTAATGATTCATCACATTGGCCACTGATTACTCAAGATCAAAGGCCTATCTGAAGAGCCATGTTTTAGACTCGGCCAGAAGGCCTGAAAAGAGGGGGGAAATCCAATGCTTTGGGGAAGGTATTACAGAGCCAGGGCACCACTACCAAGAAGGCCCTCTCTCTTGTCCGACTCCTAGCGGGGGTCCCGATTGGACATCACATCACGCCAATCCTGCGCAACCTGCACTGGCTCCCAGTAGAATGCCGGATTGCTTTCAAAGTGTTACTTCTGACTTTTAAGGCCTTACATGGTCTGGGGCCAGTGTATCTGCGGGACCGCCTTGTCCCATATAACCCCACTAGATCGTTGCGCTCTGAAGAGCAAAATTTCTTGGTCATTCCAAATGTCAAGATATACCACCTGTCTACAACCCGTCGGTGGGCTTTCTCCGTTGTGGCCCCAACACTATGGAATGCCCTGCCCACCGACATCCGTGCCACCCGGAGCCTTCTTCCATTTAGGAAAGCAGTCAAGACTCTGCTATTTCAGCAGGCCTTCGGGGTCAGCTAGATCACAGTTTCTTTACACTGCCATCCTGTCCTATATATTTGTTACCACAACCGCCTAACCATGCGGCCTACTGTTTTTATCTGTTGTTTTTAATTGTAGCTCTATTTTAATTGTGTTTACTGTAGCAGGTGATTTGATCGCCAATGTGTTTTATGGACTCTGTAAGCCGCCCGGGGGGGGGGGGCAGTCAAATAAGTACAAAGTAATAAATAAATAAATTAATAATAAATTATTAATAATTGTCCCTACCAATCATGCTAGAGATGGTGGTTGGACTGAAAAAAGGGCCTCCCGGCAGATCTTAATGTCCACACTGGTTTGTAGAAGGAGATGTGGTCTCAAAGATAGGCTGCACTCAAAACATATAGGGATTTATAGATAATCATCTTCACTGAATGAAATTTGACACAAATACCCAATACACCCAAATTTGAATACTGGTGGAGTTGGGGGTGTTGATTTTGTCATTTGAGAGTTGTAGTTGCTGGGATTTATCGCTAGCCTACAATCAAAAAGCATCCTGAACTCCACCGATGATGGAATTGAACCAAACTTGACACACAGAACTCCCATGATCAACAGAAAATACTGGAAGAGTCTGGTGGGCATTGACCTTGAGTTTTGGAGTTGTAGTTCGCATACACCCAAAGAGCACTATGGACTTAAACAATGATGGATCTGGACCAAACTTGGCACGAATATTCAATGTGCCCAAATGGGAACACTGGTAGAGTTTGAGGAAAATAGACCTTGACATTTGTGAATTGTATTTTCTGGGATTTATAGTACACTTATAATCAAAGAACATTCTGAACCCATCCATGATAGAATTGGGCCAAACCTCCCACACAGAACCCCCAGGACGGGGAAGAGATCTTCAGACTTCTCTGCCAAAGGTGTCCTAAGAACATCAGAAATATGTGTTTTCTGATGGTTTTTGGTGACTCCTCTGAAACCCCCCTCACAACCTGCAGGGGTCCCAACCCCCTGGTTGAGAAATGCTGCCTTAGAGGACTTGATCCCTCCCATCACATAGTCCCTAAACGTAAAAGCTAGTAGTTCAGCTAAAAGGAACCTGTCAGCTTCCTCCTTGACATGCTACATTCCCATACATGATTAATTTGGGACTTCTGAGCAATTAAATTATTACTCTTCCTGGAAAGAGACCTTCTCTTTCTTTGTCCTTCTTCTTTGGCTACATATATTGCAATTAGATGTTTTCAGTGTTTAATTGATATATATGTTATTAAGTGTTCTTTTATTAGGTCGAAATGCATCCCCTCCAGAAACAGTCATGAAATGTGCCTGTGAATTTAGATTAATTGTCTTGCTAATATCCCAGTCAGTATAAATAAAAGACAAGGAGAAATATTACCTCATTAGTTCAAACAAATGGCCATTCTTGCTAACTTCACGTAAAACGCCATACTTAAAATGTCAGACAAGTGCAACGTCAGCATCACTCAAACAAAAGACCCCAAGATAAACCATGTGGAACCTCACTGAGTAATGAGTTTTCAAATCACCCTTGACAGCAAGGTCCACAACTGTGTTGATCCCTCTAAAAATAAATTAGAAGGTAATGGTTTTCCTTCATGGTGAGTTCGACATTGCAAATGGATATTGTCCTCCAGGAACCTCATTCCAATTGTGCCTCAATGAGATTTCAGTACTGCTTTCATGCCATAAAATCCATTTGGCAATGTCAAACAAGATTTCCAGCAACCTCCAGATTTTTTAAAAAAAATACTAACTTAAAATATCTCCCCTCACCCCATAATTAATTTTGCCTGTCTCTTTCTCATACACAATACTACTCTTCTATATTCTTTATTTTAGCCTTCATCAGCACTGTTATCCTATTGTTTTTGTGGTTTGGATTTTTTGAGTGATCTATGACAGGGCTGTCCAACATCTTCAGGCCCAAGGGCCGGAATGCAGGTGACGGATCACCTTGGGGTCCGGAGCGGAGGGCGTGGCCACAGTGGGGGCGTGGCCGCTCACGTGGGGCGGGGCCGCTCTCGCCCTTGTGCGCATGCCCAGCGTCCTGCGTGGCCCCGCCGTCTCCTAGCTCTTGCAGCGGTCGCGCCTGAAGGAAGGTAAGGACACGGCGGAGGGCGGCTCACCAATCCTGCCCTGGCGCGCAAGCCCGCGAGCGGCCCTGCGCGAGCGAGGAAGAGGCGGGGGGAAGTCCCGCCCCTAGGGCATCTGACGTGGCTTCCCTCCGCCTCCTCCTCACTTGTGTCGCCCCCCCTCCTCGCGCCGCCCCCCCGAGATCGAAATTTTTCAAATTTTTTTTCAATTTTTAAAAAAAGCTGATGTCTTGCAGGGGTTTAGGGGGCCGTGGGGAAGGGGCTTGGGGGCCGTGTACGGCCCCAGGGCCGCCAGTTGGACAGCCCTGATCTATGATACTCCTTGACAGTAAACTGGCCAATTGGATGGATTTTTTTCCTACTGAGGGCAGGAAATATCAGAACAGATAATCCAGATTATCTGATTTGAAGTGGATTATATGTGTCTACACTGCCATATAATCCAGTTCAAAGCAGATAATCTGGATTTTATATGGCAGTATAGAAGGGGCTCGACTATTCCTTGCCTAACAAAATACTAAGAAGTTAATGGGGTCACAAAAATCTACAGATGACATGAAGGAACACACTGTCGCACTCCAGGTGACCTGGGCCCTCTAAATGCACTCACACAACACCAGCACTTGAAATATAGTCTTTTATATGAAGCAAACAATCTCTAATAAGATGCAGCAAAAGAATAAAAGGTAAAAGGGTAAAAATGCAATCAATAATCCATAAGAGAAATGACCCATGAGCCAAAGACAAAAACAGGTGATACAAGATCATCAGTAGAATCGAATAGATGCAATGTCCAAAACTCCAAGCTAGAATTTCCAAAGGTAAAACAGAATCTTAAGTCCAAGAGCATGAATCTAAAGCTAGGCCAAAATGCATGAACCTTCAGTTGACGAAGTTGCCAAGATTTCCCAAAGCATGAGCTAAACTATACTCATAAACTAGATTTCTTTTGCTTTCCTCTAATTGGCATTCTCACTCCACAGCCAAAAGCAAGGACCTTGGAGCTGCCAATTAAAATTCTTTCTCTCCCAGGCCTCAAAACCCAGGTGTCTTATCCACACTGCTTTTCCTCAGGAGAACCAAACTCCCTTTTTACTATGTTCCCAAAACTCCGCCTTTGTAAATTTCCATGACCTGACACTCCAGGTCCCACAATCCCTGAACTCATAGGCTCCACACACATACCCTGTTATTGTTATTATTATTTTGAGTAATGAGGAAGCGATGAAGCTGCAATGTAGAAAAAGCAGAATTATTTCACTGGTGCTGTTAGGCACCCCCAAGCTTGGTCCTAACCTAAGGTCTGGTTGCAGGAGGCAAACAGACGAACAGCTAGTCTCAGGAATAAAAACAAAAGCAAGGTTTATTTTGTCATAATTATGATAAGACAGGCCAGCCGTACCAAACACGCAGGTTGGTACTTTCAAGAGGCTGCCATGTCCAGTGTGTCTTAGACTTACATTATATATATGTAAGACCCTTTGGCACTGCAGCAAAAGTTATCCAATTACAAACTACCACCTAGGCTTAATTCCTTATTTGGCACATTAACTAACTGACTTCTTGTAAATCACATGATTTCTTGACAATAGAAAGTACAGGACCCAAATAGCTCTTTCCCCCAGTTGCAAATAGCAACTGAAGCAGACTTAGGACTTTATCTCATGTAACTTTCCCCCAATTTTTTCTCCATTTTTGCACACGGGCAAAATAGAGTCCCATGAAGCCCATCCCATGATGCACAGCCACTTCTGGTGGCCGCCCATGAGAATCCATCTTGCCAGAGTGAGAAAACAGAGAAAAGACTCAGTTTTCAAGAGTCAGATGTGACCCAACTCCTGACTGAAGAAAGAGGGTGTCAGCGCCGCTTGGCCCGTTTCCGGTCTGGCCATGGCGGAGAGGGGTGCGTTCTAAGAGAGCTCCTCTTAGTAACGAAGCCGGGAAAGGGGGATCGAGTGAGTCCACACTCGCCAGTGTTCTGGATAGTGAACACTAAGGTCCAGGGTCAACAAATAGCCCGGTAACCAAGCTCCAACTCCCTCAAGGAGTTGGACAAGGCTACCAGAGGCAGAAGAAGCCCGAAGGGATCCCCCCCCCCCGAGAGCACGATCCACATCGAGGATCATTACCTCCCGCCCGCCAGTCCACACGGGGTTTGGGATAACAAAAGAGGAAGAAATCACCAACTTGCGAGACGATCGAGGAGAGGAATTGAGCTCCGCCTGTGCTGAGGAGAATCATCGCCTCGCTGGAGGTTAAGGCAAATAGAGAAAAGAGAGGGGGGAAAAAGAAACAACACCCACAGCACTTGCAGCAATCAAAGGCAAAACCTGCTAGTAACGTAAGGAAGCCCCCGGTCGCCCTTACCCACGATTCGCGGAAGATGGCTGAAAGATCGAGAAGATAAGGCGCCTTGAGGGTGAAGGCGGAAGTGAGGCCATCACCGAAGGAGGTACATAGCGAGAGGAGGTGGGGTGAGGAGGTGGTGCCAGAGCGGCCAAGCCGGGCACGTATGCTGCTGAGAGAGGCGGAAGAGGTGGGCAGGAAGTGACAAAAGCCCGGGAACATAGAGATAGAAAGAGCAGAGAAGACCTCTCAGAGCCCCCAAGCTAACGGAGGGAATAAACTGACGTAAATTGGCGCAAATCGATGCACCCTGCCGAAAAGCGAAAGGAAAGCCACCATAGAGCTACGGTGAAGGGAAAAATACTTCCCAACCCTAAATTTTGAACAACTAACACTAACACTTTAAAGAACTCAGAAACTGGGTGTACCCCACACTGCATCACAACAAGAACGATTGAAGGAGTTTCTTCTGCATAGATTACCATCACCAAGTCAATGAATTATCCTGTGATGTCCACAAGGGCCAGAATGGAAAAGGAAAAAAAAGGGGAGATACCAAGGAGGTTATCCAATGCATCAGATCCTGGTTTTAAAGAGCTAATGGCAGAAATGATGGGAATTAAAAAGATGCTAAAAGGAGGAGAGGATGACAGAAAAAAGATGAAAGAGGAAATTAAAGAATCCCGAAAAGACCTTAAGTCGGAGCTAAAAGAAATGAAGGCAGAGCTAAAAGGTGACCTTAAGGACATGAAGGAAGAGATGGCTAATATGAATAGTTGCTTAACTACTATGAAGGAAGAGGTTGAGACCCTCAAAAAAGAAAATACGGAACTCAAAAGCAAACAAAAGGCAATGGATGGGAAAATAGAAGATCTAGAAAATCAAGTGCTCTCCGCTCATGAGCATCAACTAAGATTGGATCTGGAAACTAAGGAATATCAACTCCGTTTTAGAGGAGTTGAAGAAGAAGAGGGAGAGCATTTAAAGGAAATAATTATAGCCATATCGGCGAAGATCCTGAACGCCTCGATGGCATATATAGAGGGGAATGTGGACAGAGTCTTCAGATTAAATTCAGGATTCGCCAAAGGAACAAGGTCCTCGAGACATCATTGCAACGTATTCTCTAAAATGTATACGGGGATGATATCCTGAAGTGG